>JAWNOR010000162.1:0-125308 GCA_035045885.1 Drosophila borealis | reverse complement strand
AGATAGAGTGTTTAGATAAGGAGTTGGTGCGAGGCCACGGCCTGTTAGTGTAGTTGGTGTGAGGCCACGGCCCAGCATAGATGGCACGAGGCCGCGGCCCGATGGTGTATGTGTGTAGAGGTAGATCTGGTTTGGTTTTGCCAGATACTACCCCCCCCTAAGCTCCTCTTCCCAGCGAAATTATAAATATCTTGGGATCATGGACTTGGTAAGACTGAGATTTATACCCCGGCCAGAAGCTTCCTTACAAACTTAAAATCACACTTGATTGCAAACATCGAACTAACTCCTCCAGATTATACAAAAGAGTTCGTCCTCACCACAGACGCATCAGACATCGCCATATAGGTGCCGTCCTTTCACGGAGAACGAACCAAAAAAATCACCTTTGTTTCAAAAACCTTAAATAAAAACTGAAAGAAATTACGCCACAAATGAAAGGGAAACTATACGCTCATTGTATGGGCATTAAAAACCTTATAATTTTTAGGATACATAGTATCATACAATATCGATTAAAACTGATCCGAAAAAAAGAATCAATCATGAAATAAACTCCTCCTAATAATTTAAAAGGGAATTACGATGTTTTTTCTTGGCTTAACAGGCTACTGCAGGAAGTTTGTAAAAAACTACGCGACTATAGCAAAACCACTCGCTACAACGTTGTTACAGGGACATAACGGTATGGTTTCAAAACATATGTCTAAAAAAAACAGCAAATATCCTCAGGACGAAGAAGCGATCTCTGCGTTTGAAAACTTAGAATCACACCTGATTGCAAACATCGAACTAACTCCTACAGATTATACAAAAGAGTTCGTCCTCACCACGAGACGCTTCCGATCATCGCCATAGGCGCCGTCCAACTTCACTGAGAAACCTCAGCCAATCCACCTTTGTTTCAAAACCCTTAAATAAAACAGAAAGAAATTACGCCACAAATGAAAGGGAACTATACGCCATTGTATGGGCATTAAAAAACCTTAGGAACTACTTTGTAAGGTGTTACAAATTTAGAAAATTTGACATCAGACAGACCATCAACCACTTTCTTTTTGCAGTTTCTCGCACGAAACCATAATTCAAAAATGAAAAGATAGCATGCTTTCATAGAAGAATTTTCCCCTAAAATATTTTACTAACCAGGATCAACCAATGTCGTCGCTGACGCGTACTTCAAGGGTAACGATCAATCATATTTCCAATGAAATTAATCTCGTGACCGAAGAAGAACCGTCGTCCGATAATGAAACGGTCCACTCAGCCGACACGCAACCTCTTGAACCAATTTAAACAACAATTACTTGTTTCTAAACACAACATAACAATTCACGAAAAATATGAAGTTTTCAACAAAAAACAAGACATATTGTAGAATACGACACAGTACGACACAATTCAATAATCATACTTAAAGAATTTCTTCAGCCAAACCTCGACTACAGGAATTGGTCAATGCATTCTCGAAGATTTATACGAAATCCAAAACTCATAAAAGAACTTTTAACAAATTTTTATTTACTAAAAAGTTTGTCCTAGGCATCGAAAATAACAAAAATGACCAAGAAAACTTATAATGAGAATACATGCTCCGTGCTCATAGAGGTTTGGACGAAAATCTTAAGCAAATTCTCAAATACTATTATTGCCAACACTATATAAAACCCTTGGGCACCACAACATACGCTACTTCGAGCCTTGTAATAAAAATAAATACAACAGAAACTCTAAGCAAATTCCTATTTCTAGAGCCCCTATTCCGGAGAGAGAAGGTGATCAAATACATATTGACATTTTTAATGTTCAAAAATTGGAACATTATTGACATAGCAAACAAAGTTGATTGCGAACATATCCAAACTTTCCTTTCGCTAAATCTGTAATGATGGACAACGAACCTACGTTTTCATCGTCAATGTCTCGTTCAGGTATAGCGATTTATTATGCGAGACCCTCAGACACAGTTTAAGCAACGGTCAGATAGAAAGAGTTCATTCAACAATAATCAAATTTCTCGTTGTATTCAAGAAGAATACAATATAATGGATCATTCGAAGTCGTATACCGAGCAGTTGAAGAATATAACAACACAATTCAATCAACAACTCAACAAAAACCATGTACATTTTATTCAACAAAATAGAACATCCAAACTTGTCAGAATTGAATTTAATCAAAATACTCATTTCTAAACTTAACTCACAAAATTGCCAAACGTAGTATCAATGAACTAGGTACCATTTTGAAACGTTTTTTTTAAAGTTTTGCCCACATTAATTGTGAAACAAACAGTTTTGTAAATCTCCTTAATAAAATTTCGCGTTGTATTCAAGAAGAATACAATATAATGGATCATTCCGAAGTCGTTATACCGAGCAGTTTGAAGAATATAACACCTGCAATTCAATCGACAACCTCAAAAAACTTGTGACATATTATTTAGCAATGTGTCAGAACAAGCAGAAACTGGTCAGAAAAAATTAAAATCAGCCCAAGCCTAAATGTTAGAGTACCATAACAAAAAATTAACAAGTAGGTGATATAATTTATGAGAAAAAACATGGAAAAAACAAACTACAATCTAGATTTAAAAAACAGGTAGTTAAAGAAGACTTAGGAAACAAAGTTAAAATAAACAATAATTATTCACAAAGACAATATCAAATCCTAACCTATTTTATGTGTTTTTAATGTAATTTAAGAATGGACATTTTATGTATCTTATCTGTTTTACTGCCGTTTTGCGGTGCAGTCGTTATTAATTATTCAAATGATGACTCATGTCCCACGTGAGGATACAGATAATCTTTTTTTGTAACGAAGCATACGGAGAAGTTTTTTCACGTTTCTAATCTGAGTTTTTATAACGATATCTTTGAAAAAGAAGTAATTTTTTTTAAAAACGAAAACAATACAATTGATTGAGAAGTAACCTTGGAGTTGAATTTTAATCAAAGCACTCCTTTCTGTGAACTTACACCTCACAAAATTGCCAAACGTAGTATCATGAACTAGGTACCATTTTTAAATGGACATGATAACTATTCAAACTAAAGTCAATGAACTTGTTCATAAACAATAATAAGCAAAATCAAATCAATTCTGCAATTTTCAAAGAAGTCATTAAAATTACAAATCTTTTAAGAGATATTAAATTTAATCAGGAATTACTTATGAAAAAAATATTACTTGACCTACAAAATCTGCTGGATACTATCACATTTTCCAAAGGCAGAATATTGAATCCAAAAATTTTTAATAAACAAGACATGATAAATATATTTAATCACGAAACACTCAATATCACTCTAATCGATCTTTTAGACATTTCCTCTTTTTCGATCGTTTCATACCAAGGTTTAATCATAGTTTTTATAAAATACCCTACAATTAATTACAATTGTAAGTTATACCACGCAAAAGCCATATCCCAAACAGATGGACATTTTTTGTTAACGACAAAATTTCTAAATGTAATAACACGTTTTACCTCATTGAAAACTGCAAAGAGAAAGTTATAATAGTTTTGCCCACATTAATTTTGAACCAAACTGTTTTGTAAATCTCCTTAACAAAAAATTTACAAGTTGTATAAAATTATCCAAAAAAATAAACCAATAGAATTTATAACAGACGGTGCTATTTTAGTATCAGGCACAAACTGTATTAACGAAAACTGGCTTACAGGCATTTACCTTGTTACATTTAAAACCATAGTAACCATAAACAATGTTACTCTACACCAATGTAAAATAAAATTATTCTTAATTATGTAAAACATAATAAATTCACAAACTATTTAGTTAGTGAATATCAAGTTACTAATAATACTGAACTTCAATTAGAAAATACAAATATATTATCAAAAATTGTTATAAAATTAGAAAGTAATCATTCAAAAACAACCTTTTTATTAATTATACTAATTTTTATTTTAACTATGGTAAAGCTTCTGAAACGCTACCCTTTAATAAATTTAAATCGCCTCAAAATACTGAAATTGAAATCGAGAAGTTAATCAAAAATACCATAACACTCAAACTACAGAAACAGAGCTTGACATATTAAACAAATTAAACGAACAAATTGAATCTTTAAAAAGAAATCATTAAGAATCGGGGACGATTCTTTTTTAAGGAGGAGTTATCACCCAGCCCGCAAGGCAATTTTTATTGCAATCACAAACAACATTCGCTATCCCAATTACTTAGCCCTTTCAGACTTATTAGACCCGTTTCAATCACTACGCCCAACTTATCAGGATGCTGTGGCTCTGCTAACATAAATATCCAAATTCCCCGACTCTAACATAAACATAACAGCGCAACCACTTAACATAAAGATCCATATTCTCATGCGCAATTCATAAATACAAACAAAAGATTTGCATTCGTATGCGCAATTCATAACGTAAACCAAAGACCCAGTCTCTAAAAACGCAATTGCTAACGTAAACATGACTCCAAGCGTCTAGCTTACGCAAGGAAGGAAGGGTTAAGGAAAGAAGCTTTAGCATAAACAAAGCTGGTTCGCAGCATAAGATCAACGCGAGCTTTTGAGCTTTAAGAGAATAAGCTTTATCATAACCATAGCGGACTTGCAGCATAAGTTCACAATTTTACTTTAGTTCTAATCTTGGATTCAAAAAAATCGGAAGCATTCAGCCTCCCACTTAAAAAAGTATTTTTTTCCAATTAGTAGCCCCTAATTGGTTGGATTTGCATATTTGTGCGGGAGTAAAGGGGTGGTGGTAACGCTCGAGTGTTAGAAACGGCAGAATATCTATGCAACAGTGTGTTATGAGAACGACCACTTCGCAAATGTTTGCCTTACATTTGGCAACAGTGTGCCTCTTCCGAAGGCAATTGATGTGGAAATGAGATACCTTAGCGAATGGCCTTCGGAACCGCACTACCAAAATTTTAGGGTCATTGATCGTTTCTTCCACTAGCCACAGAACTACGAAAACGAACCTCGATTATTGTTTTTGGAAACAGCCTTTGACTCTGGCTCGGGCCATCGGACGAAGCTTGGGCTGATTCTTCAGCAGAAAGGTGTTGATATCTACGATTCAAGGCTGTTTCACAATCACTCTATAGTGGAATGATTGCATAATCGAGTTGATCCTCTCATTTTCGTCCGGTCATTGGGTCAACTTTGCTCATAACGAGGTGAATGAGAATCGCTTTAGAAATCTTTTTGTCATCACCAATTGATAGGAGCTAGCCATAGATGTCGGAGACAGTGTCAATCATTGATCTCAATGATGCCGCAGAAGGCTGCGTTATTTTTTGGTAGGCTAAAGAGAGCCGAAATATTTTCATTAAATATTACACACATTCATTGTCGTATAATCTCTTTAGGCTGTCCAATGCTTTTAAATAATTGTCCTCAGTGACTTGAAATGCTCTAACAGTGCCTAGATCTTCACCTGAGAGACATAAAATCAGATGATTGAATTTCTCTATGCGCGGGATCGCATTATCGTTATGAACAAGAGTTTCGAAATAGCTACTAAAATTTCAAACTCGGAGTATTTTCCACTAAACTTTGGAAGTGATAGATGCGGAAGACGTGTGCGTGGAGCCATAACGGGCATGCCTATAGGCGTTGCAGGACTTAATGTCTTGATACCTGACCTTAGACGAGCCTATGTCGTTATACAAAGTTCTTCGAGCTCGGAACGATACTCCATCATCTGGGTCAAATGTTTATACTCGAGTTCGATATTTTAACGCTGTATCTATATGTGAGGCCAGCATTTCTAATCTACATTCTAACTCTAAGCACAAAGCGGAAACGTAATTAAACGGGCCGCAGCTGGCTTGCTTTGTACGTGTATATGTATGCGTGTACTGCACTTATATACAAGCGGTTGGGTTCGGACAACTAAAAAATTTACAGTGGTTGTGAGTGATAGTAAGAAGGGGGTACGACAAAAGCTGTTTAAAATAAAATTGTAGTGACAATTAATTTTGTAAACTAAATATCATTCTTGCTCAGAAGCACTAATTCTAATAATTAATTATATGTAGGAATCTCTGGGTTAAGAAATTAGTAAGTGCATGCAAATTTTAATTATGCTTAACAGCTTACACATGCTAAGAATTGAAAGCGTTAATTTTCGTTAGCGCAACCAAATCAATTGAGTTGCGCTTTCAATTTTTAGCACAGTACCTGCTGTTCCGGACGTTCCACTTTGGAAGCTAATTTCCTTGGTATCATTCTCCAACGATGGCAGCAGGACAGATTTGTTATTATTTTTTAAGTATTTCCGCGAATTTATTTTTATTTTTAATTTCTTGTGTCCAACCGGGGCGCCAAGAAAAATTATATTAGTTTAAAAGATCGCTATGCGATTTAGTGCGTATCGCTTTAATATTATTCGACAACTGAACTTAAGCCTACATTACGCTAAGGCAGCGAAGCGAATATTTTTATAAACTAATTTTTTTGTTTAAAATTCAGCTGGTCTCCTATCTAGTCTTCATATTTTTTTAATCGTATTCAATTTCTAGTATACCCATTTCAAAGTTATCTATAATATATTTTCCTTTAATTTACATTTTTTCTCTACGTTGCTGTCATTGAACTTGTTTTACTTTACTTACTAGTTGTGAAACAAACATTTTTGTAAATCTCCTTAATACAAAATTTACAAGTTGTATAAAATTATCCGAAAAAAATAAACCAATAGAATTTATAACAGACGGCGCTATTTTAGTATCAGGCACAAACTGTATTAACGAAACCTGGCTTACAGGCATTTACCTTGTTACATTTAAAACAATAGTAACCATAAACAATGTTACCTACACTAATGTAAAAGAAAAAATTCTTAATTATGTTAAACACAATAAATTCACAAACTACTTGGTTAGTGAATATCAAGTTACTAATAATACTGGACTTCAATTATTGAAAATACAAATATATTATCAAAAATTGTTATAGAGTTAGAAAGTAATCATTCAAAAGTAACCTTTTTATTATTTTATACTAATTTTTATTTTTACTATGGTATAGCTTCTTAAATGACCGCCCTTAATAAATTTAAATCCCCTCTCAAACTACTGAAATTTAAATCGTTAAGTAACCAAAGGTACCATAATACTCAAACTACAGAAACAGAGCTTGACATATTAAACCAATTAAACGAACAAATTGAATCTTTAAAAAGAAATCATTAAGAATCGGGGAGGATTCTTTTTTTAAGAAAGGAGGACTTATCACCCAGCCCGCAAGGCAATTCTTATTGTAATCATAAATAGCATTTCAGTATAAGTCGCTATCCCAATTACTTAGCCCTTTCAGACTTATTAGACCCGTTTCACTTAACGCGCAGTTGTAGCTCTGCTAACATAAATATCCAGATTCCCGGCTCTAACACAAACATAACAGCGCAACCACTTAACACAAAGATCCATATTCTCATGCGCAACTCATAACGTAACCCTAAAGATTCATATTCTCATGCGCAATTCATAACGTAAACTAAAGACCCAGTCTCTAGAGCGCAATTAATCTTAACGTAAACATAACTCCAAGCGTCTAGCTTACGCAAGCTGCCCCCGCGAACTGTTAAACTTTAAGGAAAGCATAAACATGAGCTGATTCGCAGCATAAGATAACTGCGAGCTTTTTGAGCTTCAAGAGAATAAGCTTTATCATAACCATAGCTGACTTGCAGCATAAGTTCACAATTGTACTGTAGTTTAAATCCTGGATTTAAATAAATCAGAAGTGTTCAGCCTCCCACTTAAAGAAATATTTTTTTCCAGTTGGTAGCCACTAATTGGTTAGTTTGCATATGTTGTGTATGATTTGACCACTTGAGCTGCAAAGTGCATTTCCACGCGCCGCGATCGGCTTGTGTTGGCGCTGGAATGTTTATGTAATTCTAAGCGGTGTTTTAATGTACTTTGGGCATTTGTATATTTGTATTCATTATGACAAAGTGTCACAATGCATTAACGGAATGTTATACCCTTTGATTTATGATAATGGTAGGGTAGATATGCAACTCCTCCCTTTTTAAAGAAATTACGTAATATATTGTATTCAATTTTTTTAAAGAAATTAATTTTGTTTCTTATTATAAGTTTATGTATTGAAAATGGTTTTTTCCTTTTTTTTAAACATTTGTGTTCATTGACAAATTTTTATTTTTAATATATTTGAATTTGCGTTCTATTTAATTTTTAACTTTCTTAGAAGAATAAAAAAAAATTTTTTCAGGTTGATCAGCCTTTTTTTTTTCATTAAACGTTTCATTGAATATATTTTTTAGCCTATCCCTAGGTACTTTTTGTTTCTTATCTTTACTATCTTTAATCAAAATGTTGTCATTATCTTCTATTTTCTCTACTAGATATGGTCCTAAATATACTGGGTCTAATTTGTACCCTGTTTCATTTCTTATAAGTACTTTATCTCCTAATTATAATTCGAAATTTTTTGTTTTTTTCATCATATGCTAATTTCCTATAAGCTTTGGCTTTTTCTAACATAATTCTAGCTCTTTTTTATGCTATTTCTAATCTAAACTTTATTTCCTTAGTCATCAAAATTATAAATAGGATCTATGTAATTAGTTTTGTTTAAATCTCATGAACTGTTTTGGTAGTCTGCCAAATACTAGTTCGTGTGGACAAAAAATGATATGCAGTAGAGGTGAGATTCTTGATCTTCATATACTTGCATAATTCATTGGACAAAACTTGAGTATGAAATTTTGGAATATAGCTTTTGCGACATTATTTGCGCTTTTGCTTTTTATTGGAATAGCTACTAAATATGTTGTAAGGTCACATATTAATGTGACTACGTATTCATTGCCATTTTTCGATTTAGGTAGCGGACCAACTGTATCCACTATCACTATATCGAATGCATTCACAGGTGTTTCTGTGAGAGTAAAAGGAGTTTTTGTGTGCGTCTTTTGTTTTAGATATTTGGCATTTTTGACATCTAAGTACGTACTCTTTTATATGACGTGTCATATTTTTCCAATAGTAGTGTCTTTTTATTTTCGCTAGCGTTCTTGTTATGCCGCTATGACCTCCTTGAATTGGGTCGTCATGGTATGTAGACAGTGTTTGTTGTATCTCTCTTTCATCTCTTATTTGGGTCACCAGCTGGAGTAGCGCTACTCTTTGGAAGAACTGACCTAGGTCGAGAACTCCATTAGTATATAAATCGCTAACTTCAATTCTTGCGATAATTTTATTTCCATGTTTAAATAAACATTTACATGCTGTTATACGCAAGGTCACTACTTTTCATACTTCATCATTTGTAATGACTTCATGTACGTTGGGCTTAGATACTTTTTTATGATTTTGCCTTGGCAGAAGTTCATAATTTTCTACTGTACAGTTTTTATTTTGTCTACTTTTTCGCCTGGTAGTGACTTTCAGGACTTTATGTTGCATATCTTTGAGTTGTTTTATATTAATACGCGAAAGTGCGTTTGCTACGAAATTATCATTCCCCTTAGGTATTCTACTGTGAAGTCGTATTCTTCAAGCTCTAGCCGCATGCGAGTTAATTTCAAGCTGGGATTAGTCATAGAAAAAAGATGTCAATGGTCTGTGATCCGTTTTAATAGTAAAGTGTTTGCCATAAATATATGGTCTAAAATGGGTAATTGCCCAATGAATTGCCGCTAAGTCTTGTTCTGTTGTGCTCTTATTGATTTCCCCTTTTATAAATAAACGAGATGCATAAGCTATTGGGAGTCGAATTCCGTCACGGCTCTGAGTTAGAACCGCTCCGCAAGCTTGTTTATTTATTTATTTTTTCATAATCAAGTTATGTGCCATGAATAATCGACGAAGTTTTTTATAAATCGACGATAATAATTGCAGAATGCTACAAATCGTCTCGGGCTGTCCGCATCATGAGGGACAGGATAATTTTTTAAGACGTCAAATTTCTTGTCATCTGGCAATACTCCTTTGTCAGTGCATTTGTGACCTAAAAATGTCATCTTCATGCATGAAAAATGAACATTTTTCTGGATGCAACTTTAGGTTATATTTCCTACATACATTAAAAACATCAGTTAAGTTTTTAATCATGTGTTTTTCGGAACATCCTATCACTATTAAGTCATCCATATAATGGAATGCCTGAGAGGGTTCTAAACCCGAGAATGCTATAGTCATCATTCTCTGAAATGAATTTGGTGCTATTTTAAGACCAAATGGTAATCGCGTGAAGCGATATGAGCCATTGCTCGTTGAAAAAGATGTTATATTTCTTGAATTTTCTTCAAGTTCAATTTGGTGGAAACCTGACATTAAGTCAAGGCATGAAAAGTATTTAGCTCTGCCCAGTTGGTCTAGAAAATCATCAATTCTGGGGGCGGGAATTTATCAGAAAGTAGTTTTTTGTTGATTTGGCGATAGTCAATTACTAATCGCCATTTCTTTTCTTCCGAATTTGGTAATGATTTTTTCGGAACTAACAAGAGTGGGCTGTTATAATCGGATGCAGACGGTTCTACGATTTTGTCATTTATTAATTTCGCTACTTGTTTTTGAATTTCTTCAACGTGGCTATGCGGGCTTCTGTAGTTTTTAATATAAATGGGTTCATCATCTTTAAGTCTTAATGTTCGTTTATAAAAATTATTTGTCGCTATTGGTTCGGTTTCCAGTCCGAACACATCACTATACTTGGTACATAATTCTGTTAGTTGACTTTTGAATTGTTCTGGAAAATTTTTATTTAATTTTGAAAGTACTTGTTCGCTTCCATTTTCTGGATTAGTGCTATGAATGTCGTAATCTGTTAAATTTTCATATTGGATTTTGTTTACTTTGACCAATTGGTCGGTTGTGTTTAGAAGGCGAATCTATTCATGTTTTTATGCTGCTATTGTATTTGCAACATAAATTCCATTATGTATTTCTTGATTAGGAACTGTATTGTTGCCAGCACTATATGTTATCGGAACATAAATAAGATAATTTAAATTTTGAGGTCTAATTATAAACCAGTCTTCACTTGGTTTGAAATCGAATTGACAATTGAATTTTTAATAAAATCAATGCCTATTATTCCATCACACGGTATTGAAAATGTGAATCTACTAAATGAAATTCGTGTGAAATAATGTATATTTTTTTTTGATTGAAGTTCTATTAAAGTTGTTCCTTCAGATTTTATTACACCTTGGCCTATGCCTTGGATGTTTATAATTTTTTCTTCTTGAATTTTGAAATTATCTTAATTTATTTTTAAAAGTGAGATATCTGCACCAGTATCTATTAGGAATGTGAGTTTATTTTCAGTTAAATGATTATAAAAAGTGACAAATATATTAAGACTGAATTTGATGGAATGAACCTTTTCCTAAAGGGTTCTGAGAGTTTTCCGGCGTATTTTGAGTCATTCTCACATTGTTACTATTATAACCTTGGTTGGAGTTACCTCGGCCTCTTCCTCGATTTTGGCCTCGTCTTCCTCCACGGTTATTGTAGTTATTGTAATTATTGTTGTTGTTGTTGTTACCGCCTCGGTTGTAATTGTTGTGGTTGTAATTTCTGCCACGATTATAACCTTGGCCTCCTCTATTATTGTTGTTTGCACTCGTCAATAATACAGGACAGTGTTACTTTGACCTGTTATCTCCGTGCAACTATTGACAAATTTGGAAACGGCATCATTCATATTTGTGAATGTGCCTGCCTGCATGATAAGTTTTACCTTTATCAATTGAACAATTTTGAGTCATAGCTTTTACAGCTGTTGTAGTGCTGTATTTGTTATCAAGTGATTGGCTTAGACCTTCACTGATATAGGCGCCTTCAAGGGCCTTTGCCAGTTTTTCCATCTCTTGGGTGTGTTGGTTAGCCGTTTTATTTTTCTGTTGCAGAATAAGAAGCTTAGCTTAACTTCTACTGATTATCCTTTTACTGCATTTGATAGTTGCGTAATGATTGCAGCAATTGTCTGGTCATTGCTTATTAAATTTCTCGCATGGCCTTTTAGCTTTGTTTTTATAAGGCTTATGGCTGTTAGCTCATTTGTGCCTTTAAAAGTTTCTAATATATTCAAAGAATCTAGAAAACTTTGTAGATTTTCCGGCTTATCGTCAAACTCTGGTATAAGAGATGTGGCTAGCTTGATAAATTCTACAACTGTTTGTGCCATTTCAGAGATTGATATTATTTCCGGTTTGGTTTCGATTGGATCGCTTTCTTCTAGTGTTTCAATGTCACTATCAGATTCAGCGTCGCTTGGTTGAATTGATTCGTCTAATTCTTTTAATTGGTCGGGATTAAACTCCGCCAATTGATTTAGACTTTCTGGCACGTTTATCTGAATATGTCGCCTATTGGTGACAGTAATCAATCTTGTGTTTACGGATTTTATTACCCTTAAACATTTACTATTGTGCTCAGATGTGAATTTATTTTCATAACTATTTACTAAGGTAACTATATTATTGTATTCCTTTACTAATATTTCTATATGGTTTTTCAGTGTTTCCGCTTTTATAGCTTCATCTTTATTGATGCATTTGTAAGATTTATCAAATTTGTAACGAGCTGCGTCTATATGTTTGGCAATTTCGTTCCATTCCATTCTTTTACTGGAATTTTCTTACTTTTGTAAGCGTACTAACCATGTAATTGCTATACGTAAATATGGGTCTCCTTCTGCTGTTAATTTTACCCTGACATATGGTAGTGTTGAGATTACCATTGCCTTTTCTGCTTTATCGTAGTAAAACTAATACAAATAAAGTTTAGTCAAGATATCTTCATAAACAAAAATGTTTTTCATACAAGAACCTACTTTTCGACCGATCGAAACTCGGCTGTTGATACTGATCAAGAATATATATACTTTATGGGGTCGGAGATGTCTCCCTTCTATGCGTGACACATTTCACGACAAAATTATAATACCATCTGCATAGGTATAAAAATGCCTGCAAACTCTCCGTTGGAAAGTCTTTCATCGAGGAATACATGTAAGTCTGTACCTTTTGTTTTGATTATGTTTTCTTATTTTCGAGATAAGCACAGCCAAGCTGACATGCGCACTTGCTGAGCGTTTTATGGCTCTGTTTAACAATACGCTTCAGATCCGATCAATAAGTTTATGGCCGTGTCAGTCTGGTGAATGCTTATTATCTTTGATTCTGCCTAAACCCCGCTCAAATACTAGCTGAAACAGAAGCAACATAAAAGAAAATATTTTTAACAGAATCAAATATATGTACACAAATATGTATAACTGTATTCACTGATCAGGTGATGCGCTGCGCTCCGATTTGCCCTTGCGCTTCGAGCTTAAACTTCTTTGCCATCTTTTTTCCGACCCTACAATTAACAATCAACTAAAATAACATTGACTCTGTTATAGTACATTTCTTTGTTTTTGCCGAATACACTTTAATTCAATTTACTAATGTCAGTATTTTTCATTGCCTAGCCTTATTCTATAATTATTAAATGCACTTTAGCGAAATTTTGAGATTTTTTTTTTAATTTTGTGCAATAAGAAAAAAATATTAACTGATCTGTTTATGAAATGAATAATTTTTGAAGAATTTTTGAGCCATTGTAAAAATATTAATTGACTACTTGTACTACGATGCAGATAATCTAACGGAAGGATTAAATTTCATTGAATAATGCTTTTGTTTATAATAAATATTAATTACTGATTTTGAATATGAGTTGCTAACACACACACACGACACAATGTCGTAGAAGAATGTTTTTTTTTGGGACCTTCAAAACCTTAAATGCTGATGATCATGGATGGGAGAGTATCGAGCGCGAGCGTCAGCTTGCATCCAAGACTTCGCCTCTACGGAATATATATGCCCTAATGAAAGCTATCACCATTGTATTGGCACTTTTAGTGCTCGTTTAGTTATACCTGTTTGAGATTTTGTTTCTTTGGAGGATGGGTCTTCAATTTAGATTCTGTAGGGATCCTAAAATAAAATTGTGTATGCAGGTCGAGACATGGCCACAAAGAACCCCCCACCCGAAAGAGCTAGGGGAGCAAGAGGATCCCGCCCTGTCATGCTAAATCGACCACGAGGAGCCTCGGTGAATACTTCTCGAATTATTTTGTGAAGATTGGCTGCCAACCGCCGTCACCGTTGCTACCCGATATGTATTCCTAGAGTAGCTTCAACACAGTACATGCTTCATAAATTTTTGGCGCCCAACGTGGGGCCCGAGGTTGAATATAAAAAAAAAATAAAATTAAAAAAAATGAGTCTTTATATTATTATTCACGCACGCTGTCGTCGATGTGACTGGCTTAGTCTATCTTCCGCATGCGCAGATACTGGTAGTATACAAGATAGTAATTAGGACTACAATGCTTACAGTTCAGAGCTTGAATTATGCCGAGAATCTGGCCTTGCTATCTTGTTGAGTGCCTATATATAAGTACGTCTATAGTTATTAACACCAGCTATACAATCGGTCCCATACATTTGCTCGTTTTCTTTCTTATAATTTTGGAGAAACATCAGATTAGGTTTGCTTAGGTAAAAATACTTTCAAATGCAATTTTAGAATACTGCATATTTTGCTAAGATATCAGTACTGAGTGCTACTTGATAGCTTGTTGATGGTAAAGTAAATCTCAGTCTTCGTGGAACTAAAAGTTATAAAGTTAGATTGAATGGTTTTGTATTAACGATACTATCAAAGATAGTTAGAATGTTGCACGGAACATGGCCATATGCTGGTTTGCATATCATTGCCAAACATTTCTGACTAGATTAAAATGTTGAATGTAACAAACCGCTTTCTATGGTAGTTGCAATAAATCAGATAAATTATCTACTTTCATTGCGGCGATTATATTTCGTAATAAATAAAAAAAAAAAAAACAAATTTGAATAACTTCTACTTTATTATGTTACCAAACCAATGTCACGAATCACGAAAATATTAATGAATCACAAAATGTACAGCCGTCGTCAGAGGCAGCTGATAACCACTGTGTTATATGCCAGTTAGTAATGGACAATACACAGTCTTGCTATTGCACCCCTAGTAGGCATGTTTTCCACAAACTTTGCTTGGAATGTTGGTTGGTCAACCATGCTTAATGTCACAGTTGTAGTGCTGTGATTGATCCAGCCTCAACTAAATTAGTTGTTGGAGATTGCTCGCCGAGAGGAAAACAATCTGCTCCACCTCCACCTACGAACATAAGGAGAACGGTAACGCGTAGTCTAGCAAAATCTCTTACTCCAGCTCCGACCCAGAGTGGCAAGAATCCAACAGCAGGGTTATTGATGTTCGTGATGTACCACAATCAGGACACGACGCTAGCAATAGCACGAATCCACCTGAAACCGCTCCTGCACGAACAGCTCCTGGTGTGAGAAGAAGAGGAAGACCCACTCAGTCCATTAATACCCGCCAAAATCTGGGAGTGGACTATAGGAGAATTCAGGAGATGATCGAACAATCAATCACTCCCAGTGTCGCCTAGTAGTATGTCATTCCTAAATGGAAAAATTGCTGACACCATGCAAAAATGGAATCTTCATTTTGACAGGTCTACAGAAGGATTAGGGGTACAAGAATTTATATAGAGAGTTAAAACATTGACTGATGAAACTTTAGACAGCGACTTTATGGGTCTCTGTATGCACTTACATGTGCTATTTTTAGGCAAAGCCCGTGACTGGTGCTGGCGGTACCACAAGCAGGTAGACCTCATAGTCTGAACTGAATTTTGTACTGCACTTCGCCATCAGTACAAAGATTATCGCTCCGATTTTATGAGCAAAGAACTGGTAAGAGCTAGTAAGCAAAACCCTGGGAAACCATTTGTGTCGCTCCTTGACGCTATAGCGTCACTGATCGATCAATTTGCAATTGAATCTGACGAGGAGGAGTTAATCGAAATTTAAAAAAAAAGTATTACCCGAAACCCGACATAAACTGCTATACCAGTCAATAAGTTCAGTTGGCCATCTACATAGATTGGTCCAAATGACCGAGAATTAAGTTCATGAGCTCAGTTGTCGCACTGATGGTATGAATAAATCCAGGACTATTGGCCGTCGCCAAGTATATGGACTAGAAGAGTCTTTCAATGAACCGGAGGTAGAAAATTCAGAAGATACAAACTTTGACATCGCAGCAATTCGTAAATGTCATGCCAACCTTAAATGTTGGAACTGCGAAGAGCAAGGGCATCTGTGGGAAAATTGCCTTGCTGACTGCTGTATATTTTGTTACGCATGTGGGGCACCCAACATTTATAAGCCCCAATGCCAAAACTGTATCCGTAAAGCTTCGGAAAACCAACAGAAGGGTGCATCCCTCAGCAATCGGATGCCCCCAAAAATCTAATTAATTCCCATACGAACTTTATACCTGTGGACCGAAGCAAAAGCTTGGTCCCTACACCGATTTTAAAGTCACATTCCAAAAATTTAGAAATAGCTAAAACTATTAAATTACGATTTTTACCGTATCATGAACGGTTAGCTAGTTATTTGCAAGTCCGAAATAAGAATTTTTATGAAAAAAAAAAACACCGTATTTCTCAGCGTACGCAGTGCTTGAAAAATTATTATTCAAAAATCAAGCAATATAGCAAGCTTATAGTTTCGAAAGTTTTTTGCAATCCCACCAATATGCGCAGCTATGCCGAAGTGTCATTTTTAACATTTACCGAGCTTGGTCTGTTGGATACAGGCGCGAATATTAGCTGCATAGGTTTTACGCTTGCACAACGAGATTTTACCTCAATGCCGGAATGTCAGAACAGCAGATGGTCATAGTCAGAAAGTCATCGGAGTGCTTGAAGTTAAAATGCAGTATAAATCGGCTACCAAGTCCTTGAAACTGTATGTGATTCCTTCTGTAAGCCAAAATCTAATTTTGGGTCATGATTTTTGGAGAGCCTTTGAGCTTGCGCCAAGCATTATAAATTCTGTAGAGCTAAAATCAATGGAAAAAGAGCAGAAAACAGAGTCGATTGTATACCCCTTAAATAGCCAGCAAACGCAACAGCTGCACGTAGTAAAGCAGTTGTTCCCCAACGCTTCTGATAGATTAGGCCGCACAACATTGATCCAAAACCATATAGATATAGGAGACGCTCGTCCAGTGAAACAAAGATTATACCCTGTAAGTCTGGGCGTAGAAAAGTTGTTATTTGCAGAAATTGATCGCATGTTGCAGCTTGGAACTATTGAGCCGTCGGTAAGCACCTGGAGATCGCCTATAGATCGCAAATAGAACTTTCCGAGGATTCAAAGCCTCTCACTGCTTTTACGGTCCCCGGAAGACCGCTATATCAGTTTAAGGTCATGCCCTTTGGCCTTTGTAACGCGCCTTCTGCCATGTGTCGGTTAATGAACGAGATAATTCCTTCTGACCTGCGCTATTGCGTATTTGGTTATTTAGATGACTTGTGTATTGTGTCAGAGGATTTCAGTTCGCATCTGGCGATATTGAGCAGTTTAGAAAAGCCAACTTCTATGTATCAAGTAACAATTATCTTGGTTACGTGATTGGTAGCGGAGTTATTTGCACAGATCCGGAAAAAGAAGCTTGTATTGTAAATTGGACGCCGCTAAAAAACTTGAAGCAAGTTCGAGGATTTCTAGGAGTTTGCGGTTTGTATCGCCGGTTTATATGCAACTTTTCCGATCTCACTTGCCCCATAACGAATGGGTCCTGTAATAGATCTTGAGTCCGATAAATTTATGGACGCTAGCTGTGTACAAATTAAAGACAAATTTTCCCAACATTTTACTCAGTTTCCGGACATAAAAATCGTTGAAAAGTGTTTGTATGTACGCACCGAACATGCGAGAGGAGACTCGACAGAAGAAAGTCCTTCGTGGAAACTATGGGTGCCTGATCAAACAAGCATATGACAGCATAATGCCGTCTCACGCCGGCATGAAAAAAAACTATTGAGAAAATCCGCAGGATTAGCTAAAGCTGCACGTGAATACATACGAAATTGCGAGGTATGTAAAGAAACTAAGGCTCGAAATGATACCCTTCTGCCACCTATGGGTGCTCACATCCCAACTTGCAGAGCATTTCAAAGGCTTTATATTGACCTGCTTGGGCCATACCCTAGAAGCAAAAGCGGTCATGTGAGATTGTGGCATTGTACATCTGTATACAGCTCTATAATCACCGTAGAGCAATGCTGCAGAACGAGTTAACCGCTCAATACTCGCCGCCATTCGCTCGTACTTAAAACAGGATCAGACCCCTTGGGATGAATATATTACAGGGATTTCATGTTCCTTAAGGTCTGCTCTGCACCAATCGATTGGGTGTTCTCCATACCGTGCCCTATTCGGGGTGGACATGATCACTCATGGTACGGTCTGACAATTTGGCATTGCTAAGAAACAGATATTCAGACAAACATCACGAAAGCCTATGAGCGCAATGCGGCTCAATATAATTTACGCAGCAAGCCTGTTTCTTTTCGTGAAGGACAGGAGGTGTTCTGTCGAAATTTTGTTCTTAGTAAATTCTCACACAATTTTAATGCTAAACTGGCTCCCCAGTTTATTAAATGTCGTGTCAAAAAGAAACTCGGCAATTTTTATTATTCCCTTGAAAATCAGCAAGGAAAAGAAATTAGCACTCGTCATGCCAAGGACATTAGAGACTAATTCCCGCTAATATACATACATACATATACATCCTACGGTAGGATATTATCGGGTGGTGTAATGGTCGCAGTTTTCCTATTTAAATTAATTCGCGTAAGCGATCCTAACAGCTTGCATTTGTGTAACGACGCTATAGCGATCTGTCACGGTCAGCTGCGAATGATTCTGCCGCTGCTGTAAGGCGCCTGCGTGCACGTTGGCAGCCCAATCCGGCACTGTAATTTCTTGGGACGGCAATGTCATATTTTCCTCATTAAAAAGATGTCAGCCTCTACTGCGGATCAGCTGCCATTCCCTTGCTCATGCCAGCATGAAAGGACAGGCGCCGTTTCCACATTCTGGAATCCGGAAGAGGGAGTAGCTTTTTCGGCCCCATTGACGCGCCGCTGATCAGAAGCCCAGATGACATCGCCCATTAAGTTGGCCAGACATGCAGATGCATGCAAATTTCTGTTAAATTTCTAAGTAGAAAAATAGTTAATTAAATCTTGTAAGAGACTTCCAAAAGTTTGCGCAAAGTGCATTTATTAGGATATTATCGGGTGGTGTAACGGTCGCAGTTTTCCTATTTAAATTAAACCGCGTAAGCGATCCTAACAGCTTGCGTTGGTGTAACGACGCTATAGCGATCAGCTTTTGTCTGTCACGGTCAGCTGCGAATGATTCTGCCGCTGCTATAAAGCGCCTGCGTGCACGTTGGCAGCGCAGCTATCTTCAATCTAATCCGCCAAAGAAAAAAGCTCTGAGACCCTATATAAGCGTGTAGGTCCCGGATATAACCCTTCTTTTCCAAAATTACTTTTACAATCGAAGGTCTGACTACGGCGGTTCGGACATAGCCCCACCAAAAAAATTAAATAAAAAGCAACAAGTTCGGGCATCAGTCGTACTTCAAATTTAAATTCCAATTAAATTGAACATAAACAAAAAAACCCTAAGTGGCCGATTGGCGAAATATGAATTTTTTGTTCGTTTGACGATAAACCTTTCGCTACGCCCCCCGGCCACCAGCACCTCACCGGCATATAGTTCTTTGTGCCAAGATCTTGTAATAATAATACTATATGGTTTTTAAGTGTTTCCGCTTTTATTGCTTTATCTTTATTGATGCATTTGTAAGATTTATCAAATTTGTAACGAGCTGCGTCTATATGTTTCGCAATTTCGTTCCATTCCATTCTTTTACTGGAATTTTCTTACTTTTGTAAGCGTACTAACCATGTAATTTCTATACGTAATTATGGGTCTCCTTCTGCTGTTAATTTACCCTGACATATGGTAGTGTTGAGAGTACCATTGCCTTTTCTGCTTTATCGCAGTGCATAAGTGGGCTAGAGATTCCGCCGGAAGCATCTATATAATCAATCTCGAACTAATATACTAATATGTATTCGCTATGGGAATGTAAAACTCTGATCGCATTAATGCGAAAATTTGGAAAGCTTTCGTAAACGTGATCTATTTTCTCCTTATTCATTTTTAGATCTTATCTAAGTTATTTGCCCTACTCATGTATCTTTTCTTAATAATTTTATTATGCTTAACATAGATTGTAAGCAGAAATTGTAACAGGATCCACAACGATTTTATATCGTCTGTGTGATCAATTATCTTGACGTTGTTTACAACGTTGGCAGTATTGTCTTTTGCCTCACTAGAATCACTAATCCATCCCATTATGTAATTTTATTGTTTTTATTTATATTCAAAGCAAAAGTAAGGTTTTCTATTAAAATTTATTTATCATAATTTTTTAATTGTGGGATTACGTAAAGAAAGAAAATTATTTTCTTCTTTTAAAATCAAATATAAAATTTTAGGTGATAATTTTTATTAAAAGATATTTAAAAAAAAAAATTTATCATTTGACAAATGTTTTATTGCAGCTAAGTATATAGATACCCAGCGCCAAAGACATGAAAATATTAGTTGTTATAGAATGTGGTTGGCTCACATTTCGGTTTACAATTTATTTGATTTGTTTTTTAAAAAACAATTCTCCAACCACATTTGTTAGTGTAAAGCCTATCAGTGTTAGGTATTTTTCCAGCAGCGTTTTCCCACATAGGCTTGAAATTATAACTTAATGTTAAAGCAAATTGGGGCATTCGCAATTATGCAGCTCGTTTGCGTTGTTTCGCAACAGTGCGAAGCTGCTCATCTAGGTGTTGAAGACGCTCTGTGTAGCGTTGTTGGTCTGATTCATCTTTGGCTAATTGAATCATTTCCTTGACCAGTCGCCGTTGCTGCAAGAGTTTTACTCTCCGTCCACTCCTTTTGCGCTTTGGAATCGCTTGTTTTTCTTGTCAGGCCCGGTACTCAGCTATTGTGAGTGGGCGTGGTCCATCGGCTGGATTTGCCTGTAAGGCCTCTTGCAACGTCGGAAAATCCCTTTGCTCAATAGGAATGGGCATTTGTATATTTGTATTTATTATGACAAAGTGTCACAATGTATTAACGGATTGTTATACCCTTTGATTTATGATAATGGTAGGGTAGATATGCTAGAGATCCACCAAAAAAAATTAAATTAAAAGCAAAAAGTTCGGGCATCAGTCGTACTTCAAATTTAAATTCCAATTAAATTTAACATAAACAAAGAAAACCCTAAAAGTGGCCGATTGGCGAAATAAAAATTTTTCTTCGTTTGACGAGAAACCTTTCGCTACGCCACACGGCCACCAGCACCTCACCGGCATATAGTTCTTGCCTGCATGTCGAAAGTAATTTTGAAGGAGTCAATCTTTCCGCCGCCATCTCTGACAGTAAACCCACTTATTTTGAGGCAGCCGCCACGTGTGCCCATTGGACGGCACTGTAATTTCTTGGGGCGGCATTAAATAGACGTCAGCCTCAACTGCGCATCAAACGCTATTCCCTTGCCCATGCCAGCAAGAAAGGGCAGGCGCCGTTTCCACAGTCTGGAATCCGGAAGAGGGAGTAGCTTTTTGGGCCCCATTGATGCGCCGCTGATCAGAAGCTCAGATGACATGGCCGGAGCGTGCAGACGCATGAAAATTTCTGTTAAATCTTGTGAGAGACTTCCAAAAGTTTGCTCAATGGGCATTTACTAGGGCCCTTTAGAAATTTCGTGCAAGTGCAGTGAAAAAAATAATTGACATTTATATATATATCTTTATTATATATAGAAAGAAGAAAAAATAGTATAAATTTATCCCCTTTCTTGTTGGGGTAGAGTCCCAAGTAATTTCTGAAATTTTATATTTTAGTGTCGGAGAGTATATTTGAAGTACTCACAATTTAAAAACCCTCCTGTGCCATAGTAAATAATCAACACAATTTAAAGCCGAAGATTTAATATCCTTGCAGACCCAACCTTTTCATAATGTTCATATCTAAGAAGCACAGGAAAAAAGTTAATGCCGAGTATGGTTAAGATGTCTTGAAAAACAAAAAAGTTTTCCATACAACTTAATTTTCGACTGATCGTTCCTATGGCAGCTATATATAGTTGTCCGATCTTAATAGGATTTTGCATATATATGGGGAGCGTAGTAAAACTAATAAATATAAAGTTTAGTCAAGATATCTTCATAAACAAAAATGTTTTTCATACAAGAACCTACTTTTCGACCGATCGAAACTCGGCTGTTGATACTGTTCAAGAATATATATACTTTATGGGTCGGAGATGTCTCCTTCTATAATAAATATTAATTACTGATTTTGAATATGAGTTGCTAAGTTTTTTTTCCTGGTGACATGGTGACACAAAGTCGTAGAAGAATGTTTTTTTTAGGATCTTCAAAACCTTCAACGCTGATGATCATGGCTGGGAGAGTATCGAGCGCGAGCGTCAGCTTACATCCAATACCTCGCCTCTACGGAATATATATGCCCTAATGAAAGCTATCACCATTGTATTGGCACTTTTAGTGCCTGTTTAGTTATGCCTGTTTGAGATTTTGTTTCCTCGGAGTATCGCTCCTAAATTTAGATTCTGTAGGGATCCTAAAATAAAATTGTGTATGCAGGTCGAGACATGGCAAAGAGAACCCAACCCGAAAGAGCTAGGGAGCAAGAGGATTCTGCCCTGCCGTACTAACTCCACCACGAGGAGCCTCGGTGAATACTTCCCTAATTATTTTGTGAAGATTGGCTGCCAACCGCCGTCACCGTTGCTACCCGATATGTATTGCTAGAGTAGCTTCACCACAGTACATGCTAAATAAAAATTAGGCGCCCAATCATAGGGCCCGAGATTGAATATAAAAAAAATGAGTTTATATTATTGTTCACGCACTCTGACGTCGATGTGACTGGCTTAGTCTATCTTCCGCATGCGCAGATACTGGTAGTATACAAGATAGTAATTAGGACTACAATGCTTAAAATTCAGAGCTTGAATTATGCCGAGAATCTGACCTTGCTATCTTGTTGAGTGCCTATATATAAGTACGATCTATAGTTATTAACACCAGCTATACAATCGGTGCCATACATTTGCTCGTTTTCTTTCTTATAATTTTGGAGAAACAACAGATTAGGTTTGCTTAGGTAGAAATACTTTCAAATGCAATTTTAGAATACTGCATATTTTGCTAAGACATCACGTACTGATTGCTACTTGACAGCATGTTGATGGTTAAGTAAATCTCAGTCTTCGTGGAGCCAAAAGTTTTAAAGTTTAGATTGAATGGTTTTGTATTAACGATACTATCAAAGATAGTTAGAATATTGCACGGACCTTGGCCATATGCCAATGTTGAATGTTACAAACCGCTTTCTATACTATACTCAATATTTTCCCTTTTAGTTGTTGTAAACCGTCTAAGTGTCCCAGTTGTAGTGCTGTGATTGATGCAGCCTCAATTAAATTAGTTGTTGGAGATTGCTCGCCGAACGGAAAACAATCTGCTCCACCTACGAACATAGGGAGAACGGTAACGCGCAGTCTAGCAAAATCTCTTAATCCAGCTCCGACCCAGAGTGGCGAGAATCCAACAGCAAGGTTATAAGATGTTAGTGATGTACCACAATCAGGATTTAACGCTAGCAATAGCACGAATCCACCTGAAACCGCTCCTGCACGAGCAGCTCCTGGTGTAAGAAGAAGAGCAGGACCCACTCAGTCCAATAATACCCGCCAAAATCTGGGAGTGGACTATAGGAGAATTCAGGAGATGATCGAGACATCAATCACTCGCGTTATGTCATCATTGCAAATACAAGCACCACCCTTTCCAAGAGTGTTGCCAACCCCGATCCCGGTGTCGCCTAGTAGTTCGTCATTCCGAAATGGAAAAATTGCTGACACCATGCAAAAATGGAATCTTCATTTTGATAGGTCTACCGAAGGATTCGGGGTAGAAGAATTTATATATAGACTCAAAACATTGACCGATGAAACTTTAGACAGCGACTTTATGGGTCTCTGTAAGCATTTACATGTGCTATTTTTAGGAAAAGCCCGTGACTGATACTGGCGGTACCAGGAGCAGGTAGGCCACATAGTCTGGACTGAATTTTGTACTGCACTCCGCCATCAGGACAAAGATTATCGCTCCGATTTTATAAGCAAAGAACTGGTAAGAGCTAGAAAGCAAAACCCTGGGGAACCATTTGTGTCGTTCCATGACGCTGTAGCGTCACTGATCGATAAATTTGCAATTAAAATTGACGAGGAGGAGCTAATCGATAACTTTAGAAAATAATTTATTACCCGAAACCCGACATAAACTGCTATACCAGTCAATAAGTTCAGTTGGCCATCTACTGTCCAGATGAACGAGAATTTAGTTCATGAGCTCAGTTGTCGCACTGATGGTATGAATAAATCCAGGACTTTTGGCAGTCGCCAAGTATATGGACTAGAAGAGTCTTTCAATCAACCGGAAGTAGAAAATTCAGAAGATACAAATTTTGACATTAAATGTTGGAGCTGCGAAGAGCAAGGGCATCTGTGGGAAAATTTCCTTGCTGACCGCCGTATATTTTGTTACGGTTGTGGGGCACCCAACATTTATAAGCCCCAGTGCCAAAACTGTATCCGTAAAGCATCGGAAAACCAATAGAAGGGTGCATCCAGCAGCAGTCGGATGCCCCCAAAAATCTAATTAATTCCCATACGAACTTTGTGCCTGTGGACCGAAGCAAAAGCTTGGTCCCTACACCGATTTTAAAGTCACATTCCAAAAATATAGAAATAGATAAAACTATTAAATTACGATTTTTACCGTATCATGAACGGTTAGCTAATTATTTGCAAGTCCGAAATAAGATTTTTTATAAAGAAAAACCCCTTATTTCTCAGCGTACGCAGCGCTTGAAAAATTATTTTTCAAAAATCAAGCAATATAGCAAGCTATTAGTTTCGACCGTTTTTTGCAATCCCACCGATATGCGCAGCTATGCCGAGGTGTAATTTTTAACATTTAACGAGCTTGGATACAGGCGCGAATATTAGCTGCATAGGTTCTAGCTGCCGGAATATAAGCCTATTAATTCGCATGTCAGAACAGCAGATGGCCATAGTCAGAAAGTCATCAGAGTGCTTGAAGATAAAATGCAGTATAAATCGGCTACCAAGTCCTTGAAACTGTATGTGATTCCTTCTATAAACCAAAATCTAATTTGGGTCACGATTTTTGGGGAGCCTTTGAGCTTGCGCCAAGCATTATAAATTCTGTAGAGCTAAAACCAATGGAAAAAGAGCAGGAAACAGAGTCGATTATATACCCTTTAAATAGCCAGCAAACGCAACAGCTGCACGTAGTAAAGCAGTTGTTCCCCAACGCTTCTGATAGATTAGGCCGCACAACATTGATCTAACACCATATAGATATAGAAGACGCACGCAGATGCAGTGAAACAAAGATTCTACCCTGTAAGTCCGGCCTTAGAAAAGTTTTTATATGCAGAAATTGATCGCATGTTGCAGCTTGGAGTTATTGAGCCGTCGGTAAGCGCCTAGAGCTCGCCTATGCGTGTCGCCCTTAAGCCCAACAACGTTCGCCTTTGTCTAGCTGCTCGAAGATTGAATGACACCACAAAAAAAGATGCTTATCCTCTGCCGAGCATCGATGGCATTTTTTCGCGGCTACCTAAAGCAGATATAAGTTCCAAACTAGATTTGGTCCCCCTGTTGCGGTCTGACAATGTGGCATTGCTAAGGACAGATATTTAGAAAAACATCAGGAATGCCTATGAGCGCAATGCGGCTCAATATAATTTACGCAGCAAGCCTGTTTCTTTTCGTGAAGGACAGGAGGTGTTCTGTCGAAATTTTGCGCTTAGTAAATTCTCACACAATTTTAATGCTAAACTGGCTCCCCAGTTTATTAAATGCCGTGTCAAAAAGAAACTCGGCAATTGTTTTCATTCCCTTTGAAATCAGCAAGGAAAAGAAATTGGCACTTTTCATGCCAAGGACATTAAAGTCTAATTCCCGCTAATATACCCGACTAACGGTAGGATATTATCGGGTGGTGTAATGGTCGCAGTTTTCCTATATAAATTAAACCGCGTAAACGATCCTAACAGCTTGCATTTGTGTACCGACGCTTTAGCGATCAGCTTTTGTCTGTCACGGTGAGCTGCGAATGATTATTTCGCTGCTATAAAGCGCCTGCGTGCACGTTGGCAGCGCAGCTATCTTCAATCTAATCCGCGAAAGAAAAAAAGCTCTGAGACCCTATATAAGCCTGTAAGGCCTTGATATAACTTTTCTTTTCCAAAATTACTTTTACAATCGAAGGTCTAGCTACGGCGGTTCGGACATTATCCCACCAAAAATTAAATTAAAAGCAACAAGCTCGGGCATCAGTCGTACTTCAAATTTAAATTCCACCGGCATATATTTCTTTGTGCCAAGATCTGGTCACAGTTTTAACCAGTTCTTTCCTGCATTTCGAAAGTAATTTTTGAGGAATCAATCTTGCCGCCGCCGTCTCTGAGAGTAAACCCACTTATTTTGAGGCAACCGCCACGTGTGCCCATTGGACGGCACTGTAATTTCTTGGGACGGCAATGTCATTTCTGCCCCCCTTAAATAGACGTCAGCCTCAACTGCGGATCAGCTGCCATTCCCTTGCTCATGCCAACAAGAAAGAGCAGCCGCCGTTTCCACAATCTGGAATCCGGAAGAGGGAGTAGCTTTTTGGGCCCCATTGACGCGCCGCTGATCAGAAGCCCAGATGACATCGCCCATTAAGTTGGCCGGAGCGTGCAGATGCATTTGTTATATTAATTTTTTTTTTTTTTGTGTTAAAATTCTTTGATTCCTTTATTTACGGCTAATCTTCTGTTACTCTTGCTAAGCAACTTTTATCAGCGTGTGTTTTGGTTAATGATAGCTTAAATTAAATATATTCATTGCATATGTTTATTTACATGTTATTTTGCTTCATTAAAGTCGGCGTTTGGCCAGGTCTATTGGATATGACTTTTTAAGCCTCCTTCTTCTTCGCCTCCTTAGCAGGTTCCTTGCCAGGACGTTAGGGTGGTTGCGGAGCTTAAATAGGTAGCTTGTTGCTTGATTGTTCATAACATCTCCTACCATAGGAGCCTTGAGGCCTTTGCGATGTCTCGTGTGCGAATATACCATTCAGCTTCAGAGATTTTTCGCAAGATCTTAGGCTGGATGATGCGAAGTTTGTCTAGGTGCGTCTTCGCGGCTATTTTGTAAACCTGGAGCCCATATCGCCACGCAGGGGCAAGGATTACTTTGTTTCGGATCGAGAGTTTGTTATTTGGGTTAAGCAGCCAGCTCAGACGCCTGATTTAGCTTTTCAAGTTGTTGGTAACCTCGGTGACATGTTTTTTGAACGTAACCTTGCCGAAGAGCTGCATTAAAAATGGCGACGAGAAAAAGTACCGTCTTGTATGGCAGAAGCTTAATTGTCTGGTTGTCCAACCGATCTTCCCCAGGGGCTTTGTTGCTTTTTGAGCTCTTTATCTCCTGCTTCACTTCTTGGAAGGTGACATTTGGAGTGGCGCTTCCAGGATTTGCGCGACTCGCTGTATCCTTCCATGCGATGCGGTCTCAAACGGCTTGAAGCGCTCCTCCAGGTTGCAGGCGAAGGCTTCGGCTCTGTCCATTGGCAATCTGGCCCAGGTGCCATCGGGATGTCGAACGGGGAACTTTGGCGCAGCTTGCCGCTTGTTTCGACTGGTAAGTTTCCACAGCGCAAATTTGGAGCTCTCGTCTGCCGTTGATTCCTCCAGCATGGTGTCTGTGGCTTTTCTTCTCAGTAAAGTTAACTCCTTCCTGACCCTGTTAGCGGTTCGGCGATAGATCCTGTCGATTCTGGTGTGCTGGGTACGGACGTACTCCCTCCTCAGTCGCTTTTTCAGGGAAGGAAGGCCTTCAACGATGTAAATTGGCTTGTAGGCGTAGAGTACATTTGTGCTGGAGCAGCGTTGGCAGCCGCAGTATGTACTTGATCCAGCAGGGTTTGAACTTCAGCGTCGGCATTCTCGGCTGTCAAGATCGGCATGTTTAGATCTATCATGCCATTCATTTCAGTTTTGAAGCGTTGTATGTCCGATTGAAGGGTGACAAGCCTTCGCTTTTTTGGGGTCCTCTGAACAGACGTAGAGACCGTTGCAATGAGTGGTAGATGGTCGGATGAAAGCTCATACTCTTCGCAAACTGATATTACGCTGTTGGGGATGCCCTTGTATATAAAAAAGTCAATGCACGAAGGGGTACTTTGCCTGTTGTACGGGAAGTGGGTAGGTCTCCCAGTGGCCAAGACCTGGGCTGAGCAGCTGGTGAGCGCTTCATGTAGCGCAATGTCTCTGTTGTCAGCTCTGTAACTTCCCCACAGCCTGTGTTTGGCATTGAAGTCGCCTCCAACGATGAATTTATAACCAAGCTGATCAAGGAGAGAATCGAATCCAGCTCGGCTCCAGGAAAGATTTGGTGGTAGATACACTGCAGCTACGGGTATTTTACCCAAAGGAGTCCCCACCATATTAGCAGCAATCTGGGTGCAACAAATCCTGCTTGACAAGCACAGCAGCACCTCCTCTGGCTCGACCTGCTGGGTGATCCGCACGGTAGCAAGTATATCCCTCCATGCCGAAGTACAGGCCAGCGTGTAGGTGCGTTTCTGAGACAAGCATGATGTGTATTTTATGTTTTCTCAGAAATAGTTTAAGCTCGTTTGCATTGTGTATGATGCTGCAAGCGTTCCACGATCCAAGGCGCATCTGGGCAGCCATTATTTGCGGTGAGTGGTAAAACCGAGCTGTGGAGGACCTTGCGCGTCCTTCAGTTATAGTTGCGACCGCGGCATTAAGTGCTGCGATCGACTGCTGGAGTCCTTGGAGGATGCTTCCGAGGGACGTGTCTTGCCCCTGAGATCCATGCTGTGGGTATTGGGGCTGCATTGTTGTAGCGGTGGGCTGGTTGGTGCACACGGGGGGTTGGCACGCTTGTGCATGTTGCTGGTAGGTTTTGCCTCCTGGCTGCAACGCATCAGCATACGACAGGCCTTGTTACACAATTCTGGAGGGTACAAACTGCGAGTTGATGCGCCGTGCAGGTTGCTGTTGGTTGTGTCGTGACGGGGGGCAACATTGATGGCCGGTTGTCTGGCATTCAAGCGCTGCTGGTATGCTTTGCATCCTTTATGATAAGCAGCATGGTTTCCCTCACAGTCGGATCATCGCAGGTCTGCCACCGTTTTGGCCTGGCATTGCTCCGAGTTTGTCCAATGGGGCTGGCCGCACCTACCGCATTTGGGCTGTTTGTCGCAATAGTTTTTTGTGTGGTGGAACTCATAGCAGCGATAACATTGCCTGACGCTTTTGTTCTATCTAGGGAGCTCAATTTGGACCCATTGACGGGCAATCTTGCTAATGCGAAGCGCGTTAGGAGCTATTGTTAGGAGCCTGTCTTGGGTCTACATACCAGTAATTGCGACTTGGCGAATCGTTTGTGGGGTTCGCATCGGCGTCATTTGGGGGAAGCCTGGTCCCCGGGTTATATAGGTTTGTCACAACGTGGCCGTGTGTTGCAAAGGCACTTTCGATTTGGCTCCTGAGAGTAGAAGCGGCCAAGTTTTTAACAACTACGCGATACGGTCTGTCCTCCTTGAGACAGAAGTGCGTGAACTGGACCCTGACTTCAATGAGCTTGCGAATAATGGCTCTGTGAGTGTCAGAATCTTTCGCGTAGATTCTCAGGCCGCCAGAGGGAGAGACCTTAAATTCGTAGGCATCTGGGCCAGCTGCCTGGTCGAAGGTCTGTTCCATTGCGACGATGTCGTTAACTCCGGGAACTGTTATGGGCCTGGGCTTGGGGACCTTTTTTGCAGCTTGAGGTACGGCTTGAGCTAGTGGAGCATCGTCGGCAATTTCCATCTCGTCGTCTTTGATGTCAGAGACTTCTTCATGGGGCGCAAGTGGAGCATATCTGTTCCCATTTGACGGGGAGGCACTGGGAGCAGTGTAACTTTCACCTGCCTTGCTGGTCTTCCCGTTTTTTGTGGGTACTCTCCCTTTTTTGACGGCTCCGGCCTTTAGCGTTGTTCCTCGCCGTTTTTTTGTTTCAGCCGTTTGCCATTCGATCAGCAGTTCCTGGAAAGCTGGCATAATGGCTTTGCTCCTTAGTGGGTGCAGAGCAGAGTTTTGGTTGCAATGAGCGCTGCAAGACGCAGCTGCCGGGGAAGAGCTCTGCGCGCCATATGTGGTGTCCGGCATGGGCTGGAAAGCATTATTGGCGTTTTTGGGGCGTGTTCCAATGGGCTCCAGTGCGGCACGGCTTGTACCAGTGTAGGCAGAGGTTCTGCAGCCGCTACTTGAGGACGTGGTGGTTTTAGTTGTTGTGGTTGCTGTTGAGCTTACAATGCCGTGTTGCTGGAGTAGAAGCTGGTGCGTCTGACTCCATCGCTCAGGGATGTGTAGGCGCGCCTCGTTCATGTCAACAGTTTGAGGTCGAGTTGCTTCAGTGAGCGGGGCTGGAAACGCCTGCACTTGATTGCTGTTGGTTTCGGGATTAGCTGGTGGTAAGATGTTGCTGATTACTGCATGACTGGTGCAAGTGGTGCTGCGTGTGTTATATGCATGGGCAGCAAGGATGTCTTCGTTTTTTAAGTTTTTATTTGCCACGGCAGCCTGACAGTTGTTTAAGCTGGCTGCCATTGTTGTGGCCAACTCGGCATTGTTATGGCAGCACTGGCTTTGACAGCTCCCAGTTTTTGCGTTTGTGCATATTGCACATTAGCAGTTTTGAGTTTTGGTTCTTTTTTTATTTAAGGCACTTTTACGAATTTTTTGAATAGTTTGGGGTTGAATTCACACTTAAATGTATTATTATGGCACTGTTGGGTGGGCTTGTCCGTTTTTTGTCACTGTTTTTCAAGATTTTTGCAGAGCACAATACACACTGAACTTATTAGGTGAAAAGCAAGGCATTCTATGAAACTTCTTAGTAGAAAAATAGTTAATTAAATCTTCTGAAGGACTTCCAAAAGTTTGCTCAAAGTGCATTTATTAAGGCCCTTTAAAAACCTCGTGCAAGTGCATTGAAAAAAAAGTACATCTTTAAATATATATATATATATAAATATAAATATAAAATATATATATAAATATATATAAAATATAAAATATAAATATAAATATATATAAAATATATATATATATATATATATATATATATCTTTATATATATAGAAAGAAGAAAAAATAGTGTAAATTTATCCCCCTTCTTGTTGGGGTAGATTCCCAAATAATTTCTGAAATTTTTTTATATTTTTTGAGAAATTTTCCCACTTAGTGTCGGACAGTATCTTTTAAGTACTCACAATTTGAAAACCTTTCTGTGCCATAATAAATAATCAAAGCAATTTAAAGCCCCACAGAAGACAAAAGAAAACAAATTAAAGAAAAAAATTGCTGCGAACTCTCCGCTGGAAGGCCTTTCATCGAGGAATACATGTAAGTCTGTACCTTTTGTTTTGATTATATTTTCTTATTTTGGCACAGATAAGCACAGCCAAGAGGATATGCGCACCTGCTGAGCGTTTTATGACTTTCTGTTTCACATTACGCTTCAGCTCCGATCAATATGTTTATGGCCGTGTCAGTCTGATGAATGCTTATCATCTTTGATTCTACCTACACCCCGCTCCAATACTAGCTGAAACAGAAGCAACATAAAAGAATAGATTTTAAACAGAATCAAATATATGTACACAAATATGTATAATTGTATTCACTGATCAGCTGGTTGCGCTGCGCTCCGATTTGCCCATGCGCTTCGAGCTTAACCTTCTGTTGCCCATCTTTTTTCCGACCATACAATTAACAATCAACTACAATTTTATTGACTCTATTATAATACATTTTTTTTGCTTTTTCCGATTACACTTTAATTCAATTTACTAATGTACTTTTTTTTCATTGCCTAGCCTTATTCTTTAATTATTAAATGCACTTAGCGAAATTTTCTGATTTTTTTTTGAAAATTTTGCGCAATAAGAAAAAAATATTAATATTCTAATACATTTTTATTGCTTTAGCCGATTACACTTTAATTCAATTTACTAATGTAATTTTTTCATTGACTAGCCTTATTCTATAATTATTAAATGCACTTAGCGAAATTTTTAGATTTTTTTTTTAAATTTTGTGCAAAAAGAAAAAAATATTAACTGATCAGTTTATTTATTTTATTTATTATATGTGGTCGACAAAACGAGTGTCTTCCAATTATTCAACACATTATAAATACAATAAGAAAAATTAAATGCTAAAAGCCTAAATAGAGAACACAAATTTCAAATAGTATCACCGACCGATGGAGGTGTTTTATTTGCCAGTCCGGCCAGCTGTGCCCCTTTTCACAGCTAATTTTATCAGTGACGCTATTAGAGCCTACATCTTAAAAGAAGGGTGTGTGTAGGAAAAAGTGTTCTTACGTAAAATTAAAAATAATGTTAATTTGCTATATTATTTAAGAACATACCATAAATAGGAGAATAGAAAGGAGGAAGATTGTTAATAAAGTATAGAACTGTATGCTAGATATACAGAGTGTTAAGTAGATAGAATAAAGAGATAGTATTGGGAAAGTAATGGGAAATCACCGACCCGGTGGGGGAAAATTACAGCCAGTCCGGCTAGCCATGCCCCTGCTCATGGCTGGGAATGGTCAGCGACTTCCCGAAGGTATCCTGAAAGCAACGATTTTATTAGGGGTAGAGAAAGTTCGATAGAGAAAACGTGATGCAAACTATTGTATTTTTTACATAGCACGCGAAAAGAATTGTGCATAGCATAGTCTGTTGTGTACGTCGATAGGAACAAGGGGCGGTAATTTCTGGTTGGTCTAGCTGGAACAGAGAATTGAAGACGCCCTAACAGAAAAGAAGAATCGATATCGCCAACAACCAACTTATGTAGAAAGATAACACCTAGAATTGTCCTACGGTTGATTAACGAAAGAAGATTAAGAAGAAGCAGCATGCTGGAATAGGATGGCAACCGAAGATTAGGGTCCCAGTTTAAACCTCGTAAGGCAAAAAGCAGAAATTGCTTCTGAACAGATTCAATACGATCCTGGCTATTGTTATACTGCGGAGACCAGATGCAAGAGCAGCATTCAAGGATAGGGCGAACAAGAGAGATGTACAGAAGTTTCGTTATAAAAGGATCGTTAAACTCTTTAGACCATCGTTTAATGAATCCAAGTACACCTTTTGCCTCATTAACGATGGTATCTATTTGAAGATTGAAATAGAGTTTAGAATCAAAAAGAACGCATAGATTCTTAACTGTTAGTATACGTTGCAATGGGGTATTGTCGATGGTATAACTGACAAGATAAGGTGTAGTACGATTAAATGTCATAAACATACACTTTGAACAATTCAGATGCAATTGATTGGCCGAGCACCAAAGTTGCATAGAGTTTAAATCGTCTTGAAGACGAGAATAATGTAGGGGATTGGTGTATGATAGAATAAGTTTCACGTCGTCCGCATACATGAGTACTCGGGCATGGGATATAACAGAGGGAAGATCATTTATAAAAAGAGTAAAGAGTAAAGGTCCAAGATGACTACCTTGAGGAACACCAGAAGTAACGTGAACCTGTTTAGAGGTAGTCAGCCTCAGCATTACTCTTTGGGTCCTACCTTTTAAATAAGAACTAATCCAAAGCAAAAGAGACGGAGGAAACCCTATTCGGTCAAGTTTAAAAAGTAAAATGTCATGGTGCACGGAGTCAAACGCCTTACTGAAGTCACTGTAAATGACATCAGTTTGCATTTTCGAAAGGAAAGCATCATTTACCAAGGAAGTAAATTCTAGCAGATTGGTCGTTGTTGACCGATTCTTTACGAATCCATGTTGAACAGGGGAAACAACTGATTTGCAGAAATGCTGCAAATTTGAAGTGATTATTTTTTCAAATAATTTAGGAATAGCGGACAATTTTGCAATGCCCCTGTAATTTTGTATATCAGACTTTCCACCTTTCTTGTGGAGAGGAATGATATAAGATTCTTTCCAAAGAGATGGAAAGACAGAAGATTCAAGGGATAGATTAAAAAGCTTTAGCAATGGATAAACAAGGGAAGAACTACACTCCTTGAGTAGACAACTAGGGATATTGTCAGGCCCAGGAGAGAAAGAAGATTTTAAAGAATTTATAGCTAAAAGGAGAGAGGAATGGGAAATAACAGGGGGAGGTATAGAACTAGAGGAGGTAATAGTATAAGGGTAAGAATTATTATTAGGACAGACTGAAGAGTAAGTTGATTGAAAAAAATTAGCAAATAGGTTAGCAGAATCAGAGTCATTGCTAGCTTTATCCATCCCGAGTGAAAAAGAAGACGGCAAACTTGAAGATTTACGCTTCGAGTTTACAAAATTGTAGAACTGTCTTTGATTTAGGGCAAATTGCCTTTTGCAACGAGTTAGATAATTCTCATAGCATTGAGAATTCAGAAGAAAGAAGTTCGACTTGGCTATGGAATATTTAGCCAAGTCAGTACACGAACCAGACTTTTTAAACTTTTTAAAATATTTAGATTTAATATTTTTTAGATTCGTTAATCTGGGACTAAACCAAGGTGGGTTTGGAGAGGTAGTCGAAGGAATTGACTTGGGAATACACATATCTAAGAGGGAGTTTAGGGTGTTATAAAAAAAGTTAATAGCAGTATTCATGTCAACCGAGTCATATAAGAAAGACCAATCGGTTGCATAAATAAGCTGATTCAGCAATGAATAATTTCCTTTGCGAAAGCAACGGCGGGGCTTATTGGCTGATGAGCACGAAATGAGAGGATTACAATTGAACATTGCTACCTCTAAAGTAGGATGATATACATCCTCTGGAAGAGATAAAGGAGGGGACCTAGACACATTTGAAATAAGGTAGTCGTTAACAAATACAAGATCAAGTGTTCTATTCAAATGATTAGAAATTGAATTGATTTGATTTGGTCAAGCATTCAATCTATAAAGTCATGCTGTGCTGAGGGCACTAGATAATTTTCGGCAGTGAAAAGTGACCAAGAGATGTTCGGCAAATTAAAATCACCCAACACAATAAATAGGTCATTATCACGCACGTGTGAAGAAACATCTTTAATACAAGAAATATGTTTCATATAAACTTGAGTATCAGAAGAAGGAGGAACATAAGAGCATGAAATATAAATATTCCGTGTAGGAAAAGACACCTTGACTGAGACAATCTCAGCGACAGTAGGCGTACTAAAACAGAAAAGTTCTGACTGGAGAGTGGCTTTAACGGCAATTAATACCCCACCACCCCGACTCGGCCGATCATTTCTATGTAAAATAAAATTATTCGAAAAAACCTCAAAATCAGATATGGCTGAGTTTAACCATGTTTCTGAAAATGCGATTATATCCAAATCGAAGGAAGTGCTGGCCATGAAAAGATTTTTAAGTTTTGAAATAAGACCTCTGACATTCTGATAATGAATAAAGACTTGGTCAGAAGAAGAAGTTAGTTTTTTGGGGCAGAAATGGTACTCTGTATTGAAGGGACTGGAAGGGTGACAGGCTGGTTACGCTTTTTTGGCTTGAACTCGTGGACAATCATATGTGGAGGCCAAAATTTGGGATCACAAATGATTGGGAACATATCATGTGAAACATTTATTTTGAAAGATGATATTTCACGAGGAGTTGAGAAATTAAATTTGGTAATTGACACGCTAGCAGAAGATTTGCTAGCAATATAGGCTTCCAATGACTCAGAGGTGGTGTCAGACGAAAGTCGAGACACATAAACTTGCCTACGAGGGGCAACAACAGTTAACGTAGGAGCTGAAGGGACTGGAGGGAGAACAGGATTTGGTGGAGCCAATCTGGGCAAGATTGCGCGCAGGTCTACCTTTGCGGACAGGAGCTGAGGAGGCTGAGGCAGTTCGGCTAACTGGGACAGGTTCAGGTACGGGGTCTAATGGGACTATTACAGGAGATAAAACTGGGGTAATATTTGGGCAGTCGCTCGGAGAAGGCGATAATGACAACATTGGAAATGAATCCAAGTTGCTCGGCAGGGACAACAGAGGTAAAGGTGTCTGGACAGACGGAGAGGGCAACTGCAAAAATTGAGGCTCCAACCGGCGATTAGTTGGAGACTCGAATTTATATTTGCTAAGCAACTCACAACTTGAATCAAAACTACTCGAGAGCTGCTTAGCCACGTTATTTAGTTTTAAGAATTGATTTCTCACAGACTTATACATTCTGGAGAAATCAATTTGCTTGTCGATGCATTCTGGGCACGACCAACGCAAGCCGCCGCAGCCCTTCTTGGTAATTGCAGCGATCTTGTCGCAATCACGCCCAGTGAGACCTGCACATTTAGCATGCATTATATTCTCACACAGCCAGCAATTAACGAATTGCGGCAATGCAGAATCATCAGCCTGATTGAACGTGCAAGGTTTCTTACAGCACGACATAATTACTACCAGCGTTAAAAGAATAAGCTAAAGTTGCGAGAGCACAGAGCAAAACGAAACACAGTGCACAAGAATAGAGCGAGTAAACGCTCAAAAAATAACTATTCGTACACAAACAAATTGTTTGGAGCGAAAAGCAACAGCAAAAATTTGCGAGAGCGCGATGCACAAGAAGAAATTTGCAGCAGCGAACACACGCACAAACAAGTGTTTGCACAGGGGAGCACCAAAGCAAATGAATCAAAACAGGCAATAACAACAATACGGAACTGACGCCGTGTTTAATAAATGCAATAATTAACAGACTTACGCTGCACAACAGAAAACACTTTGCACAAGTTATAAAAGCTTTTTAAATAAAGCACAAAAAATGCAAAATTTAGAAATAAAAAGCAGGATTTAAGCGCAAAAATATATAAAAATCTTGGAGCACAAGTAAAACACGTCAATCACTCTCAACTGAGAACTCTCTCAGATTTGAATTATTTTTGAAGAATGTTTGAGCCATTGTAAAAATATTAACTGACTAGCTTTAGTTACTGAATTATTGTTGAATCGTTAATGCCACTTGTACTAAGATGCAGATTATCTAACGGAAGGATAAAATTTCATTGAATAATGCTTTTGTTTATAATAAATATTAATTACTGATTTTGAATATGAATTGATAAGTTTTCTTTTCTGGTGACATGGTGACATAATGTCGAAGAAGAATGTTTTTTAGGGATCTTCAAAACCTTAAACGCTGAAGATCATGGCTGGAAGGGTATTGAACGCGAGAGTCAGCTTACATCCAAGACCTCGCCTCTACGGAATATATATGACCTAATGAAAGTTATCACCATTGTATTGGCACTTTTAGTGCCTGTTTGAGATTGTGTTTCCTCGGCTCCTAAATTTAGATTCTGTAGGGATCCTAAAATAAAATTGTGTATGCAGGTCGAGACATGGCAAAAAGAACCCCCCCACCCGAAGGAGCTAGGGAGCAAGAGGATCCCGCCCTGCCGTGCTAACTCAACCACGAGGAGCCTCGGTGAATACTTCCCGAATTATTTTGGGAAGATTGGCTGCCAACCGCCGTCACCGTTGCTACCCGATATGTATTGCTAGAGTAGCTTCGCCACAGTACATGCTACAATTGTTGAGCCTGTATCTGAATATAATAGCCCACTTTTAATAGTACCAAAGAAATCGCTCCCAGGTTCAAATAAGATAAAAAAATTGAGATTAGTCATCGACTATCGCCAAATAAACAAAAAATTACTGTCCGAAACTTCCTAGAATTGATAATATTTTAGATCAACTAGGTAGAGCAAAATACTTTTCATGCCTTGAATTAATGACAGGTTTCTATCAAATTGAACTTGAAAAAGTTCAAGAAACATAACGTCGTTTTTAAAGACCAATGGCCCATATCGCTTCACGCGACTAAAATTTGGTTCAAAAATAGCGCCAAATTCATTCCAGAGAATGATGACGATAGCATTCTCTGGTCTAGAACCCTCACAAGCATTCCTTTACATGGACGATTTAATCGTTGATTGAAAATTTAACAAATGTGTTTGAATTTTGTAGAACACACAACCTAAAACAACATCCACAAAACTGTTCATTCTTCATGCACGAAGTCACATAACTTGGACACAAGTCTACATATAAAGGAATACTACCAGATGACAAGAAATATGACGTCATCATGAGCTACCCAGTACCACACGATGCGGACAGCGCTAGACGTTTCGTTGCATATTGCAACTACTATCGACGTTTTATCCGAAACTTTGCCGACTATTCACGGCACATAACAACATTATGTAAAAAGAATGTTCCTTTTGACAAACCAACACTTAAACAAGTAAGAGGTTCTAGTCGGGAGCTCCCGACTAAGGCATATCCTGAACCCTCTTAAAATAACCAATTAAAATAGCAGCCCAGAAAACAATATAATCGCAATTGCAATGCTGTGGATAGATTTCAAAGCAGACGCGCATGAATGGTTGTATGTGTGGTTGTACATGTACACAGAAATTCTTGGAATTTGCGCTTGCTGCTGCTAACACGTGCCCACATAACTTTTGTGTTTCTTAATGATGAAATGACAGCATATCTTATTGTGCCATAGAATATTTGTGCATTCTCAAAAGGTCAATTGCATATAAATTGTGGCTTAAATTGGTGGGCAATACAAGTTGGATAATTAACTTGATTTATAGCTTTTAGGTGGGAGCGGGAAAGATATTGATATCTATATACTATACTAGATATTGATATCTATATACTATTCTAGAAGCTACTCGTCAAGTTTGGTGACTCTAACTCTTATTATTTACCCAATTTGCTCAAATAACAGGATTTTGATATCGATTTTTATCGATTACTTTGAAACGGGACAAGTTATCGAATATCGGAAACAAACTCGATCTGCGCGGGCACTAGGAGGACTTACAGCTACTATTCCAAGTCTCTAGCTCGTATAGGTTCTGAGATCCTTGCGCTCATGCATACGGACGAACGGACGGACGGACGGACGGACGGACGGACGGACGGTCATGGCTAGATCGTCTCGGCTGTTGATGCTGATCAAAAATATTTATACTTTATGGGGTCGGAGATGCTTCCTTTTGCCTGTTACATACATTTGCACACATACATTATACCCTTTTTACCCATTTTCAATTGGTTCACGGTATAAAAATAATCTCATGGAACCGACTCTGCTACAATACCTCGATTTCAGCAAAGAATTTTGCATAATCTCAGATGCAAGCTAGCAAGCGCGTGGAGCAGCTTTAACTCAAAACTGCAATGTACTTCAACTTCCCGTTGCATATGCATCGAGAGCATTAACAAAAGGTGAAAGCAACAAAAGTACTACAGACAAAGGATTAGCTGCAATTCACTGGGCAATATTACATTTTCGACCATATATTTATTGCAAACATTTTAGAGTTAAAACAGACCACAGGCCCTTAACATATCTATTTTCAATGGTCAGTCCAAGTTCAAAATTGACACGCATGCGGCTTGAATTAGAAGAATACGACTTTACAGTCGAGTATCTAAAGGGTAAAGACAATTTCGTGGCAGATGCCCTATATAGGATAACAATATCCGAACTAAAGAATATTCAAAACAAAGTCCTGAAAGTCACTACCAGCCAGAAAAGTAGACAAAATAAAAACTGTACAGTTAACAATAAAGAACTTTTGCCAATGCAGAGTCTTAAAAGTGTATCTAAGCCCAACGTACATGAACTCATTATGAAAGACGAATTACGGAAAGTAATGACTTTGCGAATAACTGAATTTAAATGTTTTTTGAAACAAGGGATTAAAGTTATAGCAAGAACTGATGTTGACGATTTGTATATCAACGGAACTCTTGACTTAGGTCAGTTCTTCCAACGGCTTGAAACGCAAGCCGGTATTATAGATATCAGCAAACTCAAAGTGGCACCGAGTGAAAAGATCTTTGAAACAATTTCAATAGATAATTTCAAAAGAATGTGTAATGGGTAAAAATATGAATCGTCATATAAAAGAGTACACACGTTGATGTCAAAAATGCCAAACGTCAAAAACAACGACACATATCAAGACCCCAATGACTTACACCGAAACACCAACAAATTCTTTCGATATGTGATAGTGGACACTGTTGGCCCGCTACCAAAATCTGAATATGGCAATAAATACACCGTCATACTAATATGTGACTTAATAATCTCAGATGCAAGCTAGCAAGTGTGTGGAGCAGCTTTAACTCAAAACTGCAATGTACTTCAACTTCCCGTTGCATATGCATCGAGAGCATTAACAAAAGGTGAAAGCAACAAAAGTACTACAGACAAAGGATTAGCTGCAATTCACTGGGCAATATTACATTTTCGACCATATATTTATTGCAAACATTTTAGAGTTAAAACAGACCACAGGCCCTTAACATATCTATTTTCAATGGTCAGTCCAAGTTCAAAATTGACACGCATGCGGCTTGAATTAGAAGAATACGACTTTACAGTCGAGTATCTAAAGGGTAAAGACAATTTCGTGGCAGATGCCCTATATAGGATAACAATATCCGAACTAAAGAATATTCAAAACAAAGTCCTGAAAGTCACTACCAGGCAGAAAAGTAGACAAAATAAAAACTGTACAGTTAACAATAAAGAACTTTTGCCAATGCAGAGTCTTAAAAGTGTATCTAAGCCCAACGTACATGAAGTCATTATGAAAGACGAATTACGGAAAGTAATGACTTTGCGAATAACTGAATTTAAATGTTTTTTGAAACAAGGGATTAAAGTTATAGCAAGAACTGATGTTGACGATTTGTATATCAACGGAACTCTTGACTTAGGTCAGTTCTTCCAACGGCTTGAAACGCAAGCCGGTATTATAGATATCAGCAAACTCAAAGTGGCACCGAGTGAAAAGATCTTTGAAACAATTTCAATAGATAATTTCAAAAGAATGTGTAATGGGTAAAAATATGAATCGTCATATAAAAGAGTACACACGTTGATGTCAAAAATGCCAAACGTCAAAAACAACGACACATATCAAGACCCCAATGACTTACACCGAAACACCAACAAATTCTTTCGATATGTGATAGTGGACACTGTTGGTCCGCTACCAAAATCTGAATATGGCAATAAATACACCGTCATACTAATATGTGACTTAACATAATATTTAGCAGCCATACCAATTGCAAACAAAAGTGCAAATAATGTCACAAAAGCAATATTCGAAAATTGTATACTTAAGTACGGTCCAATGAAGACGTTCATTTCGGACATGGGAACTGAGTATAAGAATCAAGTAATATCAGACATGTGCAGGTTCATGCAGATCAAGAATCAAACTTCTACTGCATATCATCACCTGACTTTAGGGACAATAAAACGAAGTCATAAAACATTCAATGAATATATTCGTTCATACATTTTCGCAGACAAACCCGATTGGGACTTTTGAATCCAATATTTCATTTATTGTTTCAACACGACACCTTCGGTACTGCATGAATATTGTCCATGCGAATAAGTATTTGAAAGACTACCAAGGCAGTTCATAGATTTTAATAAGATAGATAGAATAGACCCGATCTATAATATAGACGATTATTTTAAGAAAATAAAATTTAGACTAGAGATAGCATATAAAAGAGCTTATAGAAAACTAAATTATGATGAGAAGAAATGATCAAATATTATTGCATTACAAATAGGAGATAAAGTATTGCTAAGATATTAGGCAGGTCATAAGTTAGATCTGGAATATTTAGGACCTTATATAGTAGAAACAACCGAAGTTAACGATAATATGTTAATTAAAGATAGCAAACAAAAGAAACAGAGAGTACATAAGGATAGGTTAAGAAAGCATAAAAACTGAAAATTTTTTTGAAAAAGGTCTGATCAACCAATAAATTAAATTAAAAAAAAAACAATCAAGAAGAAAAGAGTGAATTTCCTTTTGCGAAAAACAAAACTTAATACAAAAAAAAACACACAAAAGAGCCAAAATATTTTTCTTGGACAACTAACATATACAGTGCCGCTCAACTGAATAGGTTTGAAAAATATTTCTTCTATCTTTTCTTCTCTCTTTGTTCCTATGGCAAATTTTCCTTCTTTCTTTTTTGTTTTGAACATTCATTTGTTTACTCATAATATGACAAAAAAATGTAACGGGTTCTATGCAACGGTAAATCAGAATTTTGCTTTCATCGTGAAATTCGCTAAATGTGTGGTCTATTTTTGGCTCATCTGATTAGGTTTGACAACTTTGACTTCACTTTTTGATTGATTGCGTGATTGAAAACATATAAGTTCTTTGGTCTACTTAAATTTCAAGTAATTGCTACCATTTTTTTATAATATGGGCCGGGGAAAATCTTTAACCGATTTTGAAAAAGGTCAAATTAAAGGCTATATTGAATCTGGCCTGAAACATAATGAAATAGCAAAGAAGATTGGTCGAAGCCAAAACGTGGTAAGCAATTTTCTTCGTAATGAAGCCAATTACGGGAAAAAAAATGAAAGGAGGAAAAAAACATGCTACAACGGCATCAGAGAGGCGACTAATCCTTCGAACTGATTTGAATTCCCACCTCTCTGCCAGTAAATTCAGGGATGAATGCGGTGTAAATGCTAGTTTGGCAACGGTAAAACGAGTTATTCGGAGTGCTAAACACTTAAAGAGATTAAAAATAAAAAAAAACCTCCTCCCAATGATGCACGGAAGGAAGCGCGACTTCGATTTGCGCGGGATCACATGACATGGAACAAGGAGTGGAAGGCTGTGGTCTTCTCCGACGAAAAAGTTCAATCTCGACGGACCGGATGGCTACAACTATTATTTTCACGATATTCGAAAAGAGGAATGTTTTTTGAGTCGTCATCACTCCTGTAAAGGAGGCGTAATGGTTTGGGGAGCCATATCGTTTTATGGAACTTGCGAGCTACAGTTTGTTTCCTCAAAGATGAATGCAAATGTCTACAAGACTGTGCTCCAAAAGGCTTTTCCCCAGTTTTCCGAAATTTTTGGACCTATTCAATGGACGTACCAACAAGACAACGCCCCCATCCATACAGCCCGGGTTACAAAACAGTGGATTATGGACCAGAATGTCAATTTGCTCGAGTGGCCGCCATACTCCCCAGACATAAATATTATCGAGAACATTTGGGGACTTTTATCCAGGAGAGTGTATGAAGGGGGAAGACAATTTCAGGACTCGGCGACCCTGGTTGAAGCGATTAAAAAAGCCTGGTCAACTATTTCACTGAGTGAAATTGAAAAATATTACGATTCCTTATCAACTCGAATGTTTGAAATAATTAAGAATAAGGGTGGTCATACCAAATATTAAATAAGGCAGAAATAGTGTCTTTTATTATTTAAGTTACCAAGTGCCATGAAATATTGCTGTGAATAATTTTTTTTTATAGTTTTGTTGGTCAAACCTATTCACTTGAGCCAAAAATTACGCAGATTTTCAGCTATGTTTTTGAAAATATAATAAAAAAAATATAAAAACCAAACCAAACAAAAAAAAAACTTTTGTATTATATAAATAATTAATCGTTTACCTTAACAAAATTTATTTGGTTTAAATCCGAGTGCTCGTTATGAAGATATTATGTTCTAAGTCTAAAAAAGAAGTCAAACCTATTCAGTTGAGCGGCACTGTATAAGACAACACAAAAAAAAAAATTTTGAAAATAATATTAAATGCAAACAAGATATACACTACACTTTCAAATAACTCCAAAAAGGGAGGTGTAGTCTGTGTACCCAACATATTGTAGTGTATCTATGTAAAATATACTTTGTGACACTTTGTCGCAATATACATAGCTAAATATATAAAGCAACCACACATGAACATATGAACATTCCAGCACACTTAAAACTCGATCAGCCACTTATGTGCAGACCGATGAGATGCAGAGGCGCATGAGAAACTCTGAGCATGCACTTTGCCGCCAACGCGCCAGTGGTTACGCTATGTATGATGCCTTTTGCATAAGCATATATACAGAACACATAGAATAAGAACATTATATATTTAGCCTAAGTCCATTTCATGTATAAAAGAATAAATCAGAATTAAAAAAGAACTCAAACGGAGCAGACGCTCCGTACGATAAAAGAAGTGTTGAATATTAAAAGGCAAATATTACACTAATGTCAATGACATTGTGGGTACCACAGTCAAAAAAGATTTTAAAGACATGATTCTAAAAAGAAAAAGGCATTTTCGACCTCTAACGAGGCGTTGTTCTTTAATACTTCAATTGTCGCTACAACTCCAATAATAGATAATAAACCAGTCTACTCGAATTTGCACCCAAAGCCCCATGGGAGTCTCGGATTTCGTAAGCAATGTAAGTAAACCATTGGTAAACGATAGCATAATCTGGCCATCGAGGTCATCATATACACAACTTGGGTCGTTGATAAAAAGGGACCGATTCCAACGGTAACAAGAAACGCCTAGTGATGGACTTGAGGAAGCTGAATGAGCGAACTATCGACGATCGCCATCCAATGCCTAGCATTCCTATGATTCTAGCGAACTTAGGACAAGCAAAATTTTTCACAACCCTAAACTTAAAAGTCTGGTTACCATTAAATATATCTTGCCGAACAAGACCGCGAGAAACCATCATTTTCAGTAAACGGCGGGAAATATGAATTCTGTCGTTTACCATTTGGTCTAAAAAATGCGTGAAGCATTTTCCAAAAGGACCTAGACGACGTTCTAAGAGAACAAATAGGGAAAATGTGTTACGTATATGTAGATGACATAATAATTTTCTCAGAAAATGAAGGCGATCATGTTACACATATCGACACGGCTCTAAAGTGCTTGTGTGATGCTTACATGAGGGTATGACAAGAAAAGACGACATTTTTCAAAGAAAGCGTCGAAACCAGCAACGGGGCCAAAACAGGCCCTGAAAAAGTAAGAACCATTCATAAATATGAAGAGCAAAAAAAAAATGTACAGCCTTAGATCATTCCTTGGATTATCTAGCTATTATAGAGGATTTATAAAAGACTTCGCGTCAATAGCAGGACCCTTGACTAACATACTTAAGAGAGCAAATGGCACAGTTAGCCAACACATGTCAGGAAAAGTTAGGGTTGAATTTAACGAAACTCAACGCAATGCCTTTAAGCGGATACGAAAAATGTTAGCATCAGAAGGTGTCATGCTAAGATATCCGGATTTTAGGAAGCCTTTTGACCTCACCACTGATGTTTCCAATAGCAGCATGTTGAAACCCAGTCTGACGCTGCGAAAGTCTATAGCGAACTCTCACTCACCTACATGCTAGAGAAGATTGTGAAACCAATAAACTGCTTCAAAAGACAAATAATTTTAAAAGAAGCACATTTCTCATTACAGCCAAAATTTATAATTTTCAGTCAGAAAATTCGCCACCTGATTCGCCACCGGTCATCATTCCGGACGCGGTTAACGCGATCCATTGCGATTTGCCAAGGCTTGCCAGCTTTCAACACGATTTGGTGTCAAATTTTCCTGCAACCAAATTTTGGCAATGCAAAAAGGTGTCAGATATCACTGACAAAACTGAACAAATAGAGATAATTGCGGCCGAGCATAAACGCGCACACAGAGCTGCTCAGGAAAATGTTAAGCAAGTCTTCGCGACTACTATTACCCTAAAATGAGTACCCTCGCCAAAGAAATCACCTGCAATTGCAAGGTGTGCACTAGGTCAAATTATGATGGACACCCTTAAAAACTGGAAATTGTCCCTACACCAATCCCTTCTTATGTTGTCCAAATACTTCACATTGATATTTTTTCCACTGAAAAAAAACTATTCCTAACTTGTTTAGACAAGTTCTCCAAATTTGCTGTCGTACAACCGCTTCTGTCGCGAACAATAATAGACATTAAAATGCACATTATACAGTTGATCAACTTGTTCCCGGAAACAAGGACAATATATTGCGTTAACGAAGCGTCATTGAACTCAGAAACAATCGTATCACTGTTAAACAAACAGCTACAATAAAGATATCGTAAATGCGCCACCACTCCACAGTAGTTCAAACGGACAGGTAGAAAGGTTTCACAGTACCCTAACAGAAATTGTCAGGAGCTTGAAAATGAGGCGACAGTAGAATACATAAGGTCAATCCATTCTGTCACGGACAAAAAACTATTAGACGTCATATACCGAATTTAGATACACCATAAAGGAAGAAATTGTAAAAGTAAAAGCAGATTTGTGAAACTCGGTTCTAATTATTGGGTGGGTGGTCTACAAGGAAAATCTCAAATAGAAATTATGAGTAAAAAATAACGCACAGTAATTTTTATAGTTTACCATTCGTGCTTGCAGTTTTAAGCGATAGCACACGGTCGGATCACCGATTACTCACGCTCAAATTACATTCCTGAAATGGATGGAAATGTATTAATATGGGAACAAAGGGATTTTATTAGTCACTCTACCAATTTAACAGACCTAACCAATATGGTAGAGAAGTTGTCCGAAATGTTTCCCAAGTCGCATATGCGAAAATTCTTAGACGTTGATGTCGTTCACGTTAGAAGCCGTTGTTAATGTGCACCATAGGATGGCCAGAAGTTTAGACTTCTTGGGCACTGCACTAAAGGTGGTTGCAGACCACAGCAGATGAGTCGGATTTCGAAAGGATAAGAATGTCCGAGTCAAGGCCAATTGAATCGAACAATAGACAGGTAACCATAAACTCTGAAATGCAGAAGCAAATCAACCAATTGACCAAAACAGTAACTGAAACCATACAAGCAAAAAAGTCCGAATTCGGACTTTCAACCAAATTCACGTTGCCTTTTGGATGGCGGATTGGTGGCGACATAGTAATTTTGTTGTTGTTTATAGTTTTGTTTGTTTTATAGGTTTTGTCAAAACTCTTGATGGCACACTACGCTGGCGGAAGTTTCTTATGGAATATAGTTGTTCCGTAAAATTTAGGCTCTTGCAGAATTTAGTCCAGGGCTGTGTAGTTCAGACAGTTGCAAAATAGATTCCTCAGAATGTGACATTTTTCTTTCTTTTGATTAAGTTCTTATTTATTGGTTTTGTGGTTGATTTGTTTTCAAATTCAAATTTCTTTTAACGGTCAATTCGTTTTTCTTTAAAATAAAGGTTAATTATATTTTTTAAAGTTACGACTTAGCGGAGGAATTACAGTAGATGGTGGTATATAACTTGACGGTTCAAGTGCGTCAATAAAACTCAAACTCTAAAAGAACACTTAGCTAACCTCGGCTGTGAGCTTTTAGGATCAAGAGCTTTCTCTCATTTGATTATGTTTTCATTGTTTTTTCTCTTAGGAGAATTTCGCGAATGTTCTAACAGCCTAAATTTGAGTTGCGTTAGCGATTTGGGCATGTGGTGGGGATAAGGATTGTGGCGGATGTTTATGTCTAAGGGTCTGACATATATGTTTAATGATTGTTCCCTCGCCAGAATTGTTATTGTCACCAAGAATTTATTTTGGGGTTCTAAAGATTCTTAATACAATTTTGATTATATTTCTTAATTGCTAGGGCTTGTGTGGAAGGGGTTGACTTATGTAAGTGCAGTTGACAGTTTATTTTAAGTATATGAAAGAATATATAAGTTTGTTATGTACTTTGGGTATGGTGCATATTTTACTATAATTTATATATATATATATATATATATATATATATATATACATATATATACATATATATATATATATATATATATATATATATATATATATATATATATATATACAAGCCCTAGCAATATATATATATATATATATATATATATATATATATATATATATATATATATATATATATATATAAAATTATAGTAAAAGATCTTTGAAAATGAGTTTGAGGCCAATCGGATGGTGAACAAAAAAGTAAGCACTTACAATTGTTTTTCGCGATTTTTCCACACTTGCGGGTGGAATTTTCCAAAACCATGTCTTCACGTGCACCTACAGCATATAAGGTAACTACAGTGAAAATGTCAGCTTCCTAGCTCTAACCGTTAGAGCTGTGCGTTGGTCACCAATCAGTCAGTCAGGATGCGTGTATTCTTTTCGATCGGTTGTTGCTGATGTAAGAAAATGTAACTCTTGGTTTTTTCTTTACCCATTTGAATTAGTAAAGAAAAAGTCGAAAAAGCAAGATTGGTAATAGCTTAAGTTTTTTGTTAGTGTGTATATGATTGGATGTGTGCATGAGCTTGCATGTGTCAATTAAATTAAGTACGTATACATTTTCAAATTACATTAACTTCATGCAAATTTATACTAAATATCAGTATACATATTCCATGCCCTTTTCTTAAATATGCTCTCAACCCATAGATAGTGGTTAAAATGGTATAATAGGTACTTCTGTTGCACCCGCAGATCAGATTTGTTTCAAGCCATTGATGGATTGTCACGATATTCATTCATAGAAAACTAAAAATTGTTGGATCTGAAAACTAAAGCTAAAGACCAAACCAAAACTATAAGCTGCCGAAGTCATAGACGGCAATGCCGACTCAGCAAAAGACTCAGCATAACTGATAAACAATTCAACTAGCACATAGGCAAGTGTCATGTTACCATCGACTACTTTGTAGCTGTGCATTGCACTGATTCGTCAACAGAATGCCCATGCAAGGGTTATAAGTGGCCCAGCAAGCCAGGGTTTTTTGTTAACTATCCCCCCACTTAGTTCGTGAGCATCTCCGGTTACGTTATATTTGCTGATGGCTTCTTGTAGTTACTTCGGAGCTTGTCGCCGCTTGAGGAGATGATAGGTGAGGATGAAACAACTGCAGGCGGTGGTCAAAACGATAACAATGGTGAGCCGGTTTGCTTGTAATCCGGTCGACTCTTCTTCTCTGAAGTCCTGGATGATTTCTCAATTTTGGCTATTCATCATGCTGAGCTTTGTTATGCTGAGTATTATGTCATGACTGATGATATTGAGCAATGGGGATCCCACTACACCTGGCCTTTTCCGTAACATTTCACGTTGGTTGATGAAATTGGTGGAGCTGACTTCGGCGAAATTCTCAAGTGTGACGAGATAGGTGCCATTTAATTCGATTTCTGCCATTCATCAGCGCTGATTTTCGCTGGGCTCTTGTTAATACTTATCACGCCGTCGTCCAGTTGAGTGATGGATCTTAGGGCGCTGGATTGAGAACGGTAATTAGCTGTCGCCTTTTGTTGTTTTGCAGATCGCGCCAAAGTTGGTCATGGCGCACACCTTGACCGCTAAGATGTTGCCGTTGCACTCAGCTATTCGGGGAATACTGTGATCTTTCTACAGCAAAATTTAAATTTTAGAATGTTTTCGGACTGTAGGACTTTTATAGAGGAGGCTTCCAAAAGGCTAACTATTGGGATTTCTGAGGGATGTTCATTAAGTATTGATTTCATGCCATTATGGTCAAACATGGTGGGGCTTACTATGCCTGATTTGGCGAGCGTGATCATGAGTATTAGTATTTGCACTTTTGTTATGATCATCCTATTTCTTGCTAATAATGCCTCATATAAATGTGGCGTGTCCCCCAATTCGGACGTTTTCGCTTTTATGATTTCATTTGTGCTTTTGGTTAATTGATTGGTTTGCTTCTCGGAGTTTATTGCTACCAATCCATTATTTGATTCAATTCAACCTTAATTCGGTCATTCTGATTTAGCGAGCGTGATCGTGAGAATTAGGATTTGCACTATTGTTTTGATCATCCTATTTCTTGCCAATAATGCCTCATATAAATGTGGCGTGTCCACTAATTCGGACTTTTTCGCTTTTATGTTATCATTTACTGTGTTGGTTAATTGGTTGATTTGCTTCTGCATTCGTTACCTGTCTATTGTTCGATTCAATTAGCCTTGACTCGGACGTTCTAGTCCTTTCGCAATCGGACGCGTCTGGTGTGCCTGCAACCACCTTTAGTGCAGGGCCCTAGAAGTCTAAACAAAAGGCTTCTAACGTGATCGACATCGACGTCTAAAAGTATTCGCATATGGGTAACATTTCGGACAACTTCTCCGTTTCATCTACCATATTGGTTAGGTCTTCTAAATTGCTAGAGTGACTAGTAAAATCCCTTTGTCACCATATAAATACATTTCCATCCATACAGGAATGTAATTTGAGCGTGAGTAATCGGTGATCCGAGAGTGTGCTACCGCTAGTAGGACTAAAAACGTAAGCTTAAACCTGCAAGAACGAATGGTAAACTATAAAAATTAGTGCGTGTTAATTTTTACTCTTAATTTCTATTTGAGATTGTCCTTGTGGAACACCCTCACATTAATTAGAACCGAGGTTCATAAATCTGCTTGTACTTTTTTAATTTAGTTCTTTATAGAGTGTCTAAATTCGGTTAACGAGGCGTATATGACGTCAATGGGTTTTTGGTCCATGAAGAATGAATTGACCTATTGTAATCTACTACCGCCCTCATGACCAACTGTGTTGTATCGTTAGCTTTATATCAATGTAAAGTATTTCGCCAGCATAAGAAGGGATTGGTGTAGGGCCAATTTCCTGTTTTTAAGGGTGTCTATCATTATTTGACCTAGTGCACACCTTGCAATTCATGTCGATTTCCTTGGCGAGGGTGCTCAATTAAGGGAAATAGTAGTCGCGAAGGACTTGCTTAACACTCGTTTTTGTCAGTGATATCTGACATATAGTTTTTGCAGCGAAAGCTGAAAGCTGACTAGCGTTGGCAAGTCGCAATAGATCGCGAAAACCGCGTCCGGAATGATGACCGGTGTTGTAGTAGGGCGTTCACAAGAGTCTCCAATTTGAAATTTGGTTGGTTTGCGGCTCGCAAATTGAGGGGTGGATTGTTCCGCGTCGAAAATATAATTTGTCGTCACTTAGAAAAAAACACGCTGTGTTCACCTTGAGATACTTTTTGTCTATACTTTCTGATTCTATACTATAATGTTTTACTGTGAGTGTGTGGTGAATATGTTTTTGGTTCTGGTTCCGGAGTCAGAGCTAACTTCAGTGAAGTAGCGACGATTAGATACACTTCTTGTGTGAACATGCCGGCCGCCGCTAGAATTTTTTCCGTTGTTAGGTCAGATGTAGCCTCTAGATGGATGGCTTTGGTGCTGAAGAACACAAATTCGTACACCTAGCTTTTTGTACCAAGGCAGGGGCCTGCAAAATCGATTCCTTTATTTTTATTTTTATTTTATTTTATGTTATTAATGGTCGACAAAACGAGTGTCTTCCTAATTATTCAATACATTATAAATACTTTATGAAAATTAAAACCTAAAAGCCTAGTGAGAAAACACAATTTTCTAGTAGCATCATCGACCGATGGAGGTGTTTTATTTGCCAGTCCGGCCAGCTGTGCCCCTTTTCACAGCCAATTAAATGCTTAAAGCCTAGTTCGAATACATAATTTTCTAATAGCATCACCGACCGATGGAGGTGTTTTATTTGCCAGTCAGGCCAGCTGTGCCCCTTTTCACAGCCAATTTTATCAGTAACGCTACTAGAGCCTACAGATTGAAACTGAGCTTTGAATCAAAAAGATCGCCTAGATCCTTAACGGTTAGTATACGTTGCAATGGAGTATTGTCAATTAATTAACTAACAAGATAAGGTATGGTACGATTTAAGGTCATAAACATACACTTTGAACAAAATTGCATAGCGCTCAAATCATCTTGTAGACGAGAATGATGTAGGGAATAAGTGTATTAGGGAATAAGTTTCACATCGTTCGCATACATAAGTACAAGGGCATGTGATATAGCCCAGGGGGAGATCATTTATAAAAAGGGTAAAGAGTAAAGGTCCAAGATGACTACACCAGAAGTAACGTGAACCTTTTTTGAGGTAGTCAGCCTCAGCATTACTCTTTGCGTCCAACCTTTTAAATAAGAACTAATCCAAAGCAAAAGAGACGGAGGAAACCCTATTCGGTCAAGTTTAAAAAGTAATATGTCATGGTGCACGGAGTCAAACGCCTTACTGAAGTCAGTGTAAATGACATCAGTTTGCATTTTCGAAAGGAAAGCATCATTTACCAAGGAAGTAAATTCTAGCAGATTGGTCGTTGTTGACCGATTCTTTACGAATCCACGTTGAACAGGGGAGACAACTGATTTGCAGAAATGCTGAAAATTCGAAGACTATTATTTTTTCAAGTAATTTAGGAATAACGGACAGTTTTGTAATGCCCCTCTAATTTTGTATATCAGACTTTCCACCTTTCTTGTGGAGAGGAGGGATATACGAAAATTCTCATAGCATTGAGAATTCAGAAGAAAGAAATTCGACTTGGCTACGGAAAATTAGCCAAGTCAGTACTCAAACCAGACTTATTAAATAATATATTTTTTAGGTTTGATAATCTGGGAGTGAACCACGGTGGCTTTGAAGAATCAGTCGAAGGAATATAATTGGGAATACACATATCTAAGAGGGAGCTTAGGGTGTTATAATTTGCTTATGTATATGAAATGAAAGGATTGCAATTGAGCATTGCAACCTCTAAAGAAGGATGATATACATCCTCAGGAAGAGACAAAGGAGTGGATCAGACACATGAGCAATAAGGTAGTCGTTAAAAAATACAGGATCAAGTGTTCTATTCAAATGATTAGAAATTGAATTGATTTGAAACAACGAAAGGTCAAGCATGTAATCTATAAAGTCATGCTGTGCTGAGGGTATTAGATAATTTTCGATTTCTAATAAGTCGGCGAGAAACAAGTGATCCTTGGGAATCGCTCTAAGCAATTCCCTTTCATTGGATGTCCATTTTCGCAGCGGGAAGCCGGTAGATTCAATGGGCTCCTGCCAGTACATCGTCGACATACATTTTGTTTGCGATAATGTGACTTGCTTAGGGATAGAGCGAACAAACGTCATCTGATGTAGTATTAATTGATTTAGTACCCGGATTGCCAAGAAAGGGCGTATATTTGGGATGCACAAGGATCTGCCGACATATTTTCGTGAGGTCGACATTGAAGACATATCGGAAGAACCGCCATCCTAGGATTTGAATGATTAAGTCGGATTGCAGAACGGGGCCTGCATTTTGCCATTCGATGACGCGTGAGAGGCGTTAAATACTATGTGGAGCTTGGTCGTGGTGCTGTCAGGCTTGTGAACAGCATGGTTTGGAAGATAGACGTTATTAGAACCATTGCTTAGAGGGACTTGTCGCATATGACCTAAGTCCAGATATTCCTGGATTACCGCGTCGTACTGCTCTTTAAGGGGGGCATTTTTTGCCAAACGATTCTCGTTATGCAGGAATTTGACTAGTGCGGAATTGAACAGATTTGGCACTGGTCTTAGAAACGGGGCCTGTAAGGATCCAGCCGAAAATCGTTCCTTGACCCAGGGTTTTGCCACATACGTTGGGATAGGAGCCGCCTAATAATATGGATGGGGGGATATCAGCGCCTAGAAGCACGTTAATCTGTGAGATCCTATAAAAGGAAGAATCGGCGAAGAGTAATTTTGGAAGTTCGTTCAGAGCATTTTGGGGGATAGTTTAGGAGGACATGTTGCTGCTAGCTTTGGAAGGACATAAGTAGAGGTTTCGATATGAACCCTGGGCTTTATTGGAGAGCCAATATTAAAATTGCAGAGTTTTTGTGGTTGAGCCGTAATAGCTTGATTCAAACCGGAGACGTGTGCGTCGACGGGTTGATATGGTGCATTTTGTGACCAAATGACACACTTGGATGACAGTTGTGCCGAGGAGAACACCTTGTGAATTTGCAGATAAGTAGTTTTGAACGGTAGCTTGGGTAGAAGTTTTAGTGGACTGTATATGTGAAGGAGTTCCTTCTGACACAATGTTGCTTCGAAGGTTCTTAGATGGTCAGACTCTTCCTTTTTGGGCTTGGGCTTGGACTGGGATGGCGTATGTGCGCTAGGTCGTACATCCTCTATCGTCTTTAAGGTGCGATATCGGTCAATCAGAAATGTATTCATTTCGGACCATTACGGTATGTCTGCCCTATCGTGGAGCGATTGTAAGAAATAATGCCAGCGTAAGCTTAGGCAATTTGGAGGAGCACAAAAAATGAGCAGACAACCCCAATTTTCGGTGCTTACCTCGGATAAGTCAAGAGCCGTTAAAGGCCCGGCAACACCGGGCTTGCGATCCACGAGCTCGCACAAGCAGAAATATGCAGCAGCGAACACACGCACAAACAAGTGTATGCACTAGGGAGCACCAAAAAAAAAAGAATCAAAACAAATAATAAGAACAACACGGAACTGACGCCGCGTTCAATAAATGCAATAATTAACAGATATAGCACAACAGATATCACTTTGCACAAGTAATTAAAACTTTTTAAATAAAGCACAAAAAATGCAAAATGTAGATTAAAAAGCAGGATTAAAGCGCAAAAATATATAAATCTTGGAGCACAAGTAAAACACGTCAATCACTCTCAACTGAGAACTCTCTCAGTGTAAGTGAATGGCCGAGAGAATTTGACTTTCTCCACAGGTAAGTCACCCATGAGCTGAGTTTGTAATTTCCTTGTTTGGATTATGCAGATTTTGCAGGAGTTGATTGTGGATTTGACCAACACATTGAGCTTTGAAATTCAGTGCTGTGATCGTATTAGACGCATCATGAGCTGGTTGCCTCCATGCAAGGAGATACGATGGGTGAAAGCGGTCAAGAAACGCGAATATACACACGTGTATGGCAATATTATCAGATGTCGCTCATCGTAGCTGAATACTTCGGACGCTCTTACGCAACCACATGCTCGAATAATTCCGTTTCTATTTAGAAAATTGTTCAAATTACGGAGCTTGCTGGAAGTGAGCTGCTTTTTCGTGCTCAAGCAAGTGTACTCTGTCGAGTATACTTGTCTCTGGGTGAGAAGACTGAGTCATTCTTGTTGCTGTCAATTTCGTTTGTTGACGGGAGCGATAATCGTTTGCAGCGCTTGAAGAACCAAAAAATGTACGCCAACACTCGCAATGATCGGTCGAACATGGAGAAGCGTTCGAGGAAGGGAAATGAGGGAGCCGTGTTTGCGAGGTTTACTTTAATCATGCGTTGCTCTATTCTCGCATCTGGGAGGGTTTCAGAAGGAATGGGCCATTGGCTCTGAGGTAAGCGTACGCGTACCACCACAGCTCGTTGTTAACTAAAGCTTGTGGTGGGCCACCGCTGCTGACAAGGTCAGCTGGATTGTACTCGGATCGTACATGGGACCGTTTATTGGAGTCGGTGGCCTGAGTAATTTCTGCCACTTTGTTTGCTAGTAGTCCTTGCGCATGGTGACTTATGAAGCCAGGCTATCACTATTGTGGAATCTGTCCAATAGAACCAGTCGACGCCAGCGGAAGATAGCTGGGGGCCGCACAACTCCGGTCGTGGCAAGGACACCGTCTTGGCCGAAGCTAACCTCATTTTTGCTGTTAGGAAATGGACTGCATAAATATTTTCGCATGAACAATGACTGGAACCAGCCATCTTGCTTGATCGAACAATTTGGTAATCAGTGATAGGATCTCATGTTTGGAGACGGACTGCTTGGTTGTCAGCTCAGATGGAGCGTAAAAGAACTCGTCGGTGTCAGCTTTCCATTTGATCCCGAGAGTCTTTGCTAAACAGGCCTCCTCGATTTCTAATAAGTCGGCGAGAAACAAGGGATCCTTGGGAATCGCTCTAAGCAATTCCCTTTCATTGGATGTCCATTTTCGCAGCGGGAAGCCGGTAGATTCAATGGGCTCCTGCCAGTACATCGTCGACATACATTTTGTTTGCGATAATGTGACTTGCTTAGGGATAGAGCGAACAAACGTCATCTGATGTAGTATTAATTGATGTAGTACCCGGATTGCCAAGAAAGGGCGTATATTTGGGATGCACAAGGATCTGCCGACATATTTTCGTGAGGTCGACATTGAAGACATATCGGAAGAACCGCCATCCTAGGATTTGAATGATTAAGTCGGATTGCAGAACGGGGCCTGCATTTTGCCATTCGATGACGCGTGAGAGGCGTTAAATACTATGTGGAGCTTGGTCGTGGTGCTGTCAGGCTTGTGAACAGCATGGTTTGGAAGATAGACGTTATTAGAACCATTGCTTAGAGGGACTTGTCGCATATGACCTAAGTCCAGATATTCCTGGATTACCGCGTCGTACTGCTCTTTAAGGGGGGCATTTTTTGCCAAACGATTCTCGTTATGCAGGAATTTGACTAGTGCGGAATTGAACAGATTTGGCACTGGTCTTAGAAACGGGGCCTGTAAGGATCCAGCCGAAAATCGTTCCTTGACCCAGGGTTTTGCCACATACGTTGGGATAGGAGCCGCCTAATAATATGGATGGGGGGATATCAGCGCCTAGAAGCACGTTAATCTGTGAGATCCTATAAAAGGAAGAATCGGCGAAGAGTAATTTTGGAAGTTCGTTCAGAGCATTTTGGGGGATAGTTTAGGAGGACATGTTGCTGCTAGCTTTGGAAGGACATAAGTAGAGGTTTCGATATGAACCCTGGGCTTTATTGGAGAGCCAATATTAAAATTGCAGAGTTTTTGTGGTTGAGCCGTAATAGCTTGATTCAAACCGGAGACGTGTGCGTCGACGGGTTGATATGGTGCATTTTGTGACCAAATGACACACTTGGATGACAGTTGTGCCGAGGAGAACACCTTGTGAATTTGCAGATAAGTAGTTTTGAACGGTAGCTTGGGTAGAAGTTTTAGTGGACTGTATATGTGAAGGAGTTCCTTCTGACACAATGTTGCTTCGAAGGTTCTTAGATGGTTAGACTCTTCCTTTTTGGGCTTGGGCTTGGACTGGGATGGCGTATGTGCGCTAGGTCGTACATCCTCTATCGTCTTTAAGGTGCGATATCGGTCAATCAGAAATGTATTCATTTCGGACCATTACGGTATGTCTGCCCTATCGTGGAGCGATTGTAAGAAATAATGCCAGCGTAAGCTTAGGCAATTTGGAGGAGCACAAAAAAATGAGCAGACAACCCCAATTTTCGGTGCTTACCTCGGATAAGTCAAGAGCCGTTAAAGGCCCGGCAACACCGGGCTTGCGATCCACGGCGACAAAAGGGGCGATTGCCAATGGCCGCCCGATTCGCTCCTGAAGAGATTATAGGGAGAGCGGATCGCCTGCCCTTGGAAATGCCCTTGGTCTTCTTTTGGGCCGTTGACCCAAAAAATGCAGCTATGCAGATGGGCAGCAATGGTGCCCGCCTCGTATATGTATGCGCGTGCCGAAATTCGGCACCGATGATGTTGCTGCCCGAAATGTGCATCAAAAGAGTTCAATTTGTTCAGCTATCAATGGCAGGCGGGTTGTGCGCAAGCGGACCTTTGAATAAATTTTAAAGGGAACGGACAGTGTAACTATAATCCAATCATTATATATATTTATTGTGCCGAGTAAAAATAAATATAAGATTAATTCACCTATAATAAAATAACGTCACGCCTTATAAAACAGAAAAAAGGCAAAAAGATTATAAACATATATATATATTTATTAATATATATAGAAATCGTTTTAAGCGAACAACCATTGCAAGGCAGCTCTTTAATTTCGGCGCTAAGTAAATCTCTTGAATGAAGTGCATCTCAGTGGCTGCCCCTAAATTTGTAACCCGGGCATAACATGGCCGGTGTTCAAACAGTTATTCGAACTGAGATATGCAAATACAGAGAGGCCAGCAGCCGCATTTTTGCATTTGCTTAATAGCCGCCCGAGCAACGGTGAAGGTCTCTCGGTATATGCTAGCCGTTTAGTGACGTCACTCGTGACAAAATGGCGAGACATGAACACTGAGAATATTGCTGTATCAGTTGTTTTGGGACATTTGGCCAACTTTGATCGTCGTGTGCTGAGAATCGCATACACAGCCAATATTCAAAACCGACGCGACTTACAGAGTGAGTTGCAAGTGTTGCTTGGCAAGAGGCCACAACATTTTGGAAGTGAGAATTCGGATGCAAAGCGTCTGAAGATGCTTCCTATCAGGTGTCATCTTTGCGATAACATGGGGCACAAGAAGGCCGATTGCAGGAGTCGAAAGCATTCTGTGGGTACCTCGCAGGGACAGGATCACCGAGATCCTCAACTTCTTCAACAGCATGGAAAGAGCAACATCACTTGCTATCGTTGTGAGCAGCAGGGTCATATAGCGTCGCAATGCCCGAAAGCTGGTGGTACAACTGGATCGCGTACAGTAAAGAGAGTGGAATTATGTGTCGTAGATGAGCCAAAAGCAAGTGCGAGGTGAGAATATTCCGATTATGTTTGATTCAGGAGCAGAATATTCGCAAATTAAACAAAGTTATGTAAGTAAATTAAGTGGTAAAAGATCAAGTAATTTTGTAACACTAAAAGGTAGGTAATGCAAATGTTCATAGTACGATCCAAATTGATTGCGATGTAATGATTGATGGAAATAGTTTAAATGTAATATTTCATGTAATACCAGACGAATGTATGCGAAACAATATTGTGTTAGGTCGTGAAGTTTTAGCTCAAGGATTCTCAGCTTTAGAATCCTGTGAGGGAGTAGAGATATTAAAAGATAGAACAGTAAACGTATGTACTACCTTGTCAAACAATTCATTTGATAAGATAGAAACTGATGTGAAACTGATGATATGGCGAAGAAAATGACAAATTAATAGCATTGTTAAAATCTTACACTGATTCGTTTATAATGAGAACTGCTCAGACCCGTGTCAGTACAGGTGAAATGAGTATTCTGCTGATTGATGAAAACAAAACTGTACAGAGAAGACCATATAGATTTAGCGCAAGTGAAAGAGAGCTAATTCGAGGTAAAATACAAGAGCCGTTAGAGTGCAAGGTTATCAGACCCAGTTGTTCTCCGTTTGCCAGTCCTGCGTTGCTGGTCAAAAAACAAGAATGGATCTGCGAGGCTCTGTGTAGACTATAGGGAGTTGAATTCAAATACAGTCGCAGATAAATTTCCTTTACCATTAATAGCTGACCAGATAGCCAGGTTACGAGGAACGAAATTCTTTACCTGTTTATACATGGCAAGCGGTAATACGAGTTTCTTTCAATGCCGTTTGGACTTAAAAATGCGCCGTCAGTTTTCCAAAGAGCAATATTGAAAACATTAGGAGCTGTTGCCTATTCATATGTTATTGTCTACATGGATGACATAATGATTGTAGCTTCAACTAAAGAATTGGCTCTAGAGAGGTTACAAATCGTTTTGGATATTCTTACAAAAGTTGGATTCTCATTTAATGTAGAAAAGTGCATCTTTCTCAGAACTTTTGTCCAGTACTTGGGATATGAGGAGCAGGCAGGTGAGATTCGCCCAAACACACGATAAATTGAGTCCTTGAGTGCATTGCCAACTCCTAGATCGGTTACAACGTTGCGTCAAGTTATAGGATTGGCATCGTATTTCCGTCAATTTGTTTTTGGTTTTTTACAAGTGATGCAACCTCTATATTCACTTACGTCAGAGAAAAGTAATTTTGAGTGGAAAGATGAACATGAAGAGATTCGTAGACAAATAATTCACATACTTACCAACAAACCAGTGTTGGTTATTTTCGATCCTCGGTACCCAATTGAGCTACACACGGATGCAAGTGCTCAGGATCGAAAATAAGCCACACGTGATAGAATATTATATCAGGACGACATCCCCAACCGAAGCCAAATACACCTCATATGAACTTGAAACTCTTGCCGTGGTTAAGGCAGTTAAGTATTTTAGGCATTAGTTACAAGGCAGAAAGTTTATAATCTTCACTGACTGTAATTCGTTAAAGTCATCCCGAACAAAAATAGAGTTGGTGCCAAGGGTTCACCGCTGGTGGGAATATCTTCAAACCTTTGACTTTAATTCCAATTAGTGAATCTGAAACTGAGGTTAATCAAAAAATATGGAAATTGCGAGCAAATATGAGAAGTTTAGGTTTGACAGAAACAAGGCAAAGTTAGTAAGATTCAGTGAGGGTGATTTTGTTCTTTTAAACAGCAGTGAAAGACACCAAACGAAGCTCGATCCTAAGTTTCGAGGTCCTTTTCAAATAATAAAGGTATTAGATAATGATAGGTATATGCTAAAATGTATGAAGAGTAAAAGGCAATACAAATATCCGCATGAGAGCTTAAGAAGTATGCCGGATGGGCAGGTACCAAGCGAGCTAGAAATCGAGGAAAACCCGCTAGGTGAAGCCGTTGCAACAGACGGTAGTGAAACCGTTGAAACAGACGGTAGTGGAACCGTTGAAACAGACAGTAGAGAAGCCGCTGAAACAGACGGTAGTGGAACAATTGAAACAGAAGGTAGTGATTGATTGCTACGTGGCGGTACCTGGCCCTGAAGCTCTAGTAGTTGTTGTGGATTCAGAGAAATAAGAAGATCATAACGAAGAAAATATGTTGTTGAAACGCATGTGATGTAATGTAATTAAATGATAAAAATTTAATAAAGATAATGAAAACGAATATGTTTAAAGAAAATGATGAATAATCTGTTATGTTAAGCGAGTATACTCTAAAAACTTAGTTAGGTATAAAGAAGGTTACTGATTGAAATTAAAGTTTGTTTATAAAGATTAAAAAAAAAAGTATTGGATACGCGAGGACGTGTAATGTGTCAGAATGGCCGTGTCGGGGAATAGATGATTTGCTTGAATTAAGCGCCTTATCGATAATTACTTTGGGTGTCGATTGTAGATGGTGTTGTATAGGTCTACATTTAGACAGTGTTGTTTAAGTATTATCGAGTGAGATTATAGTGGCGACGCTATTTATCGAGCGTGGCTCTGGGACGGTTAAAAAAAACACGTGCGAACGAAGGAACTCTCAGAAACTCGCTGCACTCGAAATTACTAAACTAATATGGAAATTATTAATAACTACGACAGCTCATCTTCAATATATATATATATTCAACTTGATTTATTCAGAGAAGCTTCTGCTACGTTAAGAACTTTATTCGTTTACTGTGGGTCAGTGAATATCTTCACAATCTTTTACTTAGATACTACTTAGCTAAGACCGCGCGAACTGCGCTGCCAGCGACGCCAGCAGCGGAGCTGTTATATTAAATACTTATACATATGTAGGCAGCGCTGAGAGCTGCGCTGAGGGGGAGAATGTTTATGTGCACTTATGTATTGTGTTGCGCAGACGGTTTGCATGGGAAACGCTGACGCTGCGTTGTTGCATAGACACATATATGTGTGGTCATATTACATATGCACTTGAAATGTGCTTAATAATTCTTTATGTAAACACTGCAACAAAGTTTTACAGTGTGACAGTAACAACCCATACGTCCCAATCTGTCTCATCAACAGTGTATATGAACGAATGTATTCGTTAAAAGTTCTATGACTTCTTTGTATTGTTACAATCGTCTGGTGGTGCTATGCAGTGGTCGTTATATATTTTCCACTTTCAAATATTTGCGCAAATCATTGATAATAGAATTTTTATATTCAGTTCCCATGTCCGAAATGAACGTCTTCATTGGACCGAACTTCAGTATAAAAGATTTAAATATCGCTTTTGCAATTGTTTTTGCATTATTATTTGCCATTGGATTCGCAACAAGGAATTTTGTTAGACATTTCGGAAAACTACGTATGTATTTGGTTATATGACGTGTCGTATTTTTCCATTAGTAGTGTCTTTTTATTTTAGCTAGCGTTCTTTAAGTGCCAGTATGACCTCCTTGGGATCGTCTTGATTTGTAAACAGTATCGCTTCTTGATCTTTTTCATTTTCTATTATGGTCACCGGCTTGAGTAGCGCTACTCGTAATGATTTTAATATTTTGTTGCCCATATTTTTAAAAGATTCATTTGAAATTAATTCAAATATCTTTTCGCTCGGTGCCAGTTTGAGTTGGCTGATTTCATGTATACCGGCTTCTTTTTGAAGCCTTTGGAAAAACTCACCTAAGTCAAGTGTTCCATTGCTGTACATCGCTAACTTCAATTCTTGCTATAATTTGTTTTCCATGTTTAAAGAAACATATTATTTAATATCAGCAAGGCGACTACTTTTCGTACTTCATCATTACAAATGACTTCATATACGTTGGACTTAGAAGCGTTGTCAAGAGTTTGCGTAGACAAATCTACTTGATCTTTTCCTGCGCAGAAGTTTTTCTGTTTACTTTGGTGCCTGGTAGTGATCTTCGGGACTTTATCCTAGTTAGGGCATCTGCCACGAAATTGTCTTTACCCTTTAGATACTCTACTGTAAAGTCGTATTCTTCTAATTCAAGCCGCATGCGTGTCAATTTTGAACTTGGACTGACCATTGAAAATAGATATGTTAAGGGTCTATGGTCTGTTTTAACTCTAAAATGTTTGCAATAAATATATGGTCGAAAATGTAATATTGCCCAGTGAATTGCAGCTAATCCTTTGTCTGTAGTACTTTTGTTGTTTTCACCTTTTGTGAATGCTCTCGATGCATATGCAACGGGAAGTTGAAGTACATTGTAATTTTGAGTTAAAACTGCTCCATATGCTTGCTTGCTTGCATCTGTGATTATGCAAAATTATTTGCTGTAATCGGGGTATTGTAGCAGTGGTGGTTCCATGAGTTTATTTTTTAGGTATTAAAATGCGTTTTGGCATTCATCTGTCCATTCAACAGGAACATTCTTTTTACATAATTATGGTATGTGCCGTGAATAGTCGGCGAAGTTTCGGATAAAACGACGATAGTAATTGCAATATGCAATAAAACGTCTGGCGCTGTCCGCATCGTGTGGTACTGGGTAGCTCATGTTGACGTCATATATCTTGACATCTGGTAGTATTCCTTTATCTGTAGACTTGTGTCCAAGTTATGTCACTTCATGCATAAAAAATTGACATTTTTGTGGATTTAGTTTTATTAAATTTTTAATCATGTGTTTTTCTTAACATCCAACAACGATTAAATCGTCCATGTAAAGGAATGCTTGTGAAGGTTCTAGACCAGAGAATGCTATCGTCATCATTTTCTGGAATGAGGTTGGCTCTATTTTTAAGCCAAATTTTAGTCGCGTGAAGCAATATGAGCCATTGCTCGTTAAATCGACGTTATGTTTCTTGAACTTTTTTCAAGTTCAATTTGGTAAAAACCTGTCATTAGGTCAAGGCATAAAAAGTATTTTGCTCTACCTAGTTGATCTAAAATACCGTCAATTCTATGGAGTGGAAACTTGTCGGACAGTAATTTTTTGTAAATTTGACGATAGTCAATGACTAATCTAATTTTTCTCATTGGAACCCTAAGCGATTTCTTTGGTACGAATAAAAGTGAGCTATTATATTCAGACACTGACGATTCAACAATATTATCATCTATTAATTTTCCAACTTGTTTTTGGATTTAATCAAAGTGGCTATGCGGGCTACGATAGTTTTGTATGGGTCTAATTATGAGCCAATCGTTCGATGGGTTATAGTCTAATTTATAATTGAAATATTTTATGAAGTCAATACCTATTATTCCATCACACGGTATTGCAAAACTAAAAGTAACTAAATAGAAATTATGTAAAATAATATATCTATCTGTTTGTAGCTCAATTTGTACTAGGCCACTGGACTTGGTAACACCTTGTTCAATGCCTTGTATATTTATTGTATTTTCTGTTTGTATGTCATCAAAGACATCTGATTTTTCTTTAGTTAGAGAAATGTCTGCTCCAGTATCAAGCAAAAATGTAAGCTTCGTATTAGTTGCCACACTTTTGAATTTTACGAAAGTATTGAAACTAAGGTTTATCGTGTGTACTTTTTGATTGTTGTTTAAATTTGATTATCTAAAGGCATTTGGGAGTTTCCCGAGTTACTTTGAGTAACCCGAACATTGTTGTTGATATTGTTGTGGCCTCGATTCGAGTTGACACGGCCTCTAGAGTTTCCTCTATATCGTCCTCTATTATTGTTATTGTAGTTACGATAACCATTATTGTGGTTATTACCTTTTCCACGGTAATATTCACGGTTACCTCTGTTATGTTGTTGCTGAAAGAACAGAACAATGTTCGAATGTCCTGTTGCCTCTGTGCAACTATTGACAAATTTCGACATAGCCTCATTCATGTCACTGAATGTGCCAGCCTGCATGATAAGTTTTACCTTATCAATGGAATTGATTTGCTGTTTTATTTTTTGTTGGAGATTTAGTTTTTTCGCTGAAATTGCTGATTCTCCTTTGACTTTGTCTGTTAATATGTCGATTATTTGATCAATTGTTTGTTCATAGCTTTTTAGATTTCTTGCATTGCCCTTCAGCTTAGTCTTTATTTGGTTGATTGCTACTATTTCATGCGTTAGATAGTAGATTTTCAGCCTTTCCATCGAGCTCAGGTACGAGTGATGAGCTAATTTAAGAAATTCTACTAGTATTTGTGCCATGTTTGTGTCTGGATTGGTGGATTTTTCCAGTGTCTTAAATTCACTGTTTTTTTTAATCGATAACAGGATTCTCTTGATCCGATAGTTTGGGTAATGTTATTACCGTTTGGACTGTGAGATTAAATATATCTTCTTCTGACAATTGTGGCTTCGATTCTTCCTCAGTGTCAGAATCTAAATCTTCGTCTTTCTTCAACTCCGATTTTTCGTCTGTTACAAACGTCAAAGGTGTACTTAAGACTGTTGGGATTGATATTATGAGCTTATGCCTTACTTTGATAGTTAGCAAGTTTTCTCTAAACTTGCATATGACTTTAAATACTTGAGACCAATGTTTGCTGGTTAATCTATCTCGTTTGTCATAAATTAGTTGACGTGCTTCATTAAAGCATTCAACTAATATGTTGGCATGTTTGTTTATTGCCGTAGTTTGAAAATCCTGTTTTGTATTAGGCAGTTGTACGATTTATCGAAATTATTTCGAACTTCTCTGATTTGATCAGCAATATCATTCCATTCCATTTGGATTTATCATTTTTTTTTATAGGGGTCGTTGAGACCAATTCTTGAACTCTAACGTTAAAGTGAATGTCCCTGACATAGACCTGTCTTATTACTTCTTGGGTGGAGATAATGTTGTATTTTATATATTCTTTTTGAATTTTTATTTTTATTTAATTTTAAATTTAATTTTTTTGTGGTGTTCATTCAAATATAAAATATACATATTGTTCGGTCATATACCTCATATATACATTAGTCAGGGTATCAATAGCAATGTCAAAGCAGATTATGTTAAGATTACGCTAATTCTCTTCTATTTGAATGTCATAAGCACTCATACACATGTACGAAGTCTCGCTCTTTTTCGAACTCTGTAATTGCTCGGTCCCTTTAATCTTAATTTATGTTAAGAAATCAGTTCTGTAAGCATCATCATAGAAGTCAGTCGTGTTGCTCATCAATTTGTTAAACCTTTATTAAAACTCCATACCATCCACACACGCCCACTTGAGATAAGATTCTTAAAAGGTCAAAAAAACGCTTTTGATCCAACATTTTGGCGTCCAACACTGGGGCTAGTGTGTGGAAATTGACGGCATATCGTTGCCGCACAACATTTCGTTGGAGAAAGGTTTTATCGAACTCTTCGCAAAATACAGCATCGGCAGCAACATTTGGCCAGCTCTTCTTTCTTGTTGTCGTTGCTTCGTACTGAAAACTCGCTACCTTTGCTTCGCTACTGCATTCTTGTAGCCGTTACTTTGCGCTGGATACGCTCTGAGTTTGATTGCTCATTGCCTTTGCTTCACAGCTTCCTTCTCGTTGCCGTTGCTTTGTCGCTGGAAACTCGCTACCTTCGCTTTGCTGCTGCATTCTCGTTACCGTTGCTTCGTCGCTGGAAGTTCGCTGCCTCTGCTTGTTCACTGCATTTTCCTTTATCACTGCAAGCGACCCTCACATCGGAGAGCGCAACATTTACAAGTCTTAGCTGTTCTGTTAACAGTGGAAGCATTTGAACTGTCGCTCGCTCACATCGGTGAGAGTGACATTATCAGGTTAAAGTTAGGCTGTGAACATTTTGCAGTATCAGAACTGTCGCTCGGTAACATCGGTGATCACAACATTCTCGATACATAATGTCAACTCTTGAAGCAAACTTACGTAAGCGAGCGAACATAAAACGCAATATCGCACACTTAGAGGATGTTGTAAGAGTGTCTACTGAGATCGATGGCAGTGAAAAAAGATATCACACGGTGAGCTACAATTACGCTTGGATATGTTGGAGATATACATTAAGGAGGTTTTGGAAGTACAATCTGAAATTGAATTGGAAGATCCTCAGGACAATGGACGTGTAGAGGTGGAAGACACATATGTGAGTATCAAATTGTCCATCCAATCCCAACTGGATGATGTATTGCACAGCACCTCATTTGCTAACCCTGCTCCAATTCGCTCTTCGCCGCCATCGAGTCTTCCTCGATTGGATCCGCCTGTATTTGATGGGAAACGAGCAGAGTTTAAAAACTTCATTACATCATTCAATCAGATTATCGGTCGTGAGTACTCTCTTTCGAACATTGAAAAATTTAATCATCTGCTGAATTGCTTGAAGGGCCCTGCCCTACAGGCAGTAAAGGCATTCCAAGTGACTTAGGAAAATTATCCCAAGGCTCTTGCCTTAAGTGAACGTTATGACAATCCTACACTTACATTTTTAGACACAATAGAATCACTATTCAATCTACAGCCAGTCGACAAACTGGACGGAAATTAGCTGCGCAGTCTGCTGGACAATGCGTTAGCCCTGTATTCATCATTATCATCATTGGGTACCGGATCAGATATTGCCCAAGCCAAGTTGATATTCATCGTCATCGGAAAATGTGACCAGCAAACTCGTAACAAGTGGAATGAGTCTCTTGACTTACGTACATTGCCAAATTGAGCTCACTGCACAACTATTTTGGACCGTCATTGTCAGTTTCTGCAATCAAGCGGCATTGCATCGTATCGAATGACTGATTCTTCGAAACAAAAACACGTGTACAAGCCTAGCAAGGGATTATCATTTGCTATTACTAATCCAACATGCATTGTTTGTTCCAGCTCCGACCATAAAATTGTACAATGTTCTCAGTTTCAAGACATGAGTCCTAAACTCAAGTACGGAGTCGTAAAAAATGCTGGACTTTGCATTAATTGCTTTCGATCAGGACATCGGATGGCTCAGTGTCCTTCTAACAATCGTTGTCGAAGCTGCAAGCATCGCCATCACACGCTTCTGCATTTTGGCCAACCACCTGCACCATCATCGTGTACATCGCCATCATCCATAGCGCAAATGTCCTCAACAACGACTCCTGCTGCGACGCACTCGCATATGAATCAATCGCCAGGCGGACAAATAATTCTTGCTACTGCAAAGGTACTAGTGCGAGATTCATCAGGGGCGTATAAACAAGGCAGAGCATTGCTTGACTCATGTTCCCAAGTCAATTTCATAACTGATCAATTCGCCCAGCGGCTGCATCTACGCCGTGATAAGCATCATTTCGAAATCCGCAGACCTCGACTAAAATTAACGACTGTACAACTACTGGAATTAAATCTCTTTTGTCACCATTTGAAGTAACACTACAGTTCTGCATAACGTCTCACATTGCCTACCAGCCGGATTCGGAAATCGACACGTCAGATTGGAGGTTGCCAGCGAATACACCACTTGCGGACGAAACTTTCCACAGGTCAGGTCGGATTGATCTCCTTCTCGGTACCGAGGCATTTTTCGAATGCCTGGCTGTTGGACAGATTAAGCTCGAAGACAATTTGCCAGTCCCTCAGAAAACGTTATTTGGATGGGTTGTGTCTGGCAAGTATCGTCATCAGTCAGCTAAGCAGTCATCAACGTGCTTGCTTTCTGCGGAGGAGTCAATCGACAAAAATCTTCAATTACTGTGGAGCATTGATGCTCTAGAAAATTCTCCAAAGTCAATCAATTTAGAACATCGGCTCTGTGAAGATATGTATTCAAGGACAACACAGATGAATAACGGCAGGATTGTTGTGCGTCTACCTTTCAAGGTCTTGGCAATTCAAGCGATGTTGCACGTCGTCGTTTTTTATCGCTCGAGAGGCGCCTCAGTCAGCAGCCTACAATTCAATCGCAATATGTAACTTTCATGAAAGAATATGAGGATCTTGGCCATATGACTTTAGTGACGAATTCGAGATTAAGTGAGCCACACTTTTATATACCTCACCATTGTGTTTTTAAACCCAGCAGTGCATCAACGTTAAAGTTACGAGTCGTGTTTGACGCCTCGTGCACTACGTCGTCCCAGCATTCATTGAATGATTTGCTTCTCGTTGGCCCAACACTCCAAGAAGATCTGTATATACTTCTCCTTCGTTTTCGATTGGTTTGTTACGCCATCACAGCGGATTTTATGAAAATGTATAGACAAGTTTTAGTCAGCCCAGTGGATCGGAAATTTCAATATATATTTTGGAGAGCGTCCCATGATGCTGATTTGCAGACCTTTGAGCTTAATACAGTGACGTATGGAACGGCCTCGGCCCCATACTTAGCAGTTCGCAGTTTGCAATGTCTGGCAGATCTGCATGTGAACGAGTTTCCCATTGGCGCATCCATTGTAAAATCATCGTTTTATGTTGATGATCTGCTATGCGGAGCAAACGAGCTCATCGCGTTGCAGAATACCAAACACGAGGTCACCGAGATACTTCGCCGAGGACATTTCCAATTGGTTAAGTGGCACTCCAATCATCCCGCCGTCAGGGATGACGAATCGGTAAAGGATTTAAACTTGGATGAAAACGCTGTCACTAGCGCACTTGGCGTAGCTTGGGATCAACGTCGTGATGTGCTACTATTTGAATTTAAGCCCAAAAAATTGTATTCAACCGTCACAAAGAGGACTATTCTCTCGACTGCGTCTTCTCTGTTCGATCCATTAGGATTGCTGGCACCAATCATCATCGTCTCGAAAATCATCACACAGGAGCTATGGCTGCTAAAACTCGCCTGGGGTGAATCTGTTCCGCAATCACTTCTACAAGCATGGAGAAACTGCGTAACGTCTCTCAAGGAATTGACGTCGATTTCAGAACCCCGTTTTTGCTTGCAAGCTGAGCTCACAGACATACAACTGCACTTTTTCTGTGACGCATCAATACGTGCTTACGGCTGTTGCGTATATGTGCGTTCCACGGACTCGTTTGGCAATGTCCAGGTTCAGCTTCTGACTGCTAAATCCCGGGTGGCTCCTGTCAAGAAGCTGACGCTTCCTCGATTAGAGTTAACGGAGCTCAACTTCTGAGTAAGTTATATACAACTGTCAAAAACATATTCATCGGCAAGCCGCACTGGCACTGGCTGCAACAACACTCTATCACCTTGTCGACATTTGTTGGAAATAGAGTATCAAGAAAGAGTTCTCTGTTGAGAGTGATTGACATGTTTTGCTTTGGCTCCAAGATTTTTATATACTTTTGCGCTTAAATCCTGCTTTTTATTTGCAAATTTTGCATTTTTTGTGCTTTATTTAAAAAGCTTTTATAACTTGTGCAAAGTTTTATCTGTTGTGCAGCGTAAGTCTGTTAATTATTGCATTTATTAAACACGGCGTCAGTTCCGTATTGTTGTTATTGCCTGTTTTGATTCTTTTGCTTTGGTGCTCCCCTGTGCAAACACTTGTTTGTGCGTGTGTTCGCTGCTGCAAATTTCTTCTTGTGCATCGCGCTCTCGCAAATTTTTGCTGTTGCTTTTCGCTCCAAACAATTTGTTTGTGTACGAATAGTTATTTTTTGAGCGTTTACTTGCTCTATTCTTGTGCACTGTGTTTCGTTTTGCTCTGCGCTCTCGCAACTTTTGCTTATTCTTTTAACGCTGGTAGTAATTATGTCGTGCTGTAAGAAACCTTGCACGTTCAAGCAGGCTGATGATTCTGCATTGCCGCAATTTGTTAAATGCTGGCTGTGTGAGAATATAATGCATGCTAAATGTGCAGGTCTCACTGACTCAGCGACAAGATCGCTGCAATTGCCAAGAAGGGCTGCGGCGGCTTGCGTTGGTCGTGCCCAGAATGCATCGACAAGCAAATTGATTTCTCCAGAATGTATAAGTCTGTGAGAAATCAATTCTTAAAACTAAATAACGTGGTTAAGCAGCTCTCGAGTAGTTTTGATTCGAGTTGTGAGTTGCTTAGCAAATATAAATTCGAGTCTCCAAGCAATCGCCGGTCGGAGCCTCAATTTTTGCAGTTGCCCTCTCCGTCTGTCCAGACACCTTTGCCTCTGTTGTCCCTGCCGAGCAACTGGGATTCATCTCCAATGTTGTCATTATCGTCTTTTCCGAGCGACAGCCCAAATATTACCCCAGTTTTATCCCCTGTAATAGTCCCATTAGACCCCGTACCTGAACCTGTCCCAGTTAGCCGAACTGCCTCAGCCTCCTCAGCTCCTGTCCGCAAAGGTAGACCTGCGCGCAATCTTGCCCAGATTGTTAAAAACAATCATGGTGCCTCCTTGGCTCCACCAAGTCCTGTTCTCCCTCCAGTCCCTTCAGCTCCTACGTTAACTGTTGTTGCCCCTCGTAGGCAAGTTTATGTGTCTCGACTTTCGTCTGACACCACCTCTGAGTCATTGGCAGCCTATATTGCTAGCAAATCTTCTGCTAGCGTATCAATTACCAAATTTAATTTCTCCACTCCTCGTGAAATATCATCTTTCAAAATAAATGTTTCACATGATATGTTCCCAATCATTTGTGATCCCAAATTTTGGCCTCCACATATGATTGTCCACGAGTTCAAGCCAAAAAAGCGTAACCAGCCTGTCACCCTTCCAGTCCCTTCAATACAGAGTACCATTTCTGCCCCAAAAAACTAACTTCTTCTTCTGACCAAGTCTTTATTCATTATCAGAATGTCAGAGGTCTTATTTCAAAACTTAAAAATCTTTTCATGGCCAGCACTTCCTTCGATTTGGATATAATCGCATTTTTCAGAAACATGGTTAAACTCAACCATATCTGATTTTGAGGTTTTTTCGAATAATTTTATTTTACATAGAAATGATCGGCCGAGTCAGGGTGGTGGGGTATTAATTGCCGTTAAAGCCACTCTCCAGTCAGAACTTTTCTGTTTTAGTTCGCCTACTGTCGCTGAGATTGTCTCAGTCAAGGTGTCTTTTCCTACACGGAATATTTATATTTCATGCTCTTATGTTCCTCCTTCTTCTGATATTCAAGTTTATATGAAATATATTTCTTGTATTAAAGAAGTTTCTTCACACGTGCGTGATAATGACCTATTTATTATGTTGGGTGATTTTAATTTGCCGAACATCTCTTGGTCACTTTTCACTGCCGAAAATTATCTAGTGCCCTCAGCACAGCATGACTTTATAGATTGCATGCTTGACCTTTCGTTGTATCAAATCAATTCAATTTCTAATCATTTGAACAGAACACTTGATCTTGTATTTGTTAACGACTACCTTATTTCAAATGTGTCTAGGTCCCCTCCTTTATCTCTTCCAGAGGATGTATATCATCCTACTTTAGAGGTAGCAATTTTCAATTGTAATCCTCTCATTTCGTGCTCATCAGCCAATAAGCCCCGCCGTTACTTTCGCAAAGGAAATTATTCATTGCTGAATCAGCTTATTTATGCAACCGATTGGTCTTTCTTATATGACTCGGTTGACATGAATACTGCTATTAACTTTTTTTATAACACTCTAAACTCCCTCTTAGATATGTGTATTCCCAAGTCAATTCCTTCGACTACCTCTTCAAACCCACCTTGGTTTAGTCCCAGATTAACGAATCTAAAAAATATAAAATCTAAATATCTTAAAATGTTTAAAAAGTCTGGTTCGTGTACTGACTTGGCTAAATATTCCATAGCCAAGCCGAACTTCTTTGTTCTGAATTCTCAATGCTATGAGAATTATCTAACTCGTTGCAAAAGGCAATTTGCCCTAAATCCAAGACAGTTTTACAATTTTGTAAATTCGAAGCGTAAATCTTCAAGTTTGCCATCTTCTTTTTCACTCGGGATGGATAAAGCTAGCAATGACTCTGATTCTGCTAACCTATTTGCTAATTTTTTTCAATCAACTTACTCTTCAGTCTGTCCTAATAATAATTCTTACCCTTATACTATTACTTCCTCTAGTTCTATACCTCCCCCTGTTATTTCCCATTCCTCTCTCCTTTTAGCTATAAATTCTTTAAAATCTTCTTTCTCTCCTGGGCCTGACAATATCCCTAGTTGTCTACTCAAGGAGTGTAGTTCTTCCCTTGTTTATCCATTGCTAAAGCTTTTTAATCTATCCCTTGAATATTCTGCCATATACACTAACTTCAGTAAGGCGTTTGACTCCGTGCACCATGACATTTTACTTTTTAAACTTGACCGAATAGGGTTTCCTCCGTCTCTTTTGCTTTGGATTAGTTCTTATTTAAAAGGTAGGACCCAAAGAGTAATGCTGAGACTGACTACCTCTAAACAGGTTCACGTTACTTCTGCTGTTCCTCAAGGTAGTCATCTTGGACCTTTACTCTTTACTCTTTTTATAAATGTTCTTCCCTCTGTTATATCCCATGCCCGAGTACTCATGTATGCGGACGACGTGAAACTTATTCTATCATACACCAAACATTATTCTCGTCTTCAAGACGATTTGAACGCTATGCAACTTTGGTGCTCGGCCAATCAATTGCATCTGAATTGTTCAAAGTGTATGTTTATGACATTTAATCGTACTACACCTTATCTTGTCAGTTATACCATCGACAATACCCCATTGCAACGTATACTAACAGTTAAGAATCTATGCGTTCTTTTTGATTCTAAACTCTATTTCAATCTTCACATAGATACCATCGTTAATGAGGCAAAAGGTGTACTTGGATTCATCAAACGATGGTCTAAAGAGTTTAACGATCCTTTTATAACGAAACTTCTGTACATCTCTCTTGTTCGCCCTATCCTTGAATGCTGCTCTTGCATCTGGTCTCCGCAGTATAACAATAGCCAGGATCGTATTGAATCTGTTCAGAAGCAATTTCTGCTTTTTGCCTTACGAGGTTTAAATTGGGACCCTAATCTTCGGTTGCCATCCTATTCCAGCATGCTGCTTCTTCTTAATCTTCTTTCGTTAATCAACCGTAGGACAATTCTAGGTGTTATCTTTCTACATAAGTTGGTTGTTGGCGATATCGATTCTCCTTTTCTGTTAGGGCGTCTTCAATTCTCTGTTCCAGCTAGACCAACCAGAAATTACCGCCCCTTATTCCTATCGACGTGCACAACAGACTACGCTATGCCCAATTCTTTTCGCGTGCTATGTAAAAATTACATTCACGTTTTCTCTACTGAACTTTCCCTTCCCCTAATAAAATCGTTGCTTTCAGGATACCTTCGGGAAGTCGCTGACCATTCCCAGCCCTGAGCAGGGGCATGGCTAGCCGGACTGGCTGTAATTTTCCCCCACCGGGTCGGTGATTTCCCATTACTTTCCCAATTCTATCCCTTTATTCTATCTAATTAACACTCTGCATATCTAGCATACAGTTCTATACTTTATTAACAATTTTCCTCCTTTCTTTTCTCCTATTTACGGTATATTCTTAAATAATATAGCAAATTAACATTATTTTAAATTTTACGTAAGAACACTTTTTCCTACACACACCCTTCTTTTAAGATGTAGGCTCTAATAGCGTCACTGACAAAATTAGCTGTGAAAAGGGGCACAGCTGGCCGGACTGGCAAATAAAACACCTTCATCGGTCGGTGATGCTATTTGAAATTTGTGTTCTCTATCTAGGCTTTTAGCATTTAATTTTTCTAATTGTATTTATAATGTGTTGAATAATTGGAAGACACTCGTTTTGTCGACCACATATAAATAAATAAATAAATAAATTATACAAGATCAAACAGCAGATGGAAAGTGGAGACATGTACCGTCAAAATTGAACCCTGCTGACATCGTGTCACGTGGATGCCCAGCTAATGAGCTCCAGCAATCAATTTGGTTTACAGGACCTGCGTTTCTGCGTGATTCCGAGACTCAATGGCCCTGCCAACAATTCGACAATGATTTGGACATGGACATTATCGATGCTGAAGAACGAAAGTCTACATTTGCTGCAATTATCGAAAGTAATTATATTCTGGACTGGCTGAACGGAACTAGTTCATACATTCGGGCGCTTCGAGTTATGGCATATATGTTCAGGTTTTACCATATTGCCAAAAAGGAACACCCTGTCGAAAGTTCACCGCCATGCCTAGAAGAACTTCGCCACGCGTTGCACTGCATCATCAGGATCATCCAACAGCACTATTTCAAGGAAGATTTGCAATTGCTAAGGAAACAAAGAGATTTGACAAGCAATTTGAAATTTCTCAGCCCCTTCATAGATGACTCTTCTGGATACGAGCTCATTAAGGTTGGCGGCAGACTCAAGCATGCTGATATCCCCTCTCGTCAAAGGCATCTTTTACTTGTTCCCAAAGAATCGCAATTTGTCCACAATTATGTTCGGTATCTTCACTTGCGCAATTACCATGCAGGACCAAAGGCATTAGTTGGACTGCTGCGGCTTCAATTCTGGGTCATAAACGCAAGAGCTTTAGCACGCAGCATTGTTCGTTCTTGTGTACGCTGTGTCAGATATCGTCCAGTTCTACTTCGTCAAGTCATGAGTTCCCTGCCACCTGAGCGCTTATCCACAGACAAGCTATTTCGCCACATTGGAGTCGACTTCTGCGGTCCAGTGAACACCTATCTTCGAATACGTGGCAAGGGTCCCACAAAATCCTATATCGCCATACATGTCTGCATGGCCGTAAAGGCCGCTCACATTGAAATCGTGTCAGATCTTTCAACGAATAAGTTTTTGGAATCGTTGAAACGCATGGTTGCCCGTCGTGGACCAGTATCGCACATCTATTATGACGCCACAAATTTTGTCGGAGCATCCAACAAGCTACTCGAGTTGAAGAAGTTCATGTTCAACAATAGCACTCAAGATGTTATTCTATCATATTGTTCCTCTGAAGAGATAACCTTTCATTTCATTCCACCTAGGGCTCCACACTTTGGCGGTCTTTGGGAGGCCGCTGTCGAGAGCGCAAAGAGTCTGCTGGTGCGTACCCTCGCTAACACCCGGTTCACCTTTGAGGAACTCAACTCTCGCCCGCTGTCACCGCTATCATCTGATCCCAACGACTTCAGCGCTCTCACTGCAGGACACTTTCTAAATGGAGATGCACCGCGCGCTTAGCCCGAGCGTGAGATTATCACCAACAACATCTCCAACTTGGATCGTTACGAGCAGATCACAGCTGTTAAAGAGCAATTCTGGCGTCGTTGGTCTGCGGAGTATGTGAACGAGCTTCGAGCCAGGACAAAGTGGACTTTGGCCTCCCCAAATCTCACAGTTGACTCTATGGTCATCATACATGAGGACAACACACCGCCATTACACTGGAAATTAGGGCGCGTTGAGTCTGTTGTGAGTGGCAAAGATGACCGTGTTCGTGTCGCATACATTCGCACTGTCCCTGGACTCTGTTGCCGGCCAGTACATAAGCTGGCTGTTCTACCTATCTCTTGAAAGATAATTCTTTCAAGGCGGCCGGGATGTTCGGTCATATACCTCATATATACATTAGTCAGGGTATCAATAGCAATGTCAAAGCAGATTATGTTAAGATTATACTAATTCATAAGCACTCATACACATGTACGAAGTCTCGCTCTCTTTCGAACTCTGTAATTGCTCAGTCCCTTAAATCTTAATTTATGTTAAGAAATCAGTTCTGTAAACATCATCATAGAAGTCAGTCGTGTTGCTCATCAATTTGTTAAACCTTTATTAAAACCCCATACCATCCACACACGCCCACTTGAGATAAGATTCTTAAAAGGTCAAAAAAACGCTTTTGATCGAGCACATATAAAATTTTCTCTAATTCTTTTGAGATTACCTTCAGAAACATTCTCAAATTTTGTCAAGATTATTTGCCCTGCTAATAAAGCATTTCTTTATAATTTTATTGTGTTTGACGTACTGTGTTAACAAAAAATGTGCGAAGGCAAAGTGGGGCAATCGCATTTCAGTGCGAAGTTGTTGTTGTTTGTTGGTTTAAAGGCGGTGCCGGTCTGGTCATCGCACAGGTCAATTCCATTCTGCTGCTCGCAACTATTGTTTGTTGTAAAGTTGATTTTATTTATTATTTCTCCTTTTTTCATTTTTTTTCACTTGTCTTTTGTTTCAGTTATTAATGTTGCCGTTGTTTGTTTCTGCTGCTTTAGCCGCAGCTCCTTTTGATCTTTGTTGTGCACACACATTATTTTATATTTCTGTTTACTAATATTTTTCTTTCACTGTTTGTGACACTTGTCACGGTTGTAGAGTGATCCAAACATTTATATACATATATTCAACTTGAATTATTCAGAGGAGCTTCTGCTACGTTAAGAATTTTATTCGTTTACTGTGGGTCAGTGAATATATTCACAATCTTTTACTTAGGTACCTCTTAGCTAAGACCGCGCGAACTGCGCTGCCAGCGACGCCAGCAGCGGAGCGGTTATATTAAATACTTATACATATGTAGGCAGCGCTGAGAGCTGCGCTGAGAGAGAGAATGTTTATGTGCACTTAGGTATTGTATTGCGCAGACGGCTTGCGTAGGAAACGCTGACGCTGCGTTGTTGCATAGACACATATATGTGTGGTCATATTACATATGCACTTGAAATGTGCTTAATAATTCTTTATGTAAACAATGCATCAAAGTGTTACAGTGTAACAGTTTGATATACATATATTGAGTACAGTGTGTACTCTATATGTGCGCATATCACATTATCTATTGTGCGAATTGTAACGACAATTGAAGTATTAAAGGGCAACGCCTCCTTAGAGGTCGAAAGCGCCTTTTTCCTTTTTAGAATCATGTCTTTAAACTCTTAGACTCTTAGACCGTGGTGGTCACCCCAATGTCATTGACTTTAGTGAAGTTTACACTCTCACAGTTGTGGTACTCAAATTTGTATCTCCTATCTAGATATGCTAAGGTGCTGTCTTGCAGATTTAACGTAGCTCCAGCCTGCGTTAACAGGTCAAAGCCTATGATAGCGTCAAATGAGGTCAGCGTGTCCAGAATAAAAAAGGGAGAGTTCTGGCCAAATATCTTCAAAAGGGCATTTGTTTTGAATTTTACTGGAGCCATGAAATAAGCTCACAGCGAAGGACTTATCGGCTGGCACTCCTTTATGGGCTTAACATGGTTTTTAGCCGCCCCTGTGGCAATCAAAATTTTTAAAATTCTCCCACTCAACTGTCTTTTAATAAACGGTAGCCGGGAGCGTTCCTCTAAAAAAGCAATCAGTCATTCTCGCCTATGGACTCATTATCATCGTCAATACTGGCTAGAGCGTTTGGCGCTGTATCCTAATAGCTCTGTTCTTGGCCAGTAGATGCGCTTTCAGCGATGTTGTTAACACGCTGGCGTCTTGGCCCTGTTACACGGTCTGACGTGTTCCGTCTCTTTTGGGACTGTGCGTAAAGATAAAGAATCAATCTCCATCGGTTCTGAGGGCTCTACTTGGTCTTCCTTCCCATTATGTTCTTGATTAGCATTATTGTTTTGCTGCCTTTTAAAAATATGTGGGTTCTTTTCCTCACTGTTACCTTTGCCCTACTTGGTATACGAGCGATTCATATTATTTTCGTTCGCTTGCGCTTTCTCTTCTATAACCTTGGCATAGGAAGCTGAGAAAGCACTTCACTTAATGCTGGCCTCTGCTTCTCTGGCCAGAGCCAAAGCGGATGGCAAGTCTGTCGGCTGTGCCGTTAAAACAATTGTTTTAAGGGATTTTTTCAAACCCGAAATGAAGACATGCAATGCGTCTGCCCTAACTTCTTCGTTAAGCAAGGACGTTTGTATAGTTTCGTGGGGCATGACAATTTTATTGGTTACTAAAGTCAACCTTCGTTCGACTTCATCGTGACCATCTCCCCTGTCGTAGAAGGTGTAGTGATGTCTTGTCGGCATAGGTATAGTCAAACCTAGCTATGATGGTATCAAAATTCAGGACCGTATTGTGAGAAACTACCAATGCTCTTGGTGGTCCTCGAATTTTATTTCGGATAGTTGTAACGGTTTTGCAATGGCCATTGCTGCCATCGTATGGCTTGAAAAGTTCATAAGCATCTGTGTCGGATTGACTTCATGCTATGTATTCGTCTGCAACACCATTAAATTCGGGTACGGATTTTACTATATCTAACAGTTTATCGCATGTTACATCTGGTCTAACATATATTCTCTGATAGCTTGGGGGTCTCTATTTGTAAGCTGTCAACCTGCATCTTCATTTGATCTAACTACTGCTGGAATCTAAGCTCTCGTTGCACACAGGCATGGGCATTACTCAATGAAAATCACTCAGAAGTCCCAATAGTTAGCCTTATGGAAGCATCCACTATAAAAGTCCTACAGTCCGAAAACATTGTTCATATACTAATAACATATCCCAAAGTCAAATTCATCTGTAGAAAGATCACAGTATTCCCCGTATCCCACCAACATATGATTCTACAGCTGCAAGACAACATCATAGCTGAGTGCAACGGCGACATCTTGGCGGTCAAGGAGTGCGCCATGACCAACCTTGGCGCGATCTGCAAAACAGCAAAAGGTGAAACCTGCGCACGAACGCTGGTATGACAGCTAACTGCCATTCTCAACCCAGCGACCTAAGACCCATCACTCAAGTGGACGACTGCGTGATAATTATAAACGAGAGCCCAGCGAAAATCGACGCTGACGACGGTCCAGAAATCAATTTGAAAGTTGTATTAACTACCACAAAATAAGCTAAGAGGAGACTCTAATAATATTTTCTTTTTCGGCATGCTTTTTAATAGAGCGTTGCTTATATCCATAACAAGAACAGCTCAAATCAATTGGCATAAAAAAGATTTATTAAACTGAAGCAGACATTTTTACTGCTGTTACCTCTTTAATTTTTCTTCCCTTCTCCTTTGCTCAAATGCCACTGTCACCTTATATAATATTTAGCCAGGCTGCGCTTTTGTTTTGAAGGGCCCTAAGGACCACGTTCAGGAACCTCGAAACTTGGTTGTCCGAAAGCGACTGAAAATTAATGAAGCGGGATATCAAAATTGGGAAGTAGAGAAGTAGAATAGAGATTTTTGTTGTGAGGTTATTCCCAAATACACGAGAAAGTTAGTCTTTTGGAGTAAATTTAGCTGGTCGGAGAATTTTAAAAATGCAACGCAGCTGATGCGATAGGGCACTGATTATGGCTGATACGCGGCAATAGTAGAGTTATAACCAGACGAAGACACTCATCTGTCGGCAATAAAAACCATACTTTTGAAACCAACAAGTATGATTGGTGATAATATCATTGCCGCCGAGAAATACGAGGCACAAATCAGACTGCGAAATCAACGAACTTCGCTAGCATAAAGTAACATGATGATGATCGACCTTTCATATAGTCACAGGGAAGTTGATCTTGCTAAAAAGATCAACAAGCCTCAATGGAAAGGGGTTGCACAAAACCATTAAACAGCTCACCCATCTATTGGGGCAGTTAAGTTCAGGTAGTCATAACTGAGAAAACTGAAAAAGGCTGACTGTGTGTATTCTTTAGGCAGCTGAATAACCATTATAAAACTAGCACTAAAGCTTGCCCCGAGTACACCATATTCGGTGCCATCGATTCGGTTTTAGAGGTTCCTGGAAGACAACAATAAACCATATCTGAATTCCTAAATGATGGATGGATGAAAACCAAATGGAAAAGCTAAGAAAATCGTTCAGCGACATTTGCTTTTTTGTTACACAATAGTTGAACTTGCAAAAGCTGCATCGAGTCAGCGCGCAAGGTACTCATTTAGATCCAGATAAGGCGTTTACAGAATTACGACCACTGGTTACTTCTAAAACAGCGGGCTGAGGAGCAATGAAAGGACACTGGTAGTCAGAGGCAACTAAGGTCGAGCTAGGAAGCAACAATATGAGGACAGAAACTGGTATAGGCATTTAAAAATGGGTTCATTTGCCACTGAAAAGGAAAGTAAATGTATATAACGAAAAGGGTTTGTGCTGACTGAATTACTGAATGACCATCAACGGTACGGCCGAAGCTTTCTTTTGGATCAAATGTGAGTAGAAAGGCGAATTTTTGGTAAATTTGAACCGCAAGTCTGCGAAAACGATGGTCAACGTTTGGATGAAAAACATAAAAAACACGGCAGCCATATAATTGTGCTTTGCAATCGTGACGTCATGAGCTTGTATGGTTTAGTTGTCTCAGCGTCCGATTAACAAAAGTCAGGTCGCTGGTTTGATTCCATCAACTGTTGTCAATTTTTATACCCTGAACCCATTGAAAATGTGTAAAAAGGGTATAATGTATTTGGGCAAATGTATGTAACAGGCAGAAGGAATCATTTCTTACCCCATAATGTATATATGTACTTGATCAGCAACAACAGCTGGAATCATCTCTTACCCCATAATGTATATATTCTTGATCAGCAACAACAGCCGAGTCGATCTAGCCATGTCCGTCTGTGCATCCATCCGCATGTCTGTCCGTATGTATGAACGCAAGGACTCACAACCTATAAGATCTAGTGACTTGAACTACGAGCTTGTTTCCGATAATCGATAATTTGCCCCGTTTCCAAGTAATCGATATCGAAATCCTGATTCTTGAGCGAATCTCGTAAGTTAAAATAGCTAGAGTCACCAAACTTGATATGTTGCTGCTATTATTGTATATACATCACGTGTCTTTCATTTCATAGCGATCGTCACCTTCCCGCAACCTATAAATCAACCTAATAAACCAATTTGTATTGCGCACCTCAGTCTTAACGCAATTGACTTTTTGAGAAAATACAGATATTCTGTACTACGATCTGCTATTGAAATTTTCATTAAGATTGGTTAAGAAACACAGAAGTTATTTAAGGAGACATGTGGTTATATACATATTAACAGCAGCAGCTACCGCAAAGCGCAAGAATTTCTGTATTGATGTACACACAAACATTCACACGCGTCTTTATTGAATTCTATCAACAGCATTGCAATTGCGATTGTATTGTTTTCTGTGCTGTGTGTATGTGCTGCTATTTTAATTGTTTTTTTTTCATAAGAAATAATTTGGTGTAGCTGTCGAGTAGAGCCTTTTGCAAGTGGTGCGACCTGTTACGGGTTCGATTCTTTTGTGGTATATTGTGTCCGATATGTTAATAATTATTTTCATTCAACCTAGTGCTGTATTTATTATCATACTTTCTGGGTGGCTTGAATTAAAGCTGATTATTTGTCCGGAGGCTATGGGTTTCCTATACCACTTAATTTTGAGTGTGTTGTCAAGTGAGCGTACTAAAGAGTCTAAAACTGGCAATTGCCCTACTTTTTCGAAACGCATTCAATTATGTTAGAATGTTATCCACTTCCATTTTGTCCGTTATGGAAATAAGGTCATCTACATATTTCGTCTAAAGTCTTGGTTTTATTGTCAATTTATCATTACTTTAAAAAAAATGCAAAAAGAAACTATTGACGAAAAATGACTTCCCCTAAAACGTTTTTAAAAAGACTTCCAAACAGAAAAGCCAACGGATCCTACCAAAATATACAAATCCCTTATATATGTACCACGACTATCAGAACGCCTCACGAACTCACAGTGCTATAAAAAAATTCTTCAATAAGATAAAGTGAAAAATCCCCCTAACCGAAAAATCAACGTAAATTACCAAACACCATGTGGCGGCGAAAATAATAATAAGTGCAGTAGTGTTTCCGTAGGCACCAAACTAACAAGTAAGAGGTTCCAGTCGGGAGCTCCCGACTAGGGGATACCCTGAACACTCTTATTCCAACCCCAACTGCAGCTCGCACTACGCGCTCGTTAGCTTTAGTAATAAAAAAGATAAATTAAAAAAAAAAAGTTCCCTTGGCAGGGTTCGAACTCGTAACAGACCGCACTACTTACCGCCGCCTCTACTCAACAGCCACGCCAATAATTAAGTTTTGATTAGAAAAAACGAATTAAAATAGCAGCACAGAAAGCAATACAATCGCAATTGCAATGCTGTTGATATACTTCAAAGAAAACGCGCGTGAATGTGTGTGTGTTCATGTATACAGAAATTCTTCGAATTTGCGCTTGCTGCCGCTGATAGAAGAAAAGTCAAAAGGTTTTCATTAATCATTTCTATGTTTCTTAACCGATCTTGATGAAATTTTCAACAGTACATCTTATTGTAATATAGAATATTCGTGTATTATCAAAAAAACACTTATCAAACCAAACAACTTGTTCGATGCGTCCTTTTGGCCTCAGCAACGTGTGCGGTTCTTTACATTCGAACAGCGATGGTGGCAAACGGTTGCTGCATAACCAGCCGCAGAGCTAAGCGACAACCACGCGTTGCATCAACGCTGGATGCAGATCAGTTCATTGTTGAATAGGTCACTGAAGCAAGTCGATCCATCGATCGATACGCTGGACGCAACTCGAACTGGTTCGAATAGGTCACTAAAGCGTACGGTAAAACTCATAGCGGCGGTCCGACGGTTGTATCAGTAAAATCGTTCGAACACGTGCGTGGATCAGCCACATCTTATGACGTATGATACAACATAATACAGTAGGCAGAAAAGCCAACAAGGCAAAGATAATTTATATTCACACAAGCCAATAAAGGCAGCCAGCAAAGTCAGAGAAATCTAATAAATATAAAAAATATTTTTCTATCTAAAAATAAAATAAGTGACAAGTGCGAGTTGCATCAAACGCTGGACGCCGATCAGTTCACTGTTGAATAGGTTACTGAAGCAAGTCGATCAAACGCATCGATACGCTGGACGCAACTCGAACTGGACCGAATAGGGCACTGAAGCAAGAAGACCTACAGCTAAAATTTTAAGTCTCTAGCTCTTATGTGTTCTGAGATCCTTGCATTCATACATACGGACTGACAGACAGACGGACGGACAGACGGACAGGCAGACGGCTAAATCGGCTCGGCTGTTGATGCTGATCAAGAATATATGTACTTAATGGGGTCGGGGATTCTTCCTTCTGCCTGTTACATATATTTGCACAAATACATTATACCCTTTTTACCCATTTTCAATGGGTTCTGCGTATAAAAAGGTCCTTCGGCAGAGTTCGAACCCGCATTACTTGCCGTCGCTTCTACTAAACAGAAATACCAGCAAAAAATAAAATACCTCGGAAGGGTTCAAACTCGCAACTGTCCGCACTGCTTGCCGCCGCCTCTACTCAACTGCTACACCAATGATTGAGTCTTAATGATAAAAAACAAATTAAAATAGCATCACAGAAAAAATTACAATCGCAATTGTAAAATTGATAGAATTCAAGGCAGACGCTCATGAATTTCTGTGTGTACATGTATACAGAAATTCTTGGAATTTGCGCTTGTTGCCGCAGATACGAGGAAACCCAAAACACATTTTCTTTAATAATTTCTGTTTCTTAACCGAACTTGATGAAATTTTTTACAGTGCATCTTATTGTGGTATAGAATATTTGCGTATTCTCAAAAAGTCAATTGCATTTGTGGCTTATATTTGTGGGCAGCATAAATTTGTGTATTTACTTGATTTATAGCTATTTGGAACCAGCGGGGAGGTGATGATAGCTATAAAATGAAAGATACTTGATATATATAAAATATTATAAAAGATACATGTCCAGTTTGGTGACTCTAGCTATTATTATTTACCAAAATTGCTTAAAAAACAAAATTTCGATAAAGATTTTAATCGACTATCGACGGGAGGACCTACAGCTAAAATTTCAAGTCTCTAGCTCTTATAGGTTCGGAGATCCTTGCGTTAATACATACGGACAAGCGGACGAACGGACAGATTATGCTGATTATGAATATATAAACTCTATGGGGTCGAAGATGCTTTCTTCTGCCTGTTACATACATTTGCACAAATCCATTATACCCTTTTAACGAATTTTTAATGGGTTCAGGGTATAACAAGTAAGAGGTTCTAGTCGGGAGCTCCCGACTAGGGGATACCCTGAACCCTCTTCTTCCAACACCAAATGCAGCTCGCGCTACGTGCTCGTTTGCTTTAGTAGTAATAAAGATAAATTTAAAAAAAAGTTCCCTTGACACGTTTGAACTCGCAACTGACCGCGCTACTTGCTGCCGCCTTTACGCAAAAGCAACACCAGCCAAAAAAAATAGTTTCCTGCGCAGGGTTCGAACTTGTAACTGACCGCGCTACTTTCGGCCGCCTCTACTCAATAGCCAAACCAATAATTAAGTCTTAGTGAGAAAAAAACGAATTAAAATAGCAGCACAAAAAAAATACAATCGCAATTGCAATGATGTTTATAGAATTCAAAACAGACGCGCATGAATGTGTGTGTGTACATGTATACAGAAATTTGTTGAATTTGCGCTTGCTGCTGCACGTGTTTGCAGGCCAAAACACATTTTCTTTCGTATTTCTTAACCGATTTTGATGAAATTTTCAGTAGTAGATCTTATTTTGCTATATTCGTGCATTCTCAAAATGACAATTGCATTTAAATTGTGGCTTAATTAGATAGCCAATACAAGTTGGTTTACTAACATGATTTATAGCTATGTGGAGTCAGCGGGGAGGTGGCGATAGCTATAAAATGAAAGATACTTAATATATATATACTATTCTACAAGCTACACTTCGAGTTTGGTGACTCTAGCTCTTATTATTTACCAACATTGCTAAAAAAAAAAACAGGGTTTCAATATTGATTACTTGGAAACGGGGCAAGTTATCCATTATCTGAAACAAACTCGATCTGCGCACGGACTACAGCTAAAATTTCAAGTCTCTAGCTCTTATAGATTCTGAGATCCTTGCGTTCATACATACGGACTGACGGACGGATGGACAGACCGACGGACATAGCTAGATCGACTCCGCTCTTCAAGCTGATCAAGAATATATATACTTAATGGGGTCGGGGATGCTTCCTTCTGCCTGTTACATATATTTGCACAAATACATTATACCCTTTTTACCCATTTTCAATGGGTTCTGCGTATAAAAAGGTCCTTCGGCAGGGTTCGAACCCGCATTACTTGCCGTCGCTTCTACTAAACAGAAATACCAGCAAAAAATAAAATACCTCGGAAGGGTTCAAACTCGCAACTGTCCGCACTGCTTGCCGCCGCCTCTACTCAACTGCTACACCAATGATTGAGTCTTAATGATAAAAAACAAATTAAAATAGCATCACAGAAAAAATTACAATCGCAATTGTAAAATTGATAGAATTCAAGGCAGACGCTCATGAATTTCTGTGTGTACATGTATACAGAAATTCTTGGAATTTGCGCTTGTTGCCGCAGATACGAGGAAACCCAAAACACATTTTCTTTAATAATTTCTGTTTCTTAACCGAACTTGATGAAATTTTTTACAGTACATCTTATTGTGGTATAGAATATTTGCGTATTCTCAAAAAGTCAATTGCATTTGTGGCTTATATTTGTGGGCAGCATAAATTTGTGTATTTACTTGATTTATAGCTATTTGGAACCAGCGGGGAGGTGATGATAGCTATAAAATGAAAGATACTTGATATATATAAAATATTATAAAAGATACATGTCCAGTTTGGTGACTCTAGCTATTATTATTTACCAAAATTGCTTAAAAAACACAATTTCGATAAAGATTTTAATCGACTATCGACGGGAGGACCTACAGCTAAAATTTCAAGTCTCTAGCTCTTATAGGTTCGGAGATCCTTGCGTTCATACATACGGACAAGCGGACGAACGGACAGATTATGCTGATTATGAATATATAAACTCTATGGGGTCGAAGATGCTTTCTTCTGCCTGTTACATACATTTGCACAAATCCATTATACCCTTTTAACGAATTTTTAATGGGTTCAGGGTATAACAAGTAAGAGGTTCTAGTCGGGAGCTCCCGACTAGGGGATACCCTGAACCCTCTTCTTCCAACACCAAATGCAGCTCGCGCTACGTGCTCGTTTGCTTTAGTAGTAATAAAGATAAATTTAAAAAAAAATTCCCTTGACACGTTTGAACTCGCAACTGACCGCGCTACTTGCTGCCGCCTCTACGCAAAAGCCACACCAGCCAAAAAAAATAGTTTCCTCCGCAGGGTTCGAACTTGTAACTGACCGCGCTACTTTCGGCCGCCTCTACTCAATAGCCAAACCAATAATTAAGTCTTAGTGAGAAAAAACGAATTAAAATAGCAGCACAAAAAAAATACAATCGCAATTGCCATGATGTTTATAGAATTCAAAACAGACGCGCATGAATGTGTGTGTGTACATGTATACAGAAATTTGTTGAATTTGCGCTTGCTGCTGCACGTGTTTGCAGGCCAAAACACATTTTCTTTCGTGTTTCTTAACCAATTTTGATGAAATTTTCAGTAGTAGATCTTATTTTGCTATATTCGTGTATTCTCAAAATGACAATTGCATTTAAATTGTGGCTTAATTAGATAGCCAATACAAGTTGGTTTACTAACATGATTTATAGCTATGTGGAGTCAGCGGGGAGGTGGCGATAGCTATAAAATGAAAGATACTTAATATATATATACTATTCTACAAGCTACACCTCGAGTTTGGTGACTCTAGCTCTTATTATTTACCAACATTGCTAAAAAAAAAACAGGGTTTCAATATTGATTACTTGGAAACGGGGCAAGTTATTCATTATCTGAAACAAACTCGATCTGCGCACGGACTACAGCTAAAATTTCAAGTCTCTAGCTCTTATAGATTCTGAGATCCTTGCGTTCATACATACGGACTGACGGACGGACGGACAGACCGACGGACATAGCTAGATCGACTCCGCTCTTCAAGCTGATCAAGAATATATATACTTAATGGGGTCGGGGATGCTTCCTTCTGCCTGTTACATATATTTGCACAAATACATTATACCCTTTTTACCCATTTTCAATGGGTTCTGCGTATAAAAAGGTCCTTCGGCAGGGTTCGAACCCGCATTACTTGCCGTCGCTTCCACTAAACAGAAATACCAGCAAAAAATAAAATACCTCGGAAGGGTTCAAACTCGCAACTGTCCGCACTGCTTGCCGCCGCCTCTACTCAACTGCTACACCAATGATTGAGTCTTAATGATAAAAAACAAATTAAAATAGCATCACAGAAAAAATTACAATCGCAATTGTAAAATTGATAGAATTCAAGGCAGACGCTCATGAATTTCTGTGTGTACATGTATACAGAAATTCTTGGAATTTGCGCTTGTTGCCGCAGATACGAGGAAACCCAAAACACATTTTCTTTAATAATTTCTGTTTCTTAACCGAACTTGATGAAATTTTTTACAGTACATCTTATTGTGGTATAGAATATTTGCGTATTCTCAAAAAGTCAATTGCATTTGTGGCTTATATTTGTGGGCAGCATAAATTTGTGTATTTACTTGATTTATAGCTATTTGGAACCAGCGGGGAGGTGATGATAGCTATAAAATGAAAGATACTTGATATATATAAAATATTATAAAAGATACATGTCCAGTTTGGTGACTCTAGCTATTATTATTTACCAAAATTGCTTAAAAAACAAAATTTCGATAAAGATTTTAATCGACTATCGACGGGAGGACCTACAGCTAAAATTTCAAGTCTCTAGCTCTTATAGGTTCGGAGATCCTTGCGTTCATACAAACGGACAAGCGGACGAACGGACAGATTATGCTGATTATGAATATATAAACTCTATGGGGTCGAAGATGCTTTCTTCTGCCTGTTACATACATTTGCACAAATCCATTATACCCTTTTAACGAATTTTTAATGGGTTCAGGGTATAACAAGTAAGAGGTTCTAGTCGGGAGCTCCCGACTAGGGGATACCCTGAACCCTCTTCTTCCAACACCAAATGCAGCTCGCGCTACGTGCTCGTTTGCTTTAGTAGTAATAAAGATAAATTTAAAAAAAATTCCCTTGACACGATTGAACTCGCAACTGACCGCGCTGCTTGCTGCCGCCTCTACGCAAAAGCCACACCAGCCAAAAAAAATAGTTTCCTCCGCAGGGTTCGAACTTGTAACTGACCGCGCTACTTTCGGCCGCCTCTACTCAATAGCCAAACCAATAATTAAGTCTTAGTGAGAAAAAAACGAATTAAAATAGCAGCACAAAAAATATACAATCGCAATTGCAATGATGTTTATAGAATTCAAAACAGACGCGCATGAATGTGTGTGTGTACATGTATACAGAAATTTGTTGAATTTGCGCTTGCTGCTGCACGTGTTTGATGGCCAAAACACATTTTCTTTCGTATTTCTTAACCGATTTTGATGAAATTTTCAGTAGTAGATCTTATTTTGCTATATTCGTGCATTCTCAAAATGACAATTGCATTTAAATTGTGGCTTAATTAGATAGCCAATACAAGTTGGTTTACTAACATGATTTATAGCTATGTGGAGTCAGCGGGGAGGTGGCGATAGCTATAAAATTAAAGATACTTAATATATATATACTATTCTACAAGCTACACCTCGAGTTTGGTGACTCTAGCTCTTATTATTTACCAACATTGCTAAAAAAAAACAGGGTTTCAATATCGATTACTTGGAAACGGGGCAAGTTATCCATTATCTGAAACAAACTCGATCTGCGCACGGACTAGTAGGACCTACAGCTAAAATTTCAAGTCTCTAGCTCTTATAGATTCTGAGATCCTTGCGTTCATACATACGGACTGACGGACGGACGGACAGACCGACGGACATAGCTAGATCGACTCCGCTCTTCAAGCTGATCAAGAATATATATACTTAATGGAGTCGGGGATGCTTCCTTCTGCCTGTTCCATATATTTGCACAAATACATTATACCCTTTTTACCCATTTTCAATGGGTTCTGCGTATAAAAAGGTCCTTCGGCAGGGTTCGAACCCGCATTACTTGCCGTCGCTTCTACTAAACAGAAATACCAGCAAAAAATAAAATACCTCGGAAGGGTTCAAACTCGCAACTGTCCGCACTGCTTGCCGCCGCCTCTACTCAACTGCTACACCAATGATTGAGTCTTAATGATAAAAAACAAATTAAAATAGCATCACAGAAAAAATTACAATCGCAATTGTAAAATTGATAGAATTCAAGGCAGACGCTCATGAATTTCTGTGTGTACATGTATACAGAAATTCTTGGAATTTGCGCTTGTTGCCGCAGATACGAGGAAACCCAAAACACATTTTCTTTAATAATTTCTGTTTCTTAACCGAACTTGATGAAATTTTTTACAGTACATCTTATTGTGGTATAGAATATTTGCGTATTCTCAAAAAGTCAATTGCATTTGTGGCTTATATTTGTGGGCAGCATAAATTTGTGTATTTACTTGATTTATAGCTATTTGGAACCAGCGGGGAGGTGATGATAGCTATAAAATGAAAGATACTTGATATATATAAAATATTATAAAAGATACATGTCCAGTTTGGTGACTCTAGCTATTATTATTTACCAAAATTGCTTAAAAAACAAAATTTCGATAAAGATTTTAATCGACTATCGACGGGAGGACCTACAGCTAAAATTTCAAGTCTCTAGCTCTTATAGGTTCGGAGATCCTTGCGTTCATACATACGGACAAGCGGACGAACGGACAGATTATGCTGATTATGAATATATAAACTCTATGGGGTCGAAGATGCTTTCTTCTGCCTGGTACATACATTTGCACAAATCCATTATACCCTTTTAACGAATTTTTAATGGGTTCAGGGTATAACAAGTAAGAGGTTCTAGTCGGGAGCTCCCGACTAGGGGATACCCTGAACCCTCTTCTTCCAACTCCAAATGCAGTTCGCGCTACGGGCTCGTTTGCTTTAGTAGTAATAAAGAAAAAGTAACATAAGAAAAAATTGTTTCCTTGGCACGGTTCGATCTCGCAACTAATCGCACCACTTGCCGCCGCCTCTACTCAAGAGCAACACCAAAATTTGAATTTTAAAGAGAAAAAAAACAATTCAAATAGCTGCCCCGAAAACAATGCAATCGAAATTGCAATGCTATTGATAGAATTCAAAGCAGATGCGCATAAATGTGTGTGTGTACATGTATACAGAAACTCTTGAAATATGCGCTTGCTGCTGCTATCATAACTATTCTCAAAAAGTCAATTGCATATAAATTGTACCTAAAATTGATGGGCAATACAAGATGGATAATAAACGTGATTTACAGCTTTTCGGTGGTAGCGGGGAGGTGGCGATAGGTATAAAATGAAAGATACTTGATGAAAGATACTTGGTGACTCTAGATCATATTATTTATCTTAATTGCTCAAAAACAGGATTTCGATATCTATTTGTATCGATTACTTGGAAACGTGGCAAGTTATCGAATATCAGAAACAAACTCGATCTGCGCGGAGACTAGGAGGACCTTCAGCTTAAGTTTCAAGTCTTTAGCTCATATAGTTTCTGATATCCTTCCGTTCATACATACGGACGGACGGACAGACGGACGGAAAGACAGACGGACATGGCTAAATCGACTCGGCTAGTGATGCTGATTAAGAATATAAATACTTTATGGGGTCGGAATGCTTCGTTTTGCCTATTACATACATATGCACAAATACATTATACCCCCTTTACCCACTTTAAATGGGTTCAGGGTATAAAAAGCGAAACCAGACTTACCATGTTACCCTTTCGGTCCCTTATATATAAGGTCTGACCGTTACTGCCACAAAAACTCATCTTCGTCTTCCGACCTAGTTTATCAGAATGTCAGAGGTCTCATTTCCAAGCTAAAAATTCCTTTTTTCGAACAATTTCATTGTTTTTTAGAAATGATAGGACATCTTGAGATGATGGAAACATCTCTTGGCTATTATTCTCCGCATGACTTTAAAGATTATACCAGACCTTTCGTAGTTTCAAATCACTTCAATTTCTTATCATTCGAATAGAACACTTGATCTTGTATTTGTCAATGATTTTCTTATTGCTAATGTATCTAGATCCCCTTATTTATCTCCTCCTGAGGATGTATATCATCCTACTTTGGAGGTAGCAGTCCTCTTATTTCTCATTCAGCAGCTATCAACAAGCCGCGCTGTTGCATGTATCTTGTCAGTTCGACAATACTCCATAGAAACATATACTTATAGATAAGGAACTCTCTATTGTTCGCCTATCCGTGAATATTGCATGTGGTCTCCGCAATATAACAATAGCCAGAATCGTATTGAGTCAGTTCAGAAGCAATTTCTGCTTTTTGCCTTACGAGGTTTAAATTGATACCCCAATTTTCGGTTGCCATCCGACTCCAGCAGGCTTCTTCTTCTTGATCTTCCGTCGTTAACCAACCGTAGGACAATCCTCGTTGTTGTCTTCCAACAAAACTTGATTGTTGGCGACATAGATTCTTCTTTTCTGTAAGGGAGTCTTTAATTCTCCATTCCGTCCAGACTTACAAGGAATTATCGCCCCTACCTACGTGCCCAACAGATAACGCTATGCACAATTCTTTTCGTGTATTATGCATATATTTCAATAGTTTGTTTCAGGTTTTCTACACTTTCTCTTCCCCAAATAAAATCGTTGCTTTCAAGATACCTTCGGGAACAGTGAGTCAGTGAACCATTCCCAGATATGAGTAGGGATGTAGCTTGCCGGTCAGGCTATAAATTACCACCACCGGGTAGTGATTTCCCATCCATATCTTTTAATCTTATCCACTTAACACTCTGGTATAAATTTCTTCACTTTTTTAATAACTTATTTCTTTCTTTTTTTCCATTAATGTATTTTTTTAAATATTATAGTAATTTATTTAGTTTAACTAACTTTTATTTCAGAACACTATTTTCTCTACTAACACCTTCCTTCTTAGATGTAGAGTGTAATAACGTCGCTGACAAAATAAAACGTGAAAAGGGGCATAGCTGGCCGGACGGCAAATAAAATACCTCCACCGTGTCGGTGATGCTATTAGAAAATTGTGTATTATAATTAGGCTTTGATTATTTAATTTTCATAACTTAATATATTAAATAATTAGGAAGGCATTCGTTTTTTTGAAGAAAAAGAGATGGATAGACAGAAAATTCCAGGGATAGATTAAAATGCTTTAGCAATGGACGAAAAAGGGACGAACTACACTCCTTGAGTAGACAAATAAGAATATTGGCAGGCCCAGGAGAGTATCAGGATTTTAAAGAATTTATGGCAGAAAGAGGTATTGGAAATAATAGGAGCAAGTATAGAGCTAGAGGAAGTAATATTTCAGACAGAGGAGTAAGTTAACTGGAAAACATTAGAAAAGAGGTTAGCAGCATCAGAATCATTATCATCACAAAATTGTCTCGCATTTTGGGCAAAATGACTTTTGCAAAAAGTAACATAATTCTCATAGCACGGAGAGTTCAAAAAAAAAAGTTAATACTCTAAAACTTTATAAAATATTTTGACTTAATATCTTTTAGGTTTGATAGTCTGGGAGTTAAACAGGGTGGAGTTGTAGAAGCAATTGAAAGAATTGAGTTTTGAATACACACATCAAAGAGGGAGTTCAGGGTGCTTTAAAATATAATAATAGCAATATTCATATCAACCGAGTCATATAAAAAAGACAAAGCGGTTGCACGAATACGTTGATTAAGCAAGGAAAGCGTAAGCAACGGCGGGGCTTGTTGGTAACTGGTTAGTGAGAAATAAGACGATTACAACGTCTAAAGTAGGACGATATACATCTTCAGGAAGAGATAAAGCACGGGATCTGGATACATTAGCAATAAGGTAATCATTGACAAATACAAGGTCAAGTGTCCTATTCAAATGATTAGGAATTGAAGTGATTTGAAACAACCAAAGGTCTGGTATGCAATCTATAAGGTCATGCTGTGCTGAGGGTACTAGATGATTTTCGGCAGGGAATAATGACTAAAAGATGTTTCCACCACCTCAAGTCGGCCGATCATTTTATTTCATTGAAATATTTCAGAAAAACTTCAAAATCAGATATGGTTAAATTTAACCATGACTTTGAAAATACGATTATATCCGAATCGAAGGAAGTGCCAGCAATAACAAGATTTTTAAGCTTGGAACTAGGTCGGAAGACGACGTTAGTTTTTTGTGGCGGTAACGGTAGGACCTTGTATCGAAGGGACCGGTAGGGTGATATATATTATACTTTATTTTATAGTTGATAATCATTCGTGGGACAAGGCCCTACTTTCTTATATAATTCTTTTTTTTTGCGCTTAGCGGAATTTCCCCTAAATTGGAATGGGGAAGACAAAATTACAAGCCAGGGAGTGGTGCATACCTTGTGATCTTGAGCATTTGTTAAGCAAACAAATGTACATATAACACATATTCAATATTATATATTTATTTAATTTTTTTATTTAATTTATTTCATTTTAGGGTGTTTAATCTTTACGAAGTAAAGCTGGTTCTGTTTTTTGTAGAGGAAGATTCAGGGTATTTGCTAGTCTGGCACTTCCGATTAGAATATTTATACTGTGTGTAACTTTTTAATATTATTGTACGACAATGGATATATCGATGCATTTTAGAAGCGATAATCGTTTCATATATTGACAGAGTAAGCAATTGTTATTTCATGTATTTCAGCCTCCAATAACAGTTCAGGAAACGCTGTGATCTCTCCGCCGCGGGTTAGGGTTGTTCAGCGTGATGGGTGCTGCTGGGGTCATTCTGCTGCTAAGTGAAGAGTTGCTGAACCTAAGCGACTCTTATTACAACACCGAAGAAGAGAACACAAAGCACTTCAATTGTAATAGCACTCTTCTATTCAATGTAGAACACTGGCGCTACTGCACCGTCCATTCTTGACTATCTATCCCTAACCTCGCGGTCACTTCGCGATTGCTTTTCTATGTATTTTTTTCGCGTCCATATGTCCAACACTTACGCTTGCCAAATTCAAAGTGAAGCTGCAATCAGCTTCGCCGTCTTAGGCTCTGATTTGCCTTTTTCGCCGTGCGGCGAAAACTATCTACTTGTTCCTATTCGCTCCTCCGCTCCTCCCGTTTACATTTTTAGGAGTCAGAGTTGCCTACGATTATATTTAAATCCTCTTCCTTTCTTCTTTTAAATGATTGGTTTTAATCTATTTTAGACTTCAATATGTTCCCTTAGCTAAATAATTAGATTCAATTTTACATTCGCGTATGTTAGGCGGTATGGCTACTGCCCTTGTAATTGTGACCCCGCGTCACATCCCCCACCTTACTTGACGGCGAATGATCTTCGCCTCGTGGTGATGGTCTTCTTTTAGCGCGTTAATAAATACATTTCCTTAGCTTCTGTAACCTCCTATGGTGCAGCTCATGAAACTCTTCTTATATTAGTCTACTCATTGTTACAAATCTCTTAATCTATCATGTGTCCACGTTGTTGCCCCCTGGCTTCCCGTCTTCACTGGGGTTTTCTTGGACTGACCCCTAGTAGATTTTTAGTTGGGCGATGTTAGCTACCCGTCTCTTTTGCTCGCCGTCGCGCGCCAAACGCATGATATTGGGTGCCACGAACACAAACTTCAGCGCTAACTTTGCCGCGAATCCGTCGGCAGCCTTAGATAGCTGTTGCTGGCGTAGCCAAACCTCGTCATTAATTTTTGGTCGCTAATCCCTTCGATGCAAATTAAAGTGCCTCCTCGGTCCTGGAAAAAGCCAAGAAAGCCTTGAATGTCCGGCTTGTGAACTGCACTCCGTTGTCGCATAAAAGCTTTCGACGGACTCCGAATCGACAGAGTAAGTGTTCTGCCGTCGCCCTTCTCAAGGGAACCGTAGCACCCACTTGCTAATCGAACCGTGGAATACCAGCAGCATAGTGTTCCCGTGCCTCGAGCGTGGTAGGGGGCCCACAAAGTCGGCGCATAGGATGGACCACGGTTCCGTCACCTGGCGCGACAGCATTCGTTCTGCCGGCCTCACCTGTCCTACTCTAAACTTTTGACTGACCTCACAGCACCTCACATGTCGTGCGGCGACCTGACCAATAGTACCTCTGCGCTAGTCGAAATATCGTCTTCCTCACCCCTTGATGACCCACGGTCGGGGCATTGTGACTCTATGTCTCTGATTGCCGGCGACGCACAATTTCCACGGTACGTGGCGGTAGATTTGGCAGATCTCGACAGAGTAGTCGGGGTACTTCTCTGGCTCCTTAGAGTGTTTTTTCAGCATCCATGCGGGCCATCCGCAAGGATGCTGCTCTTCCATAGCCTGACGGCATGCCTCTAATGGCTGTCGCGATAGCGCGTCAGCTACCATGTTCAACTTCCCCCGCCGGTACTGCACGTCAAACTGAAACTGCTGCAACTCTAAGGCCCATCGAGTGATCCTTCCAAATGAACTCTCTATTGAGTTGAGCCATTTAAGTGATGACTCTCTCCTCGTCGGTGGTATGTGTAAGTACTGCGCCAAGGCCATGATCGCTTACGTCCGTGTTCAGCAAGATTTTCTTGCTGAAATGTCGGCAGGCGAAGATCGGCGCGGTCGTGTGTCGCTCCTTGAGCTGTTTCAACGCATCCTGCTGCTCCATGCCCCACGACCATGCCTTCCCCTTTTTCAGGAGAGCGGTCTTCGGCTGCACCGCCGACGCGAAATTGGGCACGAAGCGTCGATACCATGAGGCCATCCCCAGGCATTGCAGTAGCTTTTGAATCGCGATCACCTTTGAGGGCTCCGTGCGGATTCCTTCGCCACTCACCGCATAACCCAAATACTCCAGCTCCTTCCGATAGAACCTGCATTTCTCCTTGTTTAGCCTCAGGTTCGCTTCCCTTAGTCGTCTGAACACCTCTTCAGATTGGCCACGTGCTGCTCCTCGGTCGCGCCTATGACGATGATGTCGTCCAGATAGGCGAAAACATGGGGCTCCATTTTCGGACCTCTGCTTGAAGGGCTCGTTGTCCTTCATCACAATACGATGGCTGGCTATGTGGGACACGCCCTTCAGCCTCTCGAATCGCGCCAACTCAGCCTCCAGAAGCATCAGCAGGCTTGGCTCCAGGTCTGCTGGCCAGACGTCCTTGCTGTTGGGACTTCCCTCCCCAGACCCTTCGCCACTTCTATCCTCGTGGCTAGCTCCCGCGACCGGGTTTTCCCCCGCGACTAGCTCACCTGCTAGCACGACTCCTTCTGAGGTGCGAGGTTGATCCTCCTGCCCGTTGGATCCAGCCACCCTTCCCAGCTTCACGCTTTTAGGTGCTGATCCACGCGTAGGCCGCGAATCCCCGCCTCTGCTGACCTCCGTCGTCGCCTGCCCTTTCACCCTAACCCTTTTCGAGTCCTCCTTACGCTCCTGTTTCCAATCCTTTACTGGCGCTCTTGACACACCCAGGTTGTCTGACCGCGCCTCTAGCGGCACCCTGGACACATTGCTGTCCGGCCGCGCCTCCACTGGCACCCTGGACATACCCTTATCGTCCGACCGCGTATCCGAGATTCTCTCCGCGGGACGGACTGCCGCCCCCTGCCGAATCCCTAACCTGCCTCCCTAACCCTAACCTGGGCAACCAGTCGCCCCTTCCCCAATTCCCAGTCTCTCCGGCGTTCCTCGCGTCATCTCGCTGTCTCCACATCGTATCCCCGATCCTATCGCGCGGAGGAAGTCCATGTCTAGAATCACCTGATCTAGCATTGACGTCATTATTAGTAGAGGCACGCCGATCGTGCGACCCGCTTAGCTGATTTCTGCGTGCATCATCCGCGCGACATCTAGTCCTGATCCGTCCGCTAGCCGTATACTAGTTTGCACCTCCCTAATCTCCACGTTCTTCGGCACATTCGCCGCGCAGGCCCCACTTATGCAAGCTCGGGTAGCCCTGGTGTCGATTGTCGCCGCGTACTCCTTTTCGCCGATTTTAATATTCGCGACGACACGACCCCCCTCTAGTTGCAAAATATCTACTGATTCCGGGCTACATTGCTGCCTATCCGCTCCCGTTCCAGATGGTGCCGCTGTCCGTTTCCCTGAGCCGGCCGTCTGCAGCATTCCTGGCTGCTCACCCCTCTAGTACCGCATTGCGTGCAAAAGACTACATGAGGGTTGGGACATTCCCTCATAAAATGCCCCTCTTGCCTGCACCGAAAGCAATTCGGCCGTCGCCTAGCCGTTCCTCCAGATTCTTGACCTATAATCCTGTTGGCCGAATCCACTGCGCTTGCCCGTCGCCTAGATACGTGCGCATGGTATTCCCTAATCGAGATCGCGAACCAGACGGGTACTGTCGACCCTGCTGTTTTATTCCCTTGTACTCGACGGCTAACTAGGGCTGCGTTGTCATATACCCTACTTAGTTCTCTCTCATACTCGTACTCTCAAACATGTTTGAATCCTTCGCCATTTCGTTGACGGCGAACCCGGATTTCGTCTTCCAACAATTCGAAGTACCGCGGATGCAAAAGAAATCTAAGAATCCCTCCTTGAACTCATTCCATGACACATCTCTTAGCCCACTTGTCATGAACCAACGAGCGGCTTCGCCGATCATGACCTCGTTCATCGCCCTAAATAACCTATATGTATCGATGTCATAGGACAGGGCCAGATCCTCGATGGCTTCCACGAAGGACAGCGGATACGTCTGCCCATCGAATCGCATAGCCCACTTCCTGACTTGTTCAGATGCAGTGTCCCCTCAACTCCATTGGTAGGCGCGCTGGTGTTAATGGAACGCCCTCAGCAACACAAGACGTTCCCAATTCCTTTATCCTATCGCCCGCATCACGGGCCTTATAGCTCGGGATCACCGGAACTTCGAGCAGACCGGGAGTGCCCAGAGGTGGGCCGGAATCCGATTCGGATTTCGACCGCCTATCCCATTCAACGGGTCGGGTTCGGGCTGGACTTTCTGCTCTGGGGTTCGGGTGTGTTTGGCCTCTAACCAGAAACGAGGCTTGCTAAACGGCGACGCAAGTATTCGACCCGCCCTAGGTCGCTCAGCCCAAACTCACGAGTGATTAACTCCAGCTCCTCTTTTCGTCGCAAGTGACCCAACGCACGCCCACCCCTGGATTCTGACACATATTTTTGTACTTAACGTCTTATCTTTGTTTATCGTTCCTCCTCTTAGATCTCTGAGTTTTTTTCCTTCACTTTGGGTTGCGCTTTTCTCCGTAAGCAAGTCTGTTTGTTTTTTGATTTGTTGTTTGATTACATTATTTTGATTTTAATTATTTTATTTTGATTTTAATTATTTTATTTATAACCATTTTATTTTTGCATTATGTTTTTTATTGATTTCGTTTTTAATTATTTTATTTTTATTTATTTCGTTTTATTATTTTTACTAATTTTATTTTAACTATGTTTATTTATTTCGTTTTTAAATATTTTATTTTAATTATTTTTATTTATCTCGTTTTATTATTTTTAATTATTTTATTTTAATTATTTTTATTTATTTCGTTTTTGATTAGCCACCAACACAAAAAAAATCAAGTCGCACTTTAATTGACCACCCTGGACGCTGCACTCGTCCACTCTTTTATCGTGGTACTAAGTTCACGCTCATTAGCCACTCTGATTTTATGTTTCTTTTTTTTTTTGTTTCTTTGCACGCCGAGTCTTTCTGCTCCGTGCTACACTTCACTCAAGCGTCTGTGTCGTTTTATTTTATTTTTTTTTTCGAACACCCAAAAAAAAACTTTAACGCACTTGTCCCTGTTCACTTGCGTTTTAATTGTTCACTTTAGTTATTTTGTTGGTATATAAAGGGACATCTGCACCGCCAGAAGGCAACGGTAAATTTATGCCGAACCCGCTTATCACTTCGAACTTTTTCCCGTTGCGCTCACTTGCAGTGCAATTTCCACGCGACCCGAACGATTTGCCCCACGGTAGGCTTGAGCAGCTGTGCCGCTGGCACGCGCTCTGCCGACTCTCGGCCGCGAACAGACGCCGGTATGAATGGGCATGTGAGTGAGCGTAAACGCTCTTCTCAAACTCGCGCGCGCCGCTCACTCTACGAGAAATTTTATCACCGTCCGTTAGTTTCGAGTCTCTTCTTTGGCTATTTTTTTCTGTCACACAGAACACCGAAGAAGAGAACACAAAGCCTTTCAATTGTAATAATAATAGTAATCGGTAGTTGTGTTGACGATATTGCTCTAGAAATTCACCATGAAGAAAGAATCCGGGGCATGAGTCCTTGCGTAGAGTATGAGTAACCGTGGCGCATTTTCCAGGGTTCACTGCGATGTTCCATCTACAAGCCCAGTTTTCAAATCGCTTGAGGTATTCCTGCAAGAGGTCAGTTGCCACGTACACACATTTGTTCTTTGCAAGGATTACCGTGTCGTCAGCAAACGTGGCCACCAGAAGGTCCTGTAAACAGGCTATATAACGTGGGACCCAAAACGCTGCCTTGTGGAACGCCCGCTTTTATGCGTTTGGTTTGAGAGGCTACTCCATCCTGCACCACTTGAAAGGTTCTCTCAGTTAGGAAGCTCGCAATGGTGCTATATAGCTGCGGATTTAATTTGTCCTTTATCTTGGAGAGGAGTCCTGCGTGCCACACCCGGTCGAAGGCTTGTTGGATGTCGAGGTACGCTGCCACCACATACTCTTTGGATCTTTGGGATCAAGCGTTTTATTTCCGGGGTATCCAGGACCCTTCTAAGGATGCACCTTTCCAGAATCTTACCAAAGGCAGGCAGGAGGCTGATGGGGCGATAGGATCCCAGTTGATAAGGGGGCTTTCCGCTCTTGTGCAATATGATTATATGTGCCTTCTTCAAAGCCACTGGAAAGTAACCTTGCCGAAGATGGCGACGAGAAAAAGCACCGCCTTGTATGGCAGAAGCTTAATTGTCTGGTTGTTCAACCGATCTTCCCCAGGGGCTTTGCTGCTCTTTAATCTCTTCATCTCCTGCTCTACTTCTTGGAAGGTGATTGGCGATACAGGGAGTGACATTTGGAGTGGCGCTCCCAGGATTTGCGCGACTCGCTGTATCCTTCCATGCGATGCGGTCTCAAACGGCTTGAAGCGCTCCTCCAGGTTGCAGGCGAAGGCTTCGACTCTGTCCATTGGTGATCTGACCCAGGTGCCATCGGGATGTCGAACGGGAAACTTTGGCGCAGCTTGCCGTAAGTTTCCACAGCGCGAATTTGGAGCTCTCGTCTGCCGTTGCTTCCTCCAGCATGGTGTCTGTGGCATTTCTTTTCAAGATAATCAGCTCTTTCCTGACCCTGTTAGCAATACGACGATAGATCCTGTCAATCGTGGGGTCCTGGGTACGGACATACTCCCTCCTCAGTCGCTTTTTTAGGGCGAGAAGTCCTTCCAAGATGGGGGAAAACGTCCTTGGGCGCTGGCTTGTAGGGGCTGCGTAGATATGTGCGGGCTCAGCGTTGGCGGCTGCGGTATGTTCTTGGTCCAACAGGGTTTGTACTGCGGCGTCGACGTCCTCAACTGACAGAATCTGCGTGTTTAGGTTGATCAAGCTATATAGTTCGGCCTTAAATCGTTGGATGTCCGACCCAGGGAGGACAGCCGGCGCTTTTTTGGGATTCTTTGTGCAACCGTGTTGATCGTTGCGAGGAGTGGCAGATGGTCGGAAGATAGATCGTACTCTTTGCGAACCGATAGTACGCTGTTGGGGATGCCCTTGAATATAAAAAAGTCAATACAGGAAGCCGTACTTTGCCGGTTGTACGGAAAGTGGGTAGGTCTACCGGTGGCCAGTACCTGGGCTGAGCAGGGAGTGAGCGCCTCTGCTGTCTGCTCTGTAGTTTCCCCACAGTATGTGCTTAGCGTTGAAGTCACCTCCAACGATGAATTTGGGGCCAAGCTGGCCAAACAGAGAATCAAATTCAGCTCGGTTCCAGGGGATGTTTGGTGGTAGGTATGCTGCCGCAACGAGGATTTCGCCCAAGGGAGTCTCCACCATGATAGCAGCCAGCTGTGTGTCGCTGGAGGTCACTGTGTGCAGATGGTAGTGTGCTAAATCCTGCTTTGCCAGCACTACAGCACCACCTCTGGCTCGTCCTGTCTACATCATGCTTTTTCAGAAAAAAATTGAGCTCGTTAGCATTTTGGAGGATGCCACGAGCGTTCCACGATCCGAGACATAACTGGGTAGCCATTATTTGCGGCTTATTGGGAAACTAAGCTGCGGAGAACCTTACGCATCCTTTAGCTCTTTAATGCTAACCAGAATGGTTGCAACTGCGGCATTTAGTGCTGCAATGGACTGCTAGAGGTTTTGAAGGATGCTTCCAAGGGAACCGTCTTGCTCCTGAGGTCCTTGCAGTGGTTGTTGGAGCTGCATTGTATTGACGGTGGGCTGAAGAGTGTGCGCTTGGGGGTTGGCGGACTTGTACATGATGACCTGGCCGCAGCGCATCAGCATACGACAGGCCCTGTTGCACAATTCGGGAAGGTACGAACTGCTGAGTGGTTCTTCGTGCATTTTGAGGATGGCTATATCGTGTGGGAGGGGAGACATTGATGGCCGGCTGCCTGGCATTTAGTCTCACCTGATAGCTTTTGCATCCTTTATAGGAAGCAGTATGGTTTCCCTCGCAGTTGGAGCATCGCAGGTCTGCCACTGTTTTGGCCTGGCACTGCTCAGAGTTTGTCCAATGGGACTGACCGCACCTACCACACTTGGGCTGTTTGAGACAGTAGTTTTCGGTGTGGTCGACCTCGAAGACCTTGAATTCATAGTAGTCTGGGCCCACTGCCTGATCTATGGTTCGCTCCATTGCGACAATATCACTGACTCCAGGGACTGTTATCGGCCTGGGTTTGGAGATCTTTTTCGCTGATTGTTGTTGGTCTGTGACTGGAGGCGCTTCGTCGGCAGTGTCCGTCTCGCCGTCATCGATTACAGAGGCGTCTTCCTGAGGCTCAAGGGGGGCATATCTGTTGCTACTTGCCGAAGCGGTACTGGGAGTTGCGGGCTTAGCTCCAGCGCGGCTGGTGTTGCGGTTTTTAATTAATTTCCCTTTTTTTACGCCTTCGGATAACAATGTAGTCCCACGCCGTTTTTTGCGGCAACCGTTTGCCAATCTACCAGTGGCTCTTCGAAGACTGGCGTAGCACCTGCGTTCTTTATAGGAGGCAGAGAGGGGTTTGTGACATAAGAAGCAGTTGCCTGGGTGCAAAAAGGGGTAGACTGCAAGGTCGGATTGGCGGCTTTGGGGCGGGTCCCGATGACCCGGCGGCGCGGCTTGTGCCTGTTGAGGCAGATGTCCTGCAAGTCGGTTGCCAAGTCGAGCATTGCTGGGTACCGGCTGACAGCGGGTAGATTGGCGAATGAATTTGTTCGTTATTTTGAGGTAGGTTGTTTGTAGCCATTGTTCTTTACTTTGTAATAACTTTTTCCCAGCAGGGAGAAAAAAAAAAAATAAATAAAAACAAATCAAGTTTTTTACACTTAATTACAAAAATAACCTGTATTTTTGTAACAAGTGATTGATCACAAACTGTGACTTTAGTGTCAGCAGTGTCACTGCAGTGACTGTTTTGCCAACACTATCAGTTCAGCTGCAAGTGAGCTTTGGCGAAAGCTCTCTCGCGAAAGCTTTGCTGCACTCGCACACACACACACGCACTTGAGTTGCGATCAGCTGAGCGCAGCTTCAGTTTTGCAAGAACTTGTTCTCATGCACTGCACACGGTAATTTTTTGTTAAAATATTGTTAATTTGTATAACACTCCGGCTGCCAGAGGCAGCACTTGCGTATAGTTTACCCACTATAAGCGGGATTTGTATGGATTGCCCTGGGGCGGGCTTTATACAGTGTCACTGTCACTTTCTTTGTTTATGCCTGCTGCCAGCGGGGCATTAGCGCGCACACACACACGAGACTGCAATTTTCACGTCCGATCACCAGAGAAACACAAACGTAAGTGATTAGTTCGGTAGGTGACTGTATCTAATTTAAAAAGTTGCTAGATGTATGCAGCATATTATCTGGATGAATGGCAAGTACGCAGGTATACATTTTGAAAATGTCTCCAGTTAAAGCTATGGGAACGGTTCGAAAGCGAACTAAGGTATTGTAGAGCTTTGTCTGTATTTTAAGTCCTGCCTTGTAAAATGTCGCTAAAAAATAAATACAACTCACAGCTTCGTTGAATTGCTGCAATCTTTAGCATAAGGTATAAAATATTGGGCACAGATGTCAGGTGAACGAGCTCAAGAATTTGCCTTTTGAAGGTAGAGTGTTATATCTTAAGTTCAAGATTAAGCGCAAGCTTGGCTCGAGATTTCCGAAGCAAAGTTCAACCCGCCAAAAGAAATAACCAAGAAAAACTGTCACGCATTAAATGGGAAGACGGATAAAATATTTTACTGCAGGCTATCGTATAAAATGATCTGTGTAGTTAGACTCACAATTAAGTCTTCATTTGTTGCCTTCGATGTTAACTCAAATTTATGCTTATCTTCAATTAGTGAGACATTGGGAATCTCATACTCGCGACTGGGGACTTTCCAAATGAAGTAAGTTTTTCGAAGTAATGTTAGCAATTTCGCGCCTGGTTAAATGCAATGTAACCTTATCTGTCCACTCGCGTAGCTTACCATAGTATCATCTGCCTTCTTTGTCCCTAGGATCTCCCTTATATGTGCCTCCAAAATAATTTGCATATTGTGAAGTTTATCATAGATTAGAAGCTCGTTGACAAAAGAATTCTCCTCTTACTTATCAACTGAAGCTAAGTCTAAATGTTGAACAATACTGAGCGGGTGAGCGTTATCCTATTTTGTAGGGAAGCTCTCCAGAAATGCTGTCGAAACGAATTTCTCGAAATTGGTGTGAGCGGTGTTGAAATTCAACTATAAGCCGTCTGCCAAATGCACATATTCCCTTAGATTGTACATGTCCAATATCGTATGATGTTCCTTTATTTAATGAATTGTTACAAGTCGTCTTAGCGTTAACTTACCTAAGGCCACGTAGCTGAGCATAGCTAGGCGGTCAGCGTGGGATCGATGACTCTGCATTTATGATTAAAGTTATTTAAAATGCAAAGCCGAACCCGAAAATGCTCTTGCTACTTTTTTCCTTACGAGGAAATGATCGGCGACATTGATTCTCCTTTTCTGTTAAGGCGTCTTCAATTCTCGGCTCCCTCCAGACCTACAAGAAATTATTGTTATTTATTTTTACCTACGTGCACGACAGACTACGAATTGCATAACTCATTTCGTGTATTATGCAATGAATATAGGAAGAAGATTGAACCACGGGTTCTCCATAGAACTCTTTCTACTCCTAATAAATGCTTTCTGGATATCTTCGGAAACTCACTGACTATTTCCAGCTTTTAGTAGGGGCATAGCTCGCCGGATAAGCTGTAAATTTCCCGCACCGGGGCGGTGATTTCCCACCACTATCACTTTACCCCATATATTTAACATTCTATAGGCTATTTAAAATTTCTTTACCTTTTTCATATCTTTTGTCTTTTTCTTTTCTAATTGATTCACATCCAAAAAATATAATATAAGAATATTATAATTTTTATCTTAAAATTATTTTCATTTTTATTTAACCCTTTCGACCCCAACTTTTTTCCTGTGGCTTGTTGTAATGTTGTATTTTCTTTTAATTAATTTAAGAAGTATGCCCATACATTTGGGCGCTACCGGAAGTTGCTTATAAGCAACGTTGGGCAATGGTGGTATATAAAACGAATTTTATTTTCAATGAAAACCACGAACAATTTTATTTGCAGATCTTAGGAAATTAAGTATGATAGGAAAAAAAAAACAGTTTTTATGCCCTGAACCCATTGAAAATGGGTAACAAGAGTATAATATATTTGTGCAAATGTATGTAACAGTCAGAAGGAAGCATCTTCGACCCCATAAAGTGTATATATTCTTGATCAGCATCAGTAGCCGAGTCGATTTAGCCATGTGCGTCTGTCTGTCCGTCCGTCCGTATGTATGAACGAAAGGATCTCAGAATCTATAGGAGTTAGAGACTTGAAATTAGTTGTAGGTCCTCCTAGTGCCCGCGCAGATCGAGTTTGTTTAATATATTCGATAACTTGCCCCGATTCCAAGTAATCGATAAAAATCGATATCGAAATCCTGTCTTTTGAGCAATTTTGGTAAATAATAAGAGCTAAGGTCACTAAACTTGGCATGTAACTTCTAGAATAGTATATATGGTATATCAAGTATCTCTCATTTTAAACCTATCGCCACCTCCCCGCTACTACCTCATAGCTATAAATCAAGTAAATAAACCATTTTTTGCTGCCCACAATATAAGACACAATTTAAATGAAATTGACTTTTTGATAATCCCCGAATATTCTCTAGTACAATTTGATGTACTGTAGAAAATTTCATCAAGATCGGTAAAGAAACACGAATTAAAATATGTTTTGGCAGCCCACGTGTTTGCGGCAGCAAGCGCAAATTGCAAGAATTTCTGTATACATGTACACACACACATTCATGCGCGTCTTCTTTGAATTCTACTAACAGCATTGCAATTGCGATTGTATTGTTTTCTGTGCTGCTATATTAATTGGTTTTTTCTAAGAGATAAGCATTGCGATAAGCGAGTTGTGTGGTCTGTAGCAAGTTCGAACCCTACCGAGGGTACTATTTTTTTTTTCGTCTGGTGTAGCTGTTGAGTAGAGGCGGCGGCAAGTAGTGCGGTTATTTGCGAGTTCGTACCCTGCCAAGGGAACTTTTTTTTTGTAATTTATCTTTATTACTACTAAAGCAATTTGGTGTTAGAATAAGAGGGTTCAGGATATCCCCTAGTCGGGAGCTCCCGACTAGAACCTCTTACTTTTTATGGTTATTCCAGCAAAGATGCACCTTACACTTAAGACCTGTACTTTTTTGTCTGTTGCGAAGTGTGTCTTCTCGATTAAGAGCCAATGGATAATATCGGGCTATCCCTATCTAGATTTGATGGTCGACCTCTTTTATTTGGATTGAAGGAGAGGCAGTAGATTGCATAAGTGCATCAGCAAATTCCAGTTGATATTTTAGTAGAGCAATATGTTTCTGCTTCGGATATAGAAACTGTAAATGTTTCCTATACAGCAGCCTAGCATTTTTAATAGATGTTCAAGCACCAATAAAAGATTCTTATGTACCATTTGATTGACCTTGTAGAGCTCCATGAGCATATCTGCCAAATCCACTTCTCCCATTCCCTTATTGTACGAAGCAACAATTACAGGCCTTGTAACATCAATGTAAGCTTTTTCTTTTGGGCTCCAACGCTTGCACATTCAAACAGATTGATGGTCTACACATGAAGATATTAGTTGAACTGGCTTATTATCAAACCACTTCAAACATACTATATAATTATTGATTTTATATTTCGAATCGAAAGATCCTCTTCCTCGCTTTTTGAACTCTGCATCTGACAGTAACTGGCAATTAGTTATTCGATTTTTACGAACAGTACATGTAGAAAATATGCCAATTTCCTTCAAAGAAATTAGAAGGCTTACTGACGTAAACCACCTATCGAAATATAGCTTAAAGTTTTTAAGTTTGGGAAGACTTTTTGCCAAATATAAAACTACATCTGACGATATTCCCAATCCATATGACGGGCAGGTGCCTTCACCAACATACAGTGTAAAATCATATACTAATCCAGATGTTCCAGCACGCGTAATCATATTTAGACCCCATTTGTGGGGTTTAGCTGGGTTTTATTGTTTGTAAGTTGATCGACCTGTAACCAAGAGTTGTAGTAACAATTATCATACGAATTTTTATGAATACATACCTTTGAAAGCAATTATTTGTTTATCAACGCTTTGATGTTCTTCCTAAGGAAGTGTTTTGAACTTTTATTTGATGATGTTTAGTAAGGGGCGTATCTTGTGCAGCTTGTCGAAGTTTAAATCTCCTTTTTTAGGTTGTTTGCTATTTCTATTCAAATGTATGCATTACTTAAGTTTTTCAATTTTATTTTAAAACACCTAAATATATTTAGTATATTTAGGCTCTATGCCAAACTTTTGCAGCCCATATAAATCAGTTTGCTGTGTGATCAAATCAATAGCTCGAGTGTCAAAAAGGTGTAGAAATAATCTACTTGTGTCATCAACTTTCAAAGTAGTACATTTTTCCCAAATACTCTCTGCAGTTTCAAATGACTTTGAACTCCAATTCAGTGTCTTCAAATCAATTTTTTCAAAGCAAGTATTAGCAACACTGCATAGTTCTTGTTCACGTTCATCCGCAATTTAATTGTCAAGAAGGCTTATCTCTATAGTTTCTCCCCTTTCCACGGTTCCTTCCAAATTCATCTTCAACACAGCAGAAATGTCCTCAAGCTCATCTTCACTTTCTGCGTCACTAGAGTCATCCCAATCAACGTCTAAAATACCCTCAATGTCGTCTTTTGACAAACCTTTCTCTTGCGGTCTCATATCTAAACACAAATAAATTTATAACCTCAAATGCCAAATGCTGCCCACAAGCGTTAAAAATTACACACCTGATAATTATTTAATGAAAAATAAATCTGATTTTAACATTTTAAAGATTAATCTTTTCTGAAAACAATTGCATTTATACACTTTAAGTTTTTGTTTTTAAAAATAAAATTTACTCATTTTAATACCTTTTCCGAATTTGACAAATATATTTTCGCCGACGCAACTGCAGTCAATTGAACATAACTTCGCTAATTGGTCTCCAAATGAGCTTTCTTTGCATTATATTTTGAGTAGACACATACAAGTTCCGTTATCATTACGGATCAGCAGACAAGAATAAAGAGAGTGCTTACCGTCGACGAAAACCTTTGATATACAATGTATGGGTTAGCGCCATTGAGTAATAATGAGACAGAGGAGGCTTTTGGATCAAAAGCTCTTTTTCGAAACACTTCACGAACGATAGCGAGGTTGCAAACACAACTGAGTATTACTCAATGACAAATTGGAAACACAGCACCCGGCTGTCTACAGCTACTTCTGCCGTTGCCCAAAAATCAAAGACAACTTCAGAACATTTCCCATATGAACCAACAACAACCATAATCAAAACAAACGACTCGACAATGAAAAAAGCACACCCCAAATTCTGTCCCTGCTATCCCTTTTTGGTTTGAAGCTAAAGCCTATGACCTATGCTTCTACACTCTTCTAACTCATTGTTGTGGTTTCTAAGCACTGATATGCCTTTAATTCGCAAAGTTATGTCTTCTTCTTCTCCACTTGCTTTCAACTTGCAAGCAGCCCGGCAGATTTTATAATTTTTCATCTTTCGATCAGCAAGGCACCCTTTCTCAAAATAGGGTATTTTATCTATTCATGAGTTCTGTAACCAAATACCACTAACCTTCTCATATACACATTTTTATCTAATCTCTGAGAAATATATAATATCGTATTTAGTGTGCAACTGTTAGTGCAATCAATAATAATTGTTTTCCTTAAATATTCTATACAATTTCTATAAATAAGGGTATCAATGCCTCGACGCGCCAAATAGTTGTTGGCATCTGTGTTTCATCTCACACACATTGGCAAAAAATATGCATGTGTGTGTTTTCCAAGCCAAGGGAAGTATATGAATTTGAGAAGATTGCAATATTCTGTTGCGCATGTGACGTCACATAACTACTACATTATTACTTTAATGTACGTAATAAAGATAGAAATATATTCTAAGCATCACAAGAAATGAAATTCTTTAAACCGTGACGTAATAGTATATGATGTTGACGCGCTGTATGCGTAACCCTTTGAGTTGAATGGCATGGCCTGCTCGCATTCGATTTTTCTACCTATTTGAGCCGAGACTCGGCTATGCAACAATAACATTAGAATCCAAATAGTGTTATTGTTGTTTCTACGCGCCGCCTTGTTGAAACGACAGAGAAACCAGCAACAAACACAGTGGCATTATTTGTCCCTTTTCTTTGCACTGAGTTTCCTTTGTCCTCATCATCGCGCAGAAACTTTTGAAGATCAAGACGGACGCGCACTGTTGTTGTTTTGCGAGTGATTTGTTGTTGCTTCCTATATGTTGCTTCCTATATTTTGCGTTTGCGGACCAACCCGATCTACCTCTCGGGATTTTTAAAACGGTAAAAAAAGCTCGGAGTGAGAATTCAGCTCAGTCTCTTTATAACTCAATGGGTTAGCGCAGAAATTAAAAGATAAACGACCGCAGCTTGTGCACGTGTAATTGTGTATGTGTGCGTGGCTGTGAGTGTGCGTGCTCTCTCTAGTAAATGAGCTTTATTTTTGAGTTGGATTTTGCGTTTGCGGACCAACCCGATCTACCTCTCGGGATTTTTAAAACGGTAAAAAAAGCTCGGAGTGAGAATTCAGCTCTGTCTCTTTATAACTCAATGGGTTGGCGCAGAAATTAAAAGATAAACGACCGCAGCTTGTGCACGTGTAATTGTGTATGTGTGCGTGGCTGTGAGTGTGCGTGCTCTCGTTCTTTTTTCTGCATAAGAATAAAAATTAAATAAATTTTTAGTTTCGCTCCAAAGAATAAGGGATGCTTAAACACAAAACCTTAATTAAAATTATTGACACCTATAATTACACAATACCACTGGAGAAATAAAAATAAAGCTAATGTTTTAAGATTTCTAGCCTTTACGACTCTCTATTTTTTTAATCATCGTAAGTTCTAGCGAACGAAAGAATTACTTCTGTTTTCAACTTTAAATGTATTTTAAATTCTAAGTTGTACAATAATCGAAATTTAATTGCGATGAACAGAGATAAATTGAATTGCTAGCTAAGCGAATATCAGAAATACACTGACTGTGACAGCTACAGTGCAAAAAGCGCGCAAAAAAGTGGCGACCAAAAAGCTTATGGACAGATATTTGGAGCAAACATACATATGTTATGCTTAACCTCGCGTTTAGTTGACTTTGTCTTCCATATATTGTTTTTTATACCCTGAACCCATTAAAAATGGATAAACAGGGTATTTTGTATTTGTGCAAATTTATGTAACAGGCAGAAGGAAGCATCTCCGACCCCATAAAGTACATATATTCTTGATCAGCATCAATAGCCGAGTCGATCTAGCCATGTCCGTCTGTCCGTATGTATGAAAGCAAGGATATCAGAACCTATAAGAGATACTTGAAATTTAAGCTGTAGGTCCTCTTAATGCCCGCGCAGATCGAGTTTTTTTTTGCCGATATTCGATAATTTACCCCGTTTCCAAGTAATCGGTAAAAGTCGATATCGAAATTCTGTTTTTTGAGCAATTTTGGTAAATAATATCAGCTAAGGTCACCAAACTTGACATGTAGCTTCTAGAATAGTGTATATATATGTCAAGTATCTTTTATTTTATACCTATCGCCACCTCCCCGCTACCACCGAAAAGCTATAAATCAAGTTAATTATCCAACTTTTATTGCCCATCAATTAAAGCTACAATTTATATGCAATTGCATTTTTGAAAATACACAAATATTCTTTATTCTATTCTACAATAAGATGAACTGTCGAAAATTTCACTAAGATCGGTTAAGAAACGCAAAAGTTATGTGCGCACGTGTGAGCAGCATAGCTGCTGCGCAAATTCCAAGAACTTCTGTATATATGTATGTACAGACACACACATTCAAGCGCGTATGCTTTAAATTCTATCAACAGCATTGCAATTGCGATTGTATTGTTTTCTGGGCTGCTATTTTAATTGTTTTTTTTTTCTCATTAAAGCTCAATTCTTGGTGTGGCCCTTGAGTAGAGGCTACGGCAAGTGGGTGCGTTTAGTTGCGAGTTCGAACCCTGCCAAGGGAAAAATATTTTTTTTCATATTTCTTTATTACTACTCAATCAAATGGGCATTCGTCGACCCGGTCTCGCAGCTTCTGGCTCGACAATCATTTCTGTTTAAAATGCCGCTCACATACTACCGCCAGGTGATCCTAGTATAGATATAGCTGCCGTGAACAACGATATAGACTCATTGGATATCTCTGATGCAGTTCGCTTGGTTACGGGTTCACGTGAAATTGGGGACATTTTTATTATTATTGATTTTATTTATTTTTTTACTGCTCAAGCCAACGGGCGCGTACCACGAGATCCTTTTGATGTTGGTTGAAGAGTGTTCAGGGTATCCCCTAGTGAAGAGCTCCCGACTAGATCCTATTACGTGTATATTTTGCTAGTATATACAAATCTGGAACCATCTCAAATTATATTCTGGGCTTCTGGACATAATTTAGTCAAGGACACATCAGCACACTCCTCGCGTACCCTGTTTTGGAACAATTCCAGCCAGTCCGTCGGCGGGTTCCTGCGACACACCCCCAGGATGCTCTGATTAAGACGGTAACAAATGACTTTTGATTGAATGATGATCATAATTACAACTGGAACCTCTGTTGCATTTGCACTGCTGCGCAGCGTAGTACTTACACGGCCCGGAGTCTTTCTGATGTGTGTTATATTTGGGTCTTGCCTTCAAGTCCTGGACACAGAAAGGCCCACACATTTTTCGAGTGACGCCAACAGTTTGATCCGCGACTGACTTTGCGTTTTACTAGGAAGTATTCTGTAGGACTTGCGCTATAATTACAAGCCAGATCTGTCGTCGCCCTGAATCTCCGTACGACTTTCTAAACCATTTCTCTTACCTTCGATCGGCACAGGCTATAAATAATAATAATAATAATAATAAATATAAATTAATTTAAACAGAAGCAGCTCCCGGTACGCACTCGCTTGATCAAACACAGGCAACTGTTGCGCTAGTTGCTACGTGGCTTGTAATGATGGCAATGACCGCACGTTTCTTTAATAATTTCTGTGTTCTGTGCCATAGAATATTTATATATTCGCAAAAATACCACTCGCTTAAAATTGTTGATACAAATTGTCGTGTGGTTCCAATAGCATTGTTTATTTTTTCGAATTAGCAGGATGGCGATGACAAAAATATTAAATATACACGATTTGTTCATACTATACCACAAGCTATATGTCAAATTTTGGGATTTTAACTCTTAAGACTTAAGAGATTTTCTCAAAAACGGAAATTCGATATCGATTTTTATCGATTTCTTGGAAACTGAACAAGTTAACGATTATCGGAAACACACTCTTACGAAATTTCAAGTGTCAAGCTCATACAGGTTCTGAGATTCATGAGGTCATACATATAGTAAGACATGCCTAGATCGACTCGGCTGTTGGTGCTAATCAAGAATATATATATGTACTTTATCAGGTCGGAGATGCTTCCATCTGTCTCTTACATACATTAAAACCTTTATTAATGGGTTCAGGGCAAAATAAGGTAGAGTTATCAAAAATTCCTAATCTGTGAATACTATGCAAGAGCCCACATGCCAAGTTGGTGTACTTAGCGCTTATTGTTTTTGAGTTAAGCTTAATAAACCAGGACAGTAAATTCATTTTAATCATTTTTTTAAGAAATCCGAAGAGATATTGAGATAAAAAGGATATACTTGTTTTGCTAATGGTGCTTATGCTGAATATATATGTATATAGTGACATATTCACAACAACAGAATTTTGAACCACTGTTATTCATAAGCTGCATTGCATGGTATAACCCACTGTGTGTTTACAAATTGAATAATCATAGCAATAGCATGCCTTCTGCAGCCGAATTCAAATAATTCTAACAGCAGCAAAATCATAGGAGCAGAATGCCTTCTGCAGCCAAGCTTACATATTGTCAACAATCATTTATAAACAAAAACTGACCAACAGAAAGGCGCTAGCATAAACAAGCTGCAGCCGCTGTCCCCTTGCAAAAAGTCACGTACTCCAATTATTAATTAGCTTTAAGTATAGCGTAAGCCAATTTTTGTTCTGCAGTCTTAATCCAGATTTATCATAATAATCTGATACAAATTCACTCTCGTGAAATAAAGTCTTTTTATTCAAACTTATAACTACGTTATTGGCGCTACCGGTAGGATAGAGTAATATTTTGTGAAACGAAGAAGCTTAAAGTTCGTGAGTGATACGATCAATTAAAGACAGGCTTATCCATACAACTGGTGTCTTCTCTGATCAACAAGTGTAATTGTGCACAGTATTACAACTAAATCGAATATATTTCAACTCCAAAATTAAACTCCAAATATCCGCAAAAGAACTTGACGTGTCAAAATAATTCAAGCAACGCATAAATCCAATTCGGTCGTTGCAACACAAAGTGAATTTCGTGACACATAAACTAAATACCTAAAATTATTAAAAAAGTGGAGCAACCAGTAGGCCCTCATGTGGCTGCGCTTGCAGCAATGAATAAATTAAACGACCAAAATTTAAACCAATTGCTTCAACAAGTACGGAACGTGTCAGCCTTTGAGGGGGACCCTATAACCCTGGGTCCATTTATCAGAAGGATGGATTATCTGCTTCAACTGCTTCAACTGTACTCTACCCACAATGAACGACAACAATGCATCATATTCGGGGCGATTGAGCTCCAGATATCCGGCGATGCCCTAGAATGCTGCAAATCAACAACTGGTCTCAACTCAGGGAAGCCTTAATCTCCGCATACAAGACGCAAGCACCCGTGGAAGAACTACTACGAAGACTATATAATACCAATTATCAAGGTAATTTACGTTAATTTTGTAGTGAGGAAGAGGCTAAGATAATTATAACTGACAAGTTAGAATTAGAAGGGAATTTAGATAATTCCAGATTGTATACAAACGTTATGAATAACAATGTAAAAAACTTAATACATAAGAAATTACCAGATAGACTCTTTATGTCACTCGCAAGATACGACATATCCACTATTTCAAAATTAAAACAAGTAGCACAAATGGAGGGCTACTATGAGGAAAATTGTTATAACTACAATAATAATAAACAAAATACTAACAATGTTATAAATTATACACGAAATACTAAACCTCAATTTACCCCAAATTACATAACTAACAATAATCAAAGCAACAATTTTTCACAACACCCTCCGAACAACCAAACTTATTTTAATCAAAATAGGCAACTAGCTCAACAATTCAAACAGAATTTACAACAAGCATAAATAAATAACCCCATAAATCAAAATATTTCTCAAGGTAGATCTATACCAAATCAATCGTTCAAGCGTATACGGGAAAATACTAGTGGTTCCCAAAAAATGCATGTTGATGAAAATTATCAACAATCAGAAAACTATCAGGGTAACTAAGTACAAGAAGAGTATAGTTGTCAGAACAACCAATATGAGGAGATTCGAAATAACGAAATAAAAGACGAAAATTTTCCAATTGGAGCCTCGGGACAAGCCAGTATACAGAAATTAAAATTAATAACAGACGCTAGAGATGTCTCATTGACACTGGGTCGTCAATAAATATGAGGGAAATCTTCCTTAATATACCAGTTTATACAAGACCTACTTCGATTAGAACCATGACAGGGATATCAAAACTAAACTGTTATGTATCCACTGCACCTAATAAAGATCAGATATTTTACATAGATGATTTTTCACCTCGAGATCGTTCAATCATAAGAAATTAGTTTGGGATCCAAATTCAGAAAAAAACTTCGAAGCATATTAAAAGCCAGAAAGTTATACACAAGAAATTTATTAAGCAATAAGTAATGAAATAACATCGGGACAAGATTACCGAGTTGATCATCTAAACGATAAAGAAAAGACAAAACTATTAAAATTACTGACAAATTTCAGTGACATCCAATATCGAGAAGGTGACATTTTGACTTTCACGAGCATTGTTAAGCACGAAATTAATACACATCATGAAAATTTACTAGAAAGAACTCAATTAATAAAACAGCATTTTCTACCAAATACGGATATTACGAGTATACTCGAATGCCATTTGGACTTAAAAATGCACCAGCAACATTCCAAAGGTGCATGAATAACGTTCTTCGTGATTTAATTAACAAGCATTGTCTTGTTTATTTGGATGACATTATTGTCTTCTCCACATCACTTGAAGAACATTTAAATTCAATAAATAAAGTTTTTGAAAAATTAAGACAGGTAAATTTGAAACTTCAATTAGATAAGTGCGAGTTTTTAAAAAAGGAAACAGAATTCTAAGGCTATATTATAAGTCCAGAAGGCATACGGCCAAACAAATTGAAAGTAAAAGCAATACAAGAATTTCCTTTGCCAAAAACATCAAAGGAAATTAAATCATTTCTAGGTTTATGTGGTTATTATCGAAAGTTCATTCCAGATTTTTCAAAAATTGCAAAACCCATGACTCTTTACCTAAAGAAAGCGCCAAAAATTGACACTAAAAATGTTGAATACAATAAAGCCTTTGAAAAAATATATTATTATTAATATGTCCAGACTTTAATAAAAAGTTTCAGGTAGCAACCGACGCAAGTAATTTCTCAAGAAACTAAATCGTTAAACGATCACGAACAAAATTACAGTACAATAGAAAAAGAGCTTTTATCAATAGTGTGGGCAGTAAAATATTTTCGCCCATATTTATATGGCAGACCACTTGACATTTTAAGCAATCACAAGCCACTTGTTTGGCTAAACAACATTAAAGAACCCAACATGAAATTACAACGTTGGCGTATTAAACTTAGTGAATATGATTTCTCAATCAAATACTTAAAAGGAAAATTAAACTACGTAGCAGATGCTTTATCACGCATCAAAATTGAAGGAAATATGCTAGGCGAACAAGATATTAACACACAAGCTACAGCTCATAGCGCTGAAGAAGATAATGAAAATTTAATACATTTAACAGAAAAACCATTAAATTATTTTAGAAGACAAATAGAAATGATTAAAAATGATACCGAAGAAATAGAAGTTAAACCATATTTTAAAAAATTAAGAATACAAATCAAATATTTAAACTTAAACATTGAAAAAGCTAAGCAGATATTGATAAAACATTTTTGCAACAATTCAAGCGTATTATACATTGAATACGATTCCGATTTTGATATAATACAACAAGCCTTTAAAGACATAATGAACCCCAAAACAACTCGAATATGACGAACAAATATTAAACTAAAAGACATTAGGAGCTATGCAGAATTCAAAGAAATAATAGTTAGCAGCCACAAGAAACTTTTAAATCCAGGCATCGAAAAGATGGTCAGACTTTTTAAAGAAACATATTATTACCCAGACTATCAAAATTTGATCCAAAACATAATTAACGAATGTGAAGTTTGTAATCTAGCTAAGATTGATCACAGGAACACATCTTGTTAATTTAAAATACACTAGAAGTAGAAAACTGTAGAGAAACTTACGTAGTAGAAATTTATTTAATAAAAAACCACAGCTATTTAACATGTATTGATTTATATTCAAAATTTGCAAATGTAATTGAACTTAACTGCAAGGATTGGATGGAAGTTAAAAGAGGACTCATCCAAATAGTTAACAACATGGGAAAACCTATAACTCTGAAGGCAGATAGGGACAGTGCTTTTATGAGTCTTGCCCTGAAAGAATGGTTGAATAAGGAAAAAGTTGAAATTCAAAAAACAATAAGTAAAAATGGTGTAGCAGATATAGAAAGACTACATATGAAAGACTACATGAAAAAATACGCATTATAAATACTGACGATGACGAAGAAAATAGACTCATGAAAATTGAGGTAATTTTATACACTTATAATCCATAAGCTAAAACATAACTCTACTGGCAGAACTCCAGCTGACATTTTCATTTAATTATAATACCCAAAGTATAAAGGAGACCAGAATAAATAATCTTAATAAAAACCGAAATGATTTCGCAGTAAATACAAAGTTTAGGAAAGCACCCATAATTCACGGTAAATTACATAACCTTTACAAACCCACTGGGAAAATAGAACAAATTGACGAAGATCATTTTGAGGAGACTAACAGAGATCGAAAAATTAAACATTATAAAACAAATTATCAAAACAAAAGAAATTAAATAATAGCAAACATTTACAGGAGGACGAAATTTCAAAACAGGACATATAACATTCATTTTTCTGGCACTAATGATGTCAACACTATTACCAGGAAGTAATAACCAGTTTATAGATATTAACCCTATTAAATCAAATAATGGATACTTACTCTTTAAAATAGGCATGATAGACATACCCGATAATTACGAGCATCATTCTCTCTCAATAAATTTAAAAAAGACAGAAGACACATATGACAAATTAATGTTATAGACAAACAAATATAAAGACAAAATTCAAATTCAATATTTAACAGAAAAGATGAAAAGAGAAATAAACTGTATCCGAATAGTAAAAAGAAGTAAGAGAGGATTTCTTAATTTCGTAGGATCAACATACAAATACCTTTTTGGAACTTTAAATAACAACGATAAAGAGGAACTTTAAGAAAAAATGAATTCAATAGCTCAAATAGTATTCAAATAAACGAACTCAACCATGTAATTGAAGCGGTCAACCAAGGAATAGAAATAGTAATCAAAGAAAGAGAAGATTTTAAAGTACTGGAACTACTTGCATTCAACTTACAACAATTTACAGAATATATTGAAGATTTAGAAATGGGAATGCAACTAACTAGATTGGGAATTTTTAATCCAAAATTATTAAAACACGACTATCTCACAAACGTTAATTCCGAAAAGCTACTTAACATAAAAACATCTACTTGGCTTAGATCAGATGCGAATGAAATTTTGATTATTTCACACATTCCTAGAGAAATAAATGAAACCCCATTATACGAAATTCTACCCTACCCGGACGAAGATAAACATATTTTACAAGACGAAACACAAATACTACTCACATAATAATTATTTTTACAACGAGGACAAGAAAATATTAACTATTAACCAATGCATATTAGGTATAATAAAACAAACTAACACTAGTTGCAGATTTTCAAAAACACATCTAATAACACAAACTAACTATATCGAACCAAATATACTTATAACATGGAACGTACCCAAAACCACATTGAATCAAAACTGTATTAAAAATGATATCTTAATTGAAGGAAATAACGTAATAAAAATTCATAATTGCTCTGGAATACTTAATGAGATATCTATAAGCAATTTGAACTCAGACTACACACAGAGTATATACGTAAGAAATAATATTATTAAATTAAAGCCACTTTCGTACATTCAAACAAAAGAAATAATTTTCGAAAATATTAAAGAAATGAAAATATTACAAATTATAATAATTACAGTTTAATCATAAAAATGTATCTAGCCTATAAGTTTAAAAATATACCCAAACAAATATTTATTAAGAAAGTAAATGTTATTGATCAACCCTGCACAACTCCCAGTTGAACTTGAAATTGAAAATGAACAAGAAAATTTAAATATGTTACCAAAATTGTATCCTAGCATTTAAAGAATATTTTTTGTTATACTTACCTTTTTCATATACCCTACACGCGTGAGGACACGCTTTATTTTTAGTGGGGAGGAGTGACATATTCACAACAACAGCATTTTGAACCACTGTTATTCATAAGCTACATAGCATGGCATAACCCACTGTGTGTTTACAAATTGAATAATCATAACAATAATATGCCTTCTGCATCCGAATTCAAATAACGCTAACAGCAACAAAAATCCTAAGAGCAGAATGCCTTCTGAAGCCAAGCTCTTATATTGTCAACAATCATTTATAAACAAAAACTGATCAACAGAAAGGCGCTAGCATAAACAAGCTGCAGCCGCTGTCCCTTTGCAAAAAGTCACGTACTCCAATTATTATTTAGCTTTAAATATAGCGTAAGCCAATTTTTGTACTTCAGTCTTAATCCAGATATTCTACATAATAAACTGATAAAAATTCACTCTCGTGAAATAAAGTCTTTTTATTCAAACTTATAACTACGTTATTATATATATATATATATATATATATATATATATATATATATATATATATATATATATATATATATATATTTAAGAGTTAAGAGTCTCTAGCCCTTGTAGTTTCCGAAATTGGCTTGATCATACAGATGGACAGAGCAACGTTAATACGGATATGGGTAAATAGACTCAGCTCGTCGCCCTGATCATGAATATAGATACTTTATTCGGTAGCTTATGCCTCTGTTTGCCTAATACTTACATTTACACAAGCTCATTTTCAATAGGTAAGGGGTATATTGGCTTAGAGGCTGATCGGATTGTAAACAAAACTGTTTTATATAACCGTTGTCCGCAATTTTCGCAAATTAGGTATGCGTTGATCAACAATCTGTCAGTCAGTCAGGACATACAGTTTTACATACATGCATTTAAATATGTATAATATTTCTAAATCACTACAGTTCTATTGATTGCCTTATTTACAATAACTTAAATGTCATTCAAAAGATTTAAAAATTCTTCTATTATAGTCATGGTACGACTACAAATTAAGGTGGGAACCCAAAGAATATGGTGGAGTCCATATGCTACATGTTCCATCTGATCACATTTGGAGGCCAGACATTGTACTTTACAATAAGTAAGTAGCAATATAAAAATTGGTTGTAATGAATGAATGGTCGTTAGATTAAAATTATAGAATTATTTTTAATGTATCCATATGCTTTAAATAATTCAACATTTTACTGCGTATTTAAACGCAGCATCAGATAGCACAAAGCAGTTTTATATATTTTTAGAAGTACATAAATTCCCCAGTAGAAGTTTAAAAATCGGAATATTTGCTTTATTTTTAAATATAAGAACACGATTCTTCGAGGTGCCGGTGCTTAAATACCCTTGCAGACTTGGCATATTTGATACCATCCTGATAAAACGTTGACAAACTTCGTTTTGTTGATGCAGGCTGTTACAAGTACATATGTATGTCCGGCCGGCCGGCTCTGCCTCTTTTCACAGTTAATTTTGTCAGTGACGTTATTAGAGCCTACAACTGAGACGGAAGGGGTTAGTAGAATAAATAGTATTCTTAAATAAAAAAAATCCTAATTAAAGATAGAAAGAAGTTATTGATAATGTAATGAAATTAATCCTATATATATTATACTATATATAGAGATATATCATAGGAAATCACCGACCCGGTGGTGGAAATTTATAGCCTGCAAGCTATGCCCCTATTCATAGCTGGGAATGGTCAGTGAATTCCCGAAGGTATCCTGAAAGCAATGATATTATTAGGTGGATATAAAGTTGGGTGGAGAAAACGTGATACAAACTATTGCGATTTTCGCAAAGTACACGAAAAGAAATGTGCATAGCGTAATCTGTTGTGCCCGTAGATAGTAAAGAAGAGGCGATAATTCCTGGACAAAACAGAGAAATAAAGACGCCCCAACAGAAAAGAAGAATCTATGTCACCAACAATCATCTTATTGAGGAAGACAACACCGAGGATTGGACTACGGTTGGTTGACGACGGAAGATCAAGAAGAAGAAGCCTGCTGGAGTCGGATGGCAACCGAAGATTGGGGTATCAATTTAAAGCTCGTAAGGCAAAAAGCAGAAATTGCTTCTGAACTGACTCAATACGATCCTGGCTATTGTTAAACTGTGGAGACCAGATGCAGTATTCACGGATAGGGCGAACTGTAGAGATGTATAGAAGTTTGGTTATGAAAGGATCGTTAAGCTCCTTTGACTAGTGTTTAATGAATTCAAGTACACCTTTGGTATCATTGACGATGATAGCTATATGAAGATTGAAGCAGTTTACACAGTTTACATTCAAAAAGAACGCCCAGGTCCTTAACTGTTGGAATATGTTGCAATTGAGTATTGTCGGTTGTATAACTGACAAGATAAGGTCTAGTAAGATTGAAGGTCATAAACATACACTTGGAACAATTTAGATGCAATTGATGGACCGACCACCAAAGTAGCAGAGCGTTCAAATCATCTTTTAAACGAGAGTGATGAAGGGGATCAATGTATGAAAGAATAAGTTTCACATCATCCGCATATATAAGTACGTGGGCATGTGTAATATCCGAGGGGAGATCATTTATAAAAAGAGTTAGGAGTAAATTTCCAAGACTACCAACACTACCTTGAGGAAAGCCAGAAGTATCGCGAATCTGTTTTGAGGCTGTCAGCCTCAGCATTACATTTTGGGTCCTACCCTTTAAAAAAGTAGAAATCCAAAGAGAGTGAGGGACACCTAAATGATCAAGCTTAGAGTAAAAGTTCAGGATGTAGAGAATAAAATGCCTTACTGAAGTTGTAATTGGCATGCATTTTAGGAAGCAATTTACCAATAAAGTTAATACAAAAAGGTTGGCCGTAGTTAACCGATTCTAATTTGCAGAAATGTTACAAAGCTTTTTTTTCAAATAATTTAGGGATGGCTGACAGTTTTGCAATGCCACTGTAATTTTGTATACTAGACTTTCCACCTTTCTTGTGGAAAAGAATTATATAAGATTCTTTCCAAAGACATGGAAAGACAGAAAATTCAAGGGATAGAATAAAATGTTTTAAAAATGGACGAAGAAGGGAAGAACTACACTCCCTGAGTAGACATCTAAGAAAATTGTCAGGCCGTTCAAAGTAAGAGGATTTAAAAGAATTTATGCAGAAAGGAGAGAGGAATGGGAAATAATGGGAGCAAGTATAGAGATATAGGAAGTAAGTTGATTGGAAAAAATTAGCACAGACGTTAGCTTTATTTAAAAAAAAAAATTCAATGCACATGTCAGTGGCGGAATTAAAGGAAGTAATAGTCAAAGACTTAAAGGCCCTGTGCAGGGCAAATAATTTAAAGACAAGCGGCACTAAAAATATTTTTGAGAATTCAAGGTGTAGGACTCCGGAAAATCAGAGAAAGCTTAAAAAATTAAACATCACATGAGAACAGTTCAGCACGGAGGCTATGGAAAATTCTGGAATCGAAGCTTCGCTTCTAGAAAATGGCGGCATTTCGTTAGAAAGCAACAACGCCGATCAGGCTGAAGGCCAACAACGCAGAGCACAACAATGACAAAGGCGAAGAAGACCAGCTTAATGGGATTGATTCCGTGCTAAGGCGAAGAAGACCAGCTTAATGGGATTGATTCCGTGCTGCAACGCTTCGAAATATTCAAAAAAGTCTTGAAAATTCATCAGTTAGAGGACGAACTGAAAAACTTAAAAACACAACAATGCCAGGCAAATAATACAAAAAAAAAAAATACAATAAGAAATGCTCAAAGAGCTCGTGCCAATATTTGAGGGCGATAATAAATTAAACGGCTTAAAATAGTTAGAAAAATTTACGAGGTGGACGACAATACTATACGTGCGGTGATCTACAACAAAATGAAAGGCAAAGCCATGGAGTGGTTGGTGGCTAACCCTTTGTTGATGGCAGATTCAATAGATACACTTCTCAAAGAAATGGGCGAAACTTTCAAAAATAAGGAATCCAAACTGGTAATCAGGCAGAGTCTCCAAGATCGCATATGGCAGAAGGGAGAAAAACTTACCAAATATTTTTATTAAAAGCTTGCGTTAGCAAACGACATAGCCTTAGAGGAAGACGAGCTAATTGAATATCTAGTAGAGGGAGTCCCAGATGTAAACCTTCGCAATATGGCGAAGTTGAAAAATTTCTCATCCAAGATGGAATTGCTACAGACATTTGCCGAAGTAGATTTGCAGGTACCAGCGTCAGGAGAACAGATAAAGATAAGATAGAAAAGCGACTCCAAGATAAGGAGTCAATTTAAAAACGCAACATAAAATGCGATAATTGTAATAGTGTGGGGCACACGGCAAATGAGTGTCGCAAACCAAAACGAGAAGAGGGCGCCTGTTTTGCTTGCGCTAAGTTGGGAACCGAGCAAAGGTTTCCGAGCTATACAAAAAGTCGTTAACAGAAGTCCAGAAAATGAATACGTAAGCTTTTTACAATTAATATTTCTATCTGATCCTAATTACAAAACATTATTCTTGGAAACGCTCTTAGTATCAGGAAGCCCTATCAGCTAATTAAAACAGGCGGATGTGCCAAACAAAATTAAATTAAATGAAGTAAACAATAAATGTTATTTTGGAATTAATAGAACCAAACTTTAAATATATGGATATGTACAATGTTTAATTTCCTTTTTGAAAAAAAATATAAAAATTAAGCTGATGGTGGTTGACAATAAATCTATGGGATATGCAATTATAGTAGGCATAGTTTTTTTTTAGAAAAAATCCAAATTAAATTTGTCATGGAAAATGAAAATATCGAAAATCAAAAAACTTTAAAATGCATAAAAAACGACTTAACAGAAAAAAACAAAAATTCGTATACATAATATAAACGATAGCGAAAAATCAAAAGGTAAAAATGAACAAGTAAGAGATTCTAGTCGGGAGCTCCCGACTAGAGGATACCCTGAACCCTCTTCTTCCAACACCAAATGCAGATTGCGCTACGCGCTCGTTTACATTAGTACTAATAAAGATAAATTAAAAAAAAAACGTTTTCTTGGCAGTTTTCGAACTCGCAACTAACCGCACTACTTACCGCCGTCTCTACTCAACAGCCACACCAGCCAAAAAAAAAAAAAAATTTCCTCGGTAGGTCGCGAACTCGCTACAGACCACACTACTCGCCGCCACCTCTACCCAACAGCCACGCCAATGCTTATTTCTTAATGAGAAAAAACCAATTAAAATAGCTTCACCGAAAACAATACAATCGCAATTGCAATGCTGTTGATGGAATTCAAAGCAGACGCGCATGAGTGTGTGTGTGTATAAACAGAAATTCATGGAATTTGCGCTTGCCGCTGCTAACATGTGCGCACATAACCTTTGTGTTTCCTAACCGACCTTCATGAAATTTTCGACAGTACATCTTATTGTGCCATAGAATATTTGTGTATTCTCAAAAAGTCAATTGGATATAAAGTGTGGCTTAAATTGATGGGCTATACAAGTTGGATTATTAACTCAATTTGTAGCTTTGTGGTGGTAGCGGGGACGTGGCGATAGGTATAAAATGAAAGATATTTGATATATATACTATTCTAGAAGTTACATGTCAAGTTTGGTGACTTTAGCTTATATTATTTACCAAAATTGTTGCGAGTTCGAACCCTGCCAAGGAAACAATTTTTTTTCTTTTAATCTTAATTTTTCTTTAAGGAAGAAGAGGGTTCAGGGTATCCCCTAGTCGGGAGCTCCCGACTAGAACCTCTTACTTGTTTTGCTGAAGCTCGTGAACAATCATGTTAGGAGGCCAAAATTTAGGATCACATATAAAAATATTGACGCACAGGTAAAACAGGTCAATCACTCTCAACTGAGAACTCTCTCCGATAACGAGTCCAACCAATTCCATAAAATATAGGAGAAATGGGGGAGACTAAATTGTAATGAGCCCAATAATAAGGTGGACATTGTTATATGCTCTCAGCTGGTTTTTTATAATTATAAATAGTTACTTGATCACGCTCCGATAGTTTATATTTACAACCATTTTTATCTTTACTTACCATGATAAAGAATGCTTTAACTTTATCATGAAACGTGTACCATATAGAGGCAGACATCTCCAACGCCACGGTTTACATATTCTTGAGCTATCTGTCTGGCGTGTAGGTTTCGTCATTGTGACGCAGGCAGTACATATGTCGGATAAGATCACAGAACCATAAAGCTGATACAGGATTGTTTATCCAAAATTTTTGACCCAACTCGTCATTTATTAGTTTAACTATGCTCTCATAAACATTGGACCATTATTATATTATATAACTGCCATAAAAACGATCGGTTGCAAATTATGTTCGTGTATAAACAACATTTTTTTTTTATCAAAATATATCAAGCTTAACTTGGCATTTATAAGTTTCACCAATGTTCCTGCGATTTGAGGCAAGAATTATCAGCATCAGACAATTTTTTTATAGCCCTATTGGAAGAATCGGTTAAAAAATTGCATTTTGGCCGCTTGTGTAGAGAGCGGCGATAATCATGTTGCACCCAAGAAGGTTGCTCTTATAAAGAGATTGTGTTGGTGGGATTTGGAGTTGGCCTTATTATCTTATTAGATTAAAGCTCAATGTGTAAGATTAAATCAAACAAAAATCAAACAAAAGACTGCTGCATAATGCATGAAATACTATTGCAGTCACCACCTTTTAGTGCTAGCCCTATTTTCAGACGAAACAAGCATGTA
>JAWNOR010000161.1:100000-203289 GCA_035045885.1 Drosophila borealis | reverse complement strand
TGATGTTTTTTAATATATTGGGTAAATATCGTCTGATTTTGAAATGTCATACCTTTTATACCTTTTAACATAATAAATACAATATTTATCAATATATACTCTATAGATATAACTAAATAGCGCTGGATAGGAGTCGAGAGTAAAGCTATTACTTACATTTTTGTTGGCTTAACATAAACTACGTTTCATTAGCATTTCATCTGTTACCAAATAGAACGTTAGCATTTCTTTTGCTACCACGCAGTTTATATTAGCAAACGACGAGCTTGGCTTACATTTCTGAGTTAACATAAGCTGCATTCCTTTAACATCTCGTCTGTTACCAAACAGAAGCTTGATGTTGTTATTTTTAAAATGGCATTCATACCTAATTTGAGCATTGCATATAACTAAAAACACATTGTAAATTGTTTACATAAATTTTTAATAATTTTATTTGATTTTTAATAATAAATATATTAATTTATTTGCTTTCCTTTTTTTTTGTTTTGTATTCTTCATTCGTATTGGATGCATTTGTAGTGCGTTTTTCAACCACTGTAGATTTTTTTTTTAATCTCATATTTCATTTTGTGTGTGAGGGTGTGTGTGTGTTTGTGTGTGTTTTTGTGTATGTGTGGAAAGGTCTGTGACATTTGGCCATGTGTATTTATATGCTTTGAATGTGCACTTAACTCGCACTCTTACTCGGTATGTGGCTAGCACTTTGACTCACACGCACACACACATGCGTATACACATGCATACATATACATATACCTATGTATATATACATATACATATACATATACATATACATATACATATACATATACATATACATATACATATACATATACATATACATATACATATACATATACATATACATATACATATACATATACATATACATATACATATACATATACATATACATATACATATACATATACATATACATATACATATACATATACATATACATATACATATAACATATACATATACATATACATATACATATACATATACATATACATATACATATACATATACATATACATATACATATACATATACATATACATATACATATACATATACATATACATATACATATACATATACATATACATATACATATACATATACATATACATATACATATACATATACATATACATATACATATACATATACATATACATATACATATACATATACATATACATATACATATACATATACATATACATATACATATACATATACATATACATATACATATACATATACATATACATATACATATACATATACATATACATATACATATACATATACATATACATATACATATACATATACATATACATATACATATACATATAAATACCTACACAAACACAAGCACACGAAGCTAAACAATTTGAAGCTCAGTTTTAAAATCATTTCATTAGCTACAAAAATTGTTAAGCAATTAATATACAAAAATTTAACTTAATTGAGGGGCGAGTTAAAAACATTGTTGAATGAATTCGAATGCTGCTTGTTGCACGTTGCATATTGCAACATCGCCTTTGTATGAAAAACAATCTGCGATGCAATTAATTGACTTGTATGCCATTTCATGCAGCTCATATTGTCAAGCTGCATGTCATGCAAGCTGCGCCAGCTGCTGATAACAGTTTCTTTTTGTTCTTCCATCTCTAGTCACACATAAAATGTATTTAAATATATATATATATATATATATATATATATATATATATATATATATATATATATATATATATATATATATATATATTTAGGGGTGTGTATGTATATAATATGAATGTATGTATATATAAACTTTATAGCTTGATCATTTCAAATTTCATGATTTGTTTTGGGAGGCAAAAAAGGCACTACAATCTAATAATTTCGACGATGACGAAATAAAGAAAATACATAAGTATTAGCATTTGCTATCAAATAATTAAATATGTATATATATATATATATAAATATATGTATATCAGTTAACAACGTGTTACGAATTAAAAAGTGAACAACAAAAAAGAAACCTGCACAAAATTAGTTGTTTCAAAAGTTCGAAGTAATGCTTAAAAATTCGTTAGAAATGTTTTTCTTTTTGATGATTGATGATAAAAGTTCATAATTTATTATATATATGTATATAATTGTTTTTCTTCGATTTTGTTCTTTTTGTTTTTTAACAGAAAACAAGCCTCAGTAAATGCACAGACCAAAGCGCCCATTTACATACTCAATATCAATTTTAAATTGTATTTGTATTTAGATTTATTTAATATGGTTGTTTTCTTTACCTTTTCTTTTTTTTTGTTTTTGCAGATAACAGTTGTTTAAACCTATTTTTAGTATATATCTTTATGTATTTATTTATAACTTGTCACTTGCTAAAAAAAAATTATTTACCGCTTTTTTTTTTGTTTTTTTGCCTTTATATATTAACTTTAGTTTTTAAATACAATATAAAATTGCAATAAATTAGTTTAAAAAAAAAAACAAAAAGAAATTTGATAAAATACAGTTTAAAGCAGGTAAATAATAATAAATAGAAAAAAATACACATAGTTTAATTGCCTTACGCTTAAGTCGTAAATTTTTCATAGTTTTTGTATTTGTTTTTACTTGTTAGACAAATTGTAATGCGCACTTAGTTTATAAACAATTTTAAGCATTTGACGGCGCATTCAGATTGAAACTAAATATTACAACTACATTTATTTGCTGCACTAAGGGGGATTTTTTTTGTTTGGTTTTTCAATTTTGTTGTTTTTTTTGTCTGTTTGTTTTTGTTTGGAAACACTGCACACTGTGGCTGTAATTATAGATTTGCAATTTGTATGTATTTTGGTTGTTGTTGTAGTACATATAAGTAAATATCGTATATAGAGTTTACAATAATATGTCTATATAAATTCATTGCTTAAATCGCTGTACTCTTTTTTCTATATATCGCGTGTTTAGTTTACGGTTATTATTTATCTTTTGGGAACTAGGAATTTGCGGGAGGTTAGCTCGTTGCGATCTTTATAAACAATTTAGCAAACACTTTTTTTTGTCTGACCAAGGTAATCTTTAAAAACAAATGCAAGGACTTAAATGTGTGTGTAATTGATGTTGTTATTGTTGTAGTTTTTAGTGTAGTATAGTGTAGTGTAGTGTAGTGTACTGTAGTGTAGTGTAGTGTAGTGTAGTGTAGTCAATATGCATTTAGCAACATGTATGTACATGTAAAGTAAATAAATAATATAGAAGTTTGTATACAGTTAATAATAACATGCAGTTACATATACAATATATCTATATACATATATTATATTATATATATATATATATATATTCATGTATATAAGATGATCTGTTTATTTATTTTATTAATCTGTCAACACGTTTTAGCCATCTTTCGTCTCAAACGATTTTCTTTGCTTATTTTGTGAGGCTGTATTTTCTTTTTTTTTTTGTAATTTTCATTTGAAGTTTGTTTTTCTTTTTGTTTGCTTTTTCAACTAGTTAATTACTTGCACACATATAATTTTGACGTATTAATGTACGTATGTATAATATATATAAAAGTTATTCGTGTATTTGTTGTTTGCTGTTGTTGTTGTTGTTGTTGTTTGCTGATGTTGTTGCTGTTGAGGTTGAGGTTAAACCTTTAAGGAAATGGAAGCGGATGGATATATTATTTCTTCTTGTTGGTCGCCAACATTGGAGCGCTGCGCTGCGGTGTTGTTGGCCGAGATGAGTTAATGCCGCTGTACAAATACTTGGCCTTCTTTTCGGATGGCTTCAATATCTGAAATGGTATAAATATACAAGATAACAAGGCTGGACTATGTGTGTGTGTGTGTGTGTGTATGTGTGTGCCCTACCTGGAATGAGCACATGAGCGTGTCGTCCACGGTCATCATGCCGCCAGCGTTGTCGAATTCGCCGCAATAGTTTGGCGCCGAGAACAATGTGACCAGCTGACGGCGCGCAAAGAACTCGTAGCCATCCTCAACGACCTGTTATGAGATTCGATAGTTAATAGAGAGTCAGTAGATTGTTTTGATTTGCTAACCTGATGTGCACGACAAATCAAGTCCAGCTCGTGTCGATTCAAGAACTTGGAGACGACATCAACGCCAAAAGTGAAGCTAACGCCACGATCGTTTTCGCCCCAGCCCTGTACATCCTTGTCGGGATCACTCCACAGCAGGTCGCAGAGCAGCCCGGTGTCGGGCACATCTGTGGGACGCATCAGGCGACGGATCTGCTCCATGCCCTGCAGATCGGGACTGAGGCCACCATGGCAACAGAAGATCTTCTCATCAATAATTGCGGCCACAGGCAGACAGTTGAAACAATCTGTGAAGGTCTTCCATAGTTTAACATTGTAGCGACGTTTGCACTCATCGTAAAAGCCTGAAATGGAGTTATGTGGAAAATGTTATAATAAATATATTAAATGCTATCCACAATCAGTCCGCATGAGCTTCCATTTGCCACGTCCACAATTAATATGCCATTATTTCGGAAGATGTCTCATGTATTCATGTCCCATACGATCCATACGGTCAACATATGATCCACAGTACAACAAAAATGCTCCTCTTACGAGGTAAAAGCAATTGTAAGAATTAAGCCATGATTTCATTTTGAAGATACGATCCACACACGATCCACATGTGATCCACATGCGATCCACATGCGATCCACATACGATCCACTATCACTCCATAATCAGAAAAAGGAAAGGCGAATTTCGCATGCAACTCAAATACAATCCACATAACATCCACAGCCAATTTGATGTCATGATTGTGCACCATAACAATTTACCTGCAATTCACATGCCACTTACCATAAATTCTATTAATACTGGCGCACTCGTGATTGCCGCGCAGCAAGAAGAAATTCTCCGGATATTTGATCTTGTAGGCCAACAGCAAACAGATCGTCTCCAGAGATTGCTTGCCCCGATCCACATAGTCGCCGAGAAACAGATAATTGGCAGTCGGTGGAAATCCGCCATATTCGAATAGACGCAACAGATCTGTGTACTGGCCGTGTATATCGCCACAGATGATCAATGGCGCCTCCAGTTCCAGCAATATCGGCTGTTGCAAGAATATCTCGCGCGACTTCAAGCACAAGCCGCGCACCTCCGCCTCCGTCATCTGCACCTGTTTGCCGGTGCGGCAGCTGCGCACTGAAAGAGTTTGCCCCCAGAAAACCGAAATGTTAGTCAAATGTCGCAGCAAAGTAAAAAAGAAAATAGATATATTTATATATTTATAAATATATATATATGTACAGACGATAAAGTACACTAAACTCTAGCATAGTTCTAACAGGGGGGCGGGGCGTGGAGGGGGCGCAACAAATGCCTAGAACAACATTGGGAAAAAAAACTAATTTATCGACGCTTTGCATGGGTGGAAAACTTTTGCTGCTGTTGCAGTGTTTGTTGCTGTTGTTGTTGTTAGTGGGTTGCCAAGCACAACAAAAGTAAAAAAAAAATATTAAAAAAATGGGAAAATCAAATGTTGCATACTTTGTGGCGCAAAGGCGAAAAGCATGGGGATTATTATGTATGAATGCGAATGGGCGGGGGCAGGCGGCGACCTTCGAAATACACACACAAAAGCGCAATGCGAGCTCAGCGATGTGTGTTGGTTGCGCGCGCGCGCGCGTGTGTGTGGGTGTGTGTGTGTGGGTGTGGGTGTGTGCCTTTGTCAGGCGTTCAGCTTCAACTATTTTGAGCGCTCACATGTCAACGCTTCAGGAATATTTCAGACACTAGAAAGCAACTCAATTGCATAAGCAACCAGTGAAGCCCAACAAGTGGGCGTGACAGCGCCTACACACACACACACACACACAGTAACACACACGCACACACTTTGAGGGGTGTCGTTCCGCGTTGCGGCCCTGGCTGTCTCTCCATTCGCTGTCATTTACTTTGAAATTAATTTTTTGTGCACATGTTGCGGCGCCAAGGGAAACGGGAACGTGTCCCTGCGCTGGGCATGCAAGTAGGTCACGCCCACACACACACTAACACACACACACACACACATACACATAACGGGAGAGAAAAAAATTAAATTAAATTTGCATACACAAAACGGACCGACAAAAAATATGAATTAAATAGTATATAAAAAGCACAAAGTGGGCGACCCACACGCTTGGCCTGAAGTGCAGCTCGAACTTGGCCACATTTCAACTGCAGCATAAAACCGCCCACACACACGCGCGCACACCCACACACACCACAAAACGCCGCCCAACGGTCAACCAGGGAGCAGCAGCAGGATTTTCCTATTTATAGTCGAATTTCTAGCTGGCAGCTGCTGTCAAGTTGCTCAAAATGCTGCAATTGCAATTGCAGCAGCTGCGATTTCACAATTAATCATTGTGCGAATGTGCCAAAGGGCAAAGGTGCAGCCAGCCAGTAAGAGAGAGAGAGAGAGAGAGAGAGACAGATAGAGAGAGAGGAAGCGAAAGAGAGAGACAGGCCTTACTTGCACACTTTGGCATTTGATTAATGCGCATTTATTTTCGACTGAGTTGATTTCACTTACTTTAATTACATTTGAATTTCAACTTTGAGCATAAAGGCGCATTCCAATGCAATTCCTAATACGTTTGTCAATTTGATTTGCTTTATTACAAGTCCTTTAACAAGTCCTTGCCTTGTCTGGCTTCTAATTTAACAAATTCCTCATACTCACACCCCTACCTAGAAACTATCTGTGTATGCACGTACATATATAAGGCGACATATCCGACTCTATAAGGTAAGTATTCTTACAGCAGCATGCCAGCTTGTCAGAGTCGGCCTTTATATCTCATAAGTAGTTGCCGGAGCAATGATAAGTCGAGATTTAATTTAATTTAAGCCTGCATTTAAGCAAATACTTAAAAACACATGACTTACACATGTATATATGATTCCATTTTGCATATACATATATACGTATAAATAGCAAACGCAGCAATATATTTATGTGTATGTATGTACATATGTATGTATTGATTTTGAATCGATGCCCAACTCAATTTCAAAGATCTGAGGCAAAATTAATTTGCGACGTGTTTCACACGCTTCACAAAATCCACGACTCTTGAGTGGAAAATGCGAATGAAAATTTGCTTGTGCGAAAATGTTTATTTGTGGATCTTAAGCTTTGATTCTGTTGAACTGTTGGTTCGTTATACAATGGAATTGAACTGGGCAAAGCCTGAAAATATACTCACTAGTATATCATAAACGTCTACAGTTCGAATTGCAAGAGAAATGCGGTTTTTGTATGGGAAAATATTTTGTTTAAGCTTCGCAGTTACGCGCTTCACTATTCTCCAAACATATACTAAATGGCTGCTAAAAGTTTCCAAACTAACTCGTAGCTCATCTTTATTTCACTCAGCTCTGTTTTCACAACAACGTCCGTTTGTCGCCAGCCTAGGCTGAATTTGAATGTTGGAGCTTGGAAGTGGTTCAACTTTGAACCGGTTTGTCACCTCTTCACGTCAATTTGCATGTTTCTGCAAACAGCTGGCCAAGTCAACAGGCATCTGTCATCCGTCAACTCACATCTGCATATCGCGTTCTAGTTGCTTTTGTCATCATTTCCGGTTGTCTGGCAGTCGGCACTTTAACTACATTACCCACACGCTGTGCCAACCAATCTGGTAGCAGATGTTGTTAGCAGCGCTGCTGCACACATTTGGAATAAGGCTAAACACTAAATTATGCAGGTCCCAAAGGTTTTACTACTACACCAGCATATGAGATTCGACTGAAGGAGACTCTGCCCGACTCCTGCCAGGTCTGCCTTCGCAGGACAACAAAAGCAGCAGCAGCAGCAGCAGAAACAGAAGCAGCAGCTGCTGCATACTTTTGGGCGCTGCATAATTCGTTGCCAAATCTGGCTGCCTCCGCCAGCTGGAGGACTATCGACTGACTGGCAAGTGGGTTTGCTCCACGCATAAATTATGCAACAGCTGCTCCACTTTGTCTCCGCTTTTGTCTTAGTCTTTGTGTACGGTGTGGTATGTATGTGTGTGTGTGTGCCTGTCTCTGTGTGCGTGTAAGTTATGTGCATAAAGTCACGAAAAGCTTAAAACCTGATTTAATCTGTGCAGCGCAGTGCATGATATGCAATACTTTAAATACCCTGTACTCATCAGAAAATATACTTTAAAAACAGGGTATACATCGCAGTTGCGCAAATGTTTGTAACATTTTTGATTCTTGATCCACGTCAAGAGCCCACGCCAGCTGCTTGCAGTTCCCTGTAAAGTAAAGCAAACGCCGTGTTCTGCAAATTGATCAATTTCGATCAACATTCACTTATTTGCGCATAGAATCAAAAGGCTCAACTAAAAATAAAATGCCCCATTTTCGAAACATCGATAAATATCGATATCCACTGCAAAGACGCCGCATTTGGCATGACTAGAATACGGTGAAGTTGTCTAATTTTGGGCTTTGCTTAAGGTCTAGAAATGATGCCGATTCGCCAGATTAAGGTGTAGCTTTTATCATTCATTTCCCGATTCGATAGATTAGGATAGACAGATCAAAAATAGTTTACTTTAATTTCTTCATTTCCTTTCATTCCAGTTGAATGTCAGCTTCTAGTGCTAAACGAATAAGAGAAGACACCATTTTTCACAGTTTTCAACTGGAGAAGCACATTCTGCTAACCGCTTTCTATGTCTTTTATCACACTTATCAATCGCCTTATCAATCAATCAGATGTATCAGTCAGCTTTGGGCTGCGTGATTCGTGGACTAAGCTCTGATCTATTCACAATTTCCTTTGTTGCAACAACAAATGTCCGACTTTGGGGCCGCAACACTTTGACGCACATGTGACTGAGACAACGGCCAAGTGACACAAAAACATTGAAGGGAAGGGGGAAGAGGGACACAAAAGCATCGCGTTTATTTTATTTTGTATCTCTATGCAAATTTCCGCAGTGCAACAACCCACCGTCAACCACAAGGGACAGGGGGCAGGGCGCAAGGGGGGAGGGGGGAAGGGTACCAACGAACACCCGCTGGCGGCAGCCCAAGTGAACAGACAGAGAAGCTTGCCGCTTGACGGAGGTGGATAAGAAAGAAAAAAACATATATATAAAAATAAAAAGAGAAGACAACTTTTATGCGTAAGCAAAAAAGACGCACGTGTTTGTTTTTCATGCATTTTACATGAGAAACGAGAAACGCAACACGAGACACGGGCACGTGCCACCCACAGCCCCAACCCCAACCCTAGCCCCAACCCTAGCCCCACCATTGCCACACGCTCACGCGGCGCATGCATGTGTGCACACACAGGTCCCTGTTGCCACTGACAGCCGGTCCCTCAGTCCCTCAGTCAGTCAGTCAGTCAGTCAGTCAGTCAGTCAGTCAGTCAGTCGGTTGGTTGGTAATCGGACTAGTCTCCGCTTTCCTCAGCTCTTTCCTGCAATTTGTTTTTTTTTTCTTTTCTGTGTCTAACTGGTTCATCATGATTAACATTTTTTCCGCACCCCCCCCCCATCCCCCCCGCCCCTTGGTAGCCTGCACGACAGAAATTAAAAATGTAGAAGATATTACACGTGCCGAGGCCTAAGGGCTGGGCGGCATGTGGGCGTGGCCAGCGCACAATGCGACTGATGATGGCACAACTTATTCGCAGCGCTTCAAATTATGCAACGCACAGCGTTTAGTCGCATACAATGAATAGAAAAGGCGCCGGTTATCCCAACACCGAACTGTCCACACACTAACTAATTACTTTACTTAGCAGCAAGTATAGGCAAACTTAACGAAAATCATTTAAATTTTAGCTAGATTTGACCTGTGATTTTTGTACTAAAGCTTACTTTTGAGTCGCACGCGAAGCTCTGGAAACTTTAACCTTCAAGTGGGTTGAAGCTTTGGTCATGAGCCTGCCTGAGCCCTTGCTGTCCGAGCGTCGAGCCGACAAGCGGCAGGTCGCTGGTTCAAATTCAGCAGTAGCATAGACGCGAATTACACAAACAATTATACAAAATAAAAATAAAAACTCTCCCAAACTGTGAAACATTTAAGTTTTCTGTTCAATTATTTGCAGCTATTAAAACGTTATAATATATATGAATATAAATATATATATTGAATATAAGGTCGCCAAAACCAGCAGTACATATAAATATATTTAGTAAATATAGATTTATGAGTAGTAAATATATATTCCGATCTGCTTAATTCAATTCCGAATACGAAATACTTCTTATCGCATTTGGACAACTGGACAACTTAATTAAAACTAAAGCATGTTTTGCAGATATTTTTATTTTCGTCTTTTATTATCTATCTATCTGTCCCTGTCCAAGTACCCTGTTCGAGAGATCGATGGGGTGGATCCTTCTCGAGCTGGTATCCTCGTTCGGTTGAGGTTCAGAATGCATTGGGTGGCGTCTCTTCGCCGGCTGTTAGCAAGATTGCCCGATCTGAGCATGTCCGCAAATGACACAGATTCGCCAGCTAACATGGGAGATCATTATTTGGTCGATCGTAATATAATTTTTTTTTAATATTTTTTTAATATTTTTTATTCTTTAAATATTGTTGTGCTACATTTTATTTAAAATATACATTTTCACAAATATTATCCGTCTTTTATAGTTTTGAGCTCATGTTTCTTGAGAAAGTTTAGATGCCCTTTCTTATACTCATTCTGGTCACAGTTTTGTCGTTGTAGATTGCTATTCAAAGTAGCTACTTTTTTTTTTTGAAAAACAGAGTTGTTGCATTTCCGTGTGTAGGTGTGTGTGTGTGTGTGTGTGTGAGTGTATCTCTGTTGGGTTTCAGAGATGAAAGCCCTTCTGACAGGCCATTGTAAATAGGATGAAGACGCCTCGCACTTTTGGCTTAATGAAAAATGTGGATGCCATTTCATGACCCGATTACTCGACAACTCTTCAAAGGGCTGGGGCAGGGGGTCTGCGCGGGTCTGGAGGGTCGGTCCAGGCAGCAGGAGCCAAAGGTAGTTAGAAAAGCAGCCTTAACTGGAGCAGGCACAGCAGCTTCCGTGAGGCGAGTGCAGAAATGCTGAAGCCATTTAAAGGCTGGCAAAACTGTTAAGCAAACGACAAAGAGGAGGCAGAGGACACAGGGCACAGGACACAGGATACAGAGTGCACAGGGGCGTGGCATAGTGAAGGCGGCAAGCCTGCGAAGCAAATTAAGTGAAAAGGCTTTGCAAATGAAGGCAAAGATAAGGCATGCAGGCAGGCAGGCAGGCAGGCAGGATGGCAGGATGGCAGTTTGTGTTGTCGGTTAGTTGAGCAAACAGGCAAAGGATGCGAGCTTAAACTTTAGCATATCCTCCACGCTAAGGATGCGCAGCAGAAACCGTCTTGACAGCACAGAAAACACGACGCATTTCAACTAAGTGCTTCGGGCAAAGTAAACTGTGAACTACGATGAAATATCTACATATACATATGTATTCATTTCAGCGAAAGAACTTTCAATGGAGAACTTCAGTTATAAATATTTTGTATCTGCTGCAATATAAAAATGTATTTTTTTTTTTTTTTGTACATGTTTTTATCATTTATATTCACTTTTATTTTATTTTTATATCTTTAATTTATTTATAGAAGCCTTTTGCAGTAATGGATGCTTCGTTTTTTACAGGGTATGCTTAAGTGGCGCACTCTCAAGGCCAGAAATGCCAGCTTTTTGAAAATGCAAATTTCACTTTTGACAGCGCGCAGCAAATTAATTGACTTAATGCACTGACTAAAGTTCAGCTCGGGCTTAAATAGTTCCAGCAGCTAAATTTAGCAAAAGATTCCCCTTAAAAGCCGACTTAATTGAATGCGCTTCAGTTTTGTTGTGCACAAGTCTGTTGCCAAGTTCGCATGAAATTTGATTAGAAGGCAAAAGTTATCTAATTTCTTTCCAGGGAATTAATTAGCACAACATAATGCACTCAGCTCCGGTTTTAATGGTTTCAGCAGAATATACTTATATGGCATGCGATTCAGCTTAAAAACCGTTTTGCAGCGGTTTAACTCGAATTATTGCAGTTCGCTTCGGTCCATTTATACTTCTATACCCTGCATGGCACAAAAAGGGGGTATGTTGGTTTGTTCGAATGCATGTAAGGGGCATTAGTTGATGCTTGAGCTTGCCCTGAAAATTTCACAGGAATCGGACAATAAACACCGAGGATACTCAAGATCGCATTTCCCAGGGCATGGGACTGAGGGAAGAGGAATTCTGTGTGATTCTCGTGCATATTCGTTCGTAACAACACAGTTGGCTTAGGTGATATTTCGCCAAGCCTGGACAAACGTCAAAGGCGGCTTTTTTGAATAAGGCTGCATCGTCACGTAGGTAGTCGCGGGACTCAGGGGCGTCTCCTATGTCGTGGTTGGAGGAGGACCTTCAACGATCTTCCCTTGAGCCTCCTGACTACACACCTCCCAGCGAGGTCTCCTGCTACCCGGTTGCAGTGTCGCTGCAAACGTTCGTTGTACCGGCTGGCGAATGCTCCGACTTGGCTGTCTATGGTCTCCATTTTGAGGTCTCTGTGCAAGGTAGAATTTCTGCACTGAACATAGGGTATCTGCTGGCCTAGTCCCGACTAGCGCTCAGTTGTTTTCGTTTTCATTTTCATTAATTAAACGACAGATTGGCTGAATGAAAACGCATTATTTAAATTCGCGTGTATAGCCCGTACTCTTAACCGCTTCACAATCTGCAAACTGTGACAAAAAGCAATTAATTTTCAATCAGTCCCCCCCCCCCCACTTCCGAGCCTCCCAACGCACCGCCCACCACACTCAGCCGCACACTTTGAATCGGGAATGTGCAAACGGACAGCTTAAAATTTAATTAACATTTCGGTCAGCATGTAAAGCAAACACACACTTGCACACACACACGCGCTTACACACACAAATGGAAAGTGCTTTAGCAGCATGTGAAAGTGCGTGAGGCGAGCGACAACAGCCACATTGACCCACATTCCGGCATTTTGATTCAATTAATGTCCACTTTGGACCTTAGCCCTCCAACCCGCACCCAATCTCCCCGAACGCACCTCTTCATCAAGATCGAAGTCGAGTTGACCTTCGTTTTGGTAATCGATAAAATGTCGCCTCTTTCGGGGCCATCCACTTGATGGTAATTACAGGGCATGATTACAGGGTTCAATGTCGAAATGCGGCTGTTGTTGTTCTTGTTGTTCTTGTTGCTTTATGGGCGGCGGCTCCTTGGCTCCTGTCTTTAGCTCCTTGCGAACACACAATTTGCATAGGACGGTTGTCATTAATTGCCACGCCCTGCCACTCTGCCTGGCACTCTGCCCCAGCCAATGCCCACTTTATGGGCTATGTGTGCCGGCGAGGCTTTGCGTGCTCAAGTTGAAATTGCGCCAAATGAAGCAAAGATAACAACTAAAGCAACAACAACAACAGCAACAGTAACAACAACAATGGCAGCAACAGCAAGGATAAACGCCTTTGGGCCAGCGAACGTTGATTAAGGACGAGTGCAAGAAATTTTCATTTTAAATTGTTGTCGTTGCGACTGCTGCGCCTGAAACTAGGCAATGCATTATTCACATGCTCGAAAACGCTTCCGTTTTGCATTGACCCACTTGGCAGGACGAGCGACGCCTGCAGAGGGGCAGTGAGTGCCAGCGGGGTACGGGGGTACGGGGGAGGGAAGGTACATTAGGTATGTGCTAAGCAAAAGTTCGAAAATTTAATCAATAAAATAATTGAAAATAAATGTAAATTGAAACGATTCAAAAACGAAACGGTTAACATTATAGATATCGGTTACAGATCGAACTGTTAAGATACGTTAGGGTTAGGCTTAACGATAACAGTAAACGCAGCGATTTAACAGCGAAACGGGTAACATAACCTCAAAGCGAACTGCCAATATTAATCTATAGCGAAACGGTTATGGCTTTTAAAAGAATCTGTTTGAAAATTGCTGCTATGAAAGCCATTTAAACTAAGAAGATACGCTAAGGCGGTTTGAAACGAAACGGTTAACATAAAACAAGTCGGTTAAGAGACGTTGTGAGTGATAATAGATAATTTATAAGCCAGAAGCAAAGGGCCTATGTATGTATAGAAAATGAATCAGTTGGCAAATCTAGTTTATTTTTGTCAAAGCTTAACCACAAGTCCGGCTGAGAGTTGATTAGAATCGAAGGCTGTTTGCTTAGCGCTAACAAATCTAAAACGATATTCAACCCAAACGAATCGGTTCGGGAGTGAAGGGGTGAAAGAGCAAGGGCATAATGTCTGCTATATCATATCGAGTGTGCCTTAATCATAAACGAATGCATGTTTTGCAAGTGAATTTGCTAAATAAGCTCATTCCCAAGCTGGATTAAAAATGAAGGGACTTCAGTGGCAGGCATCCGTTAGTTAAGCGGTTAAAATAACGTATCCACAATCCGTTTGAAGTTATATAGATTTGATGTAAAAATGAGACGGTATCAAATTAGTTTCGTATCTTAAGAGAATCGAGTTGAAAGCGAAACTTAAGTCAATTTTTCGGGTATGTGAATGATGCGAAACGGGTAAACATTTTAAGCAAAACGGTTTGCAAGCGTTACGTTTCGCGTTAGTTATCGCGAATCGGTTAAGTTATCGCATCCCAACCGAATCGATTCAAAAGCGATCTATCTACCATCTGCACGAGAGGTTCAGTATCCAAAACGAATCGGGTTGTGAGCGAAACGTAAGTCATAATTACTTAGTTTATTATTTAAGGCACATGCCAGGCATTTAGCAAGCGAATTGGGTTTGCTAACGAACCGGTTAAGAGCTATTAGAGCCAACTTTACCAATAACAACCAACAGCCAGGTTGGGCATGTGAATGGAAACTCAATTGAAATCGGTTTGCGGTTCTTTCGGATGCTCAAAAGTCATTAATGCAACAACGAATCGCCTTGCATCATTGTTCCAGTTCCAGTTGCTGCATCGGAATTTCAAGAAAAATTGCCCAAATTGGCGATTGTAGCGCCCAAAAGTTACACAAAGAGGCGCTGAAAATCGCCACGTGGGCGAAAACATATTTGCAAAATGCTTCCGTTTTGCATTGACCCAGTTGAATGGAAGGTTGCGGCCGGCTGCAGTGGGCGAAACGAAGCGGCGTTGAAATTTACTTAAAAATCGCCACTTGGACACGTGATGGCAACACCGAACCGATCCACCCAACCACCAATCGCCTGGGCCCCAGCCCTCATTTAAGCACATTAGCGCTGATTATAACGCCATTTACATGACATGTCTGTGTCTGTGTGTCTGAGTGTGTGTGTGTGCGTGTGTGTGTGGGGCCGTGTCGAGTGCTCAATGCAATTTTTGTATGTGGCACACGGGGCGTATGCGTAATGTCTTTTGTGCGCCTCGAGTCTGTATGTGCTCGTGTGTGTGTGTGAGCCTGCTTTTCATTTGAAATACTTAATGGAGACATAAAGTAAACATTGTGCAATTAACATTGAGCAAAAGCCAAAGTGAAAACGAAGCTAAATTCAATTATAAACGTAATTGTCTATAAAATCGAATAAAAAAAAATAGAAAAAACAAAAACACCAGTGGAAATAATGAAATCTAAACAAACGCCGAGCAAATGTGTTGTTAGCTGGCCTGGCAACACAATTCGATTAATACAAATTTAAGAGAGTGCAAAAATGGGGTTCTTCAATTTGTGCATTGAGTAGGTAACGCATGTAGAACTATTTGAATTTCTGACCACAAAAAACAAGCTTTAATTTAGGCAACAATCGGATCGTAACATCATGAATATGAATTAATTGTTTGCTTGTTTCAAATCGGATAACCGTGTATCCATGTTTGGGTTTTACTTGATTTAAATATAGATATCTCAACTAAATTATTAATAATTAAGCTGTTTAGCAATCAGAAGATGTTGGGTACATACTAAATGTATTTATATACTATACTTTATTTTATATTAAATGATATCCATAACATGTTTTCTTCTTTCTTTATTTCATTTTATATTCAAAATGTCCAAGTTCTTAAATACAGAACACAGAAAAAAAACAAATTGAAGATTTACTGAAATGTAATTCGAATTTCTGAAATCCTTGAATTATTGAGTTTTAAGCGCTGGCTTTATTAAGACTCAGGCTTAGAGTTTGCCTGCAAAGTTCGTTTAATTTATTACTTGGTAGACGACGATCTGCTCTGTAATCCGTTTCATATATTCTGCATATAACTATCGTAGTCATAATCAATTTAATTGTTAGCTATTTGACTAGACTATCATAGTATACTTAACATTTTAAGAGTATTTAATGCTGCGCCTGGCATCAACTGCAAATATCAGTTCTAGTGCTTTCAGATTTGTATCGTAGCAAGCATTTCGCAAGAAGGCCACATGCCGAGTGTACAGCGCACACAGAGGGGGAGCGGGAGCGGGAGCTGGAGCTGGAGGGGGACCGGAAGAGGGTAAGACGGGCACTCAAATTGTTTGATTATGCAAAGAGTTCGAGTACTGAGCATATAGCATTCACATAGTACGTACGTATATTGCATCTGCAACGCAACGATTGGTTTGCGATTGCTTGGTAAACAGAATTACAAAGCGAGTCAAAGCAATTCCGTGTCGCTGATTCCTGATGCTGCTGTTCGCCTTTTTGCTGGCAGAGAGAACAGAACAAAAAAATCACATCCATGGCGAATGTTGCTGCAGCAGCAGCATTCCATACGTATCCATTGAAGCGATCTATTGTAGCTGGGCCGTGTCAGCAGCTGCTGCACCCCATGCATACACACACACACACACACACACACGCACACACAGTCGCAGAGGCGCCCATTTTTTGACAAGCGAAAGCAGACGAGGGCAAACAAAAACTCAAACGCACAGCTAGAGAGGCAAACAGAGAGAGAGAGAGAGAGAGGCGATGTGCTGCTTTCTACTTCAGTGCGTGCCACGTTGCGTATGCGCGCTATTTATAAAAATCAATTTCTGCCTTGGCAAGCAACAACAAGCGGCAGCTACAACAAGTTGAAAGCAAACAAACAAATCAGAAACAAACAGCGCCAAGAAATAAATAAATAATTTTGTTGCCTCAAGCAATCGGCAATAACAACAGCAGCAGCAGCAGCAGCAGCAGCAGAAGAAACCACAAATGATATATCGACCCGTTGCCCATAAAAACAACTTCTAATAGATCTCAGCCTGATATGCGATGATAAGGTCGTTCAGTTCGTTCCAACTTTGAACCGAACCATTTGGCTTCTGGCTCAAATATTATTGATCTTAAATAATATGTGTTCAACCCCAAATGCGGTGGCGATCTAGTTATGTTCCCCTAACTGTCTACACTTGAAATATTTAATAGACATTTTCTTGTGTTTTTTTTTTTTGTATATCTGTCGCCATTTCCATCATATTGATCGATTTTGAAGCAGAGATTGTCTCTAAGCTATGCACACTTAATTCGATATACACATATCCAGAAAATTAAACAAATCTAATTTTACTTCACTTCTCGAAAAACTTCTCGCTTTATTTTTAAAATATTCTTTGCACCTATTTTAAGGCTAATCGCAACGTTCGCCTTTGGCTCTGCTTCTTCTTTTCATGCTTCTCTCTTCACGTTTTCTCACTGACTTCTCTTTCATTGCTTCTCTCCTGTAGATGTTTCGCGTTTCGCGCTACACTTTTTCGTGTTTTCTGCAAAAGTTTCTCTCTTTTTTCATCTCTCCTTTCAACGCTCCTCTATTGATTTCTTGCAAAACTTCGCTTCCCTTTTGCATCCTCTTATGCATATTTCTGTGCAATTATAATTCAAAGACGCCTGCAGCTTCTCTAATCGCTTCTCGGAAATTCACTCCTAACAACAGCCTTTGGGCTATTTATAGCAGCATTAAATTGTTGTACTCATGACGCGCTGGGTAAAATTTAGACCACCTAAGATTTTCATTTGGTCGCACTCATAAATTATATTTCACTGTCGAGGTCAAGTGCTGTGCTTTCTCTTCAACTTTCTATCGCTTCTCACTTGCTGCACTCGCAAAGCCTTTCAACTATATTCTACCGCCTTCGCCCAATACTTGCCACCACATCCTCCATTCGCCTCTTTGCCCGGCTAGCCCATCCCAGCTAGAGAACAATGACAATGAAGGCAGCGCGTGCGACAACAACAACAACAGCAAAGTTAAATCTTAAAAAAAAAATGTATTTTTAGCAATAGTTGCTGTTGTTGCTTCTGCTTGTGCTTCTGCTGTTTATACCCTGAACCCATTGAAAAAGGGTATAATCGTTTTTTGCAAATATATGCAACAGCAAGAAAAATGCCATAAAATATATATATACATATTCTTGCTCAGCATAGACAGCCGAGACGACTTTCGCTTTGGTATTAACATACATTTGTATGCATGTTGCACCGAAGATACTCAAGAACGCATTGCCGATAATGTGTGGCTAAGAGAAGAAGAAGCATGGCTGCAAGATGTTTTTGGGGAAAAGTTTGACAGTTAGTCAGTTGGTTTGAGGGCATCTTTTAGTCGTGCCCTGCCGACTAGAGCACTCTCTCTTGTTTTCTAGTTAATTCTGAACTGGCAAATTGAAAAATGGAAAAACTCAATGCCAAAGGCAAATGCGAAAAACAACAAACACACACACACACACACACACACATGCACACTAGTCGGAACAGAAGAAAAAACGGGCCTCTTCGGCTACCGAAGTTTAAATACCCTTGCATGCATATGTCCTAGACTTTTGCAGAAAAGTTGATATCTTGCAAAGAAAACAGCAGCTTTTTCTGTAAACAAAGCTAATTTTTCGAACAATCCTTTCTATGCAGCTATATGATTTAGTAGTCCTTTATAAAATGGGGTTCTGTTTATATCGTGATACTATATATATATATATATATATATCATACTATATATATCAATTTACGAGACAGCTCTAAAGGATATAGTGCTCCGATTTGGCCGACTTTGACATATGTTCTGACTGCAACAGAGAGACAAAGTGTCACGACAGACTTGACTTTTGATGCTGCTGATCAGGAATGACTAGTATATTACAATACCCTCTGCTAGGGCATAAGCAGCAACTCAAACTACTTTAGCAAGCGCCAGCAGCTAATACATTCTGCATCAGAGTGCACAAACCCTTCCCAGCCCAAGCCCAAGCCCCGCTATAAGCTAGCTTCTTTTCCCTTCTCGTCGACATTCGGCAGCCCGTCGATCGATTTGTTCGCGTTTGGCGCCTCTTGAGTGCAGTTCTACGCACCCACAACAATTATCGATAGATTTAAATACATAACTATATATACACCTGGTATATATGTATATATATAGATATATTGCTGCTTTGTAGCGTCTACGTCTGTTGCAGCTGTCTCGCTCAGAGTGCAAATTCCAATTTATTTACTTGGGGTCTTTGCTTAATTAGCGACTCGTCGCAGTTGTTGCAATTGTTGTTGTTGCCCCGTTCTTATTGTTGCGGCTTTAGAGACGGAAGCGCAGCGCGGCAACACGGAAGCTTTAGCGTGTGGCTCTCCCACACGGCCGCAATTTGGCAGCCAACACACAAGTCTTACCCCTACATCACCCCTTTCCCCGCCCCGCTGACCCCTCCTACAACCCGCCCAACCATTGCAGCTCCTCACTATCGGCAGTCCACATGGCTAGCACCTCTTTGGATCGACGCCAGCATTGCAAAATAAAAAAAGTCGCGCTGATTCATTTCGGTCATTCGGCATACGATATTCGGTTTTTTCGGGTACTCGTTTTTGGCATTTCTTTCACTCATTCGGCTATTTTCACTTATCTTATCGGCAATCATTGAAAAACAGACAAACAACAACAGCAACAACGCAACGACCTTAAAAATAAGCATATATTTCCATTCGCATGTTTACGAGGCCAACGGCTATAACGATGTCTACCGAGTTCTACTTTTGGATCCATTCGAATTGTCATTTAAGCCATTTGTCATGCTTATTATATAGTTTATCTATAGGTAAATTGATAATTTAAACTATTGAACAAATGAATGCGAATGCGTGAGGCAACATTCGTTTTGTATTCATAACCGAAAGAACATGAAATGAGTAATACCATAGTTAGAGTATAAAAAGAATACCTTCTCACACATTTTCTACAGCAATGTTGCCATATCTTTATGAGGCGAATGCATTCGAGTGCGTGTGAATTGAGTACATTCAGTTACATATATTGAATATGTTTTCGAGTGATTTGTAGATAAAAACCGAATGGAATGGAATGGTGAGAATGTCATCTTTCATGCAGAAGAGCTGCCATATTGCAATCAATGTATTTCAGTGTTAATCAACATTGTTGTTTTTTACTACTACTAATATTCTGCAGCAGCGCTGCCATATCTCTTAAAAACATAAAAATATAGCATTACTCTACCACATTTGATGGAAATATCTTGAATGGGTAAGGCAAAAAAGTCTTCAGGCTTGGCATTTTTTGCGCAAAAGCGTTACCATATCTTTCTCAGCGAGTTAAAGTGTATTAGTAGCTAAAGTTTGCCAAGCGTTGCCATATAGTTTCTGGATATGAACATATAGTTTAGGAACTCAAGTGCATTCTTGCTAAAGCTCCTTAACAATTCCTATGTAAACATGTTCAATTTGTAATTAATGTGAAACCGAAGCACTTGGATGCCACTAACAAGCTTGCCACATTTCTTAGAAAGGCGTTGCCATATTTTCTAAAAATCAGCAAAATGGCTCAGCATTTTCCAGTTAATTCTCTCTACGAGGCTTTCAACGAAAGTATTAAAATAGAATTCTGTGCTACAATAGCTGCGCCATATATTCTACTTAAATATGCCTGGGGCAGCTTCCGAGTTATAAAATGAATAAAACCTTAAAAATAATAAGACAAGTTTTGTGCAGCGACTGCCTAGAGTCAAGAACTTAATATTTTTGTATAATCTATTTGGAATTTTGGTAAGTGAATAAAGTTGAGGTCTTTCCATTTCGTTTTCATCCAACTCCCAATGCACGGGCCACTTTGAAAGTTTCATCAGGTGCGTAGTCGGTTGCATTTGTTCAAATATTTGCCTGGCCTATTTGTTAATTAAAAATAACGCAAGAGGCCTTGTCCCGCTACGCTCATCCACCACCAACCCCCCTCACCCTCAATACACCTTTCATCGCACTCTGGCAATGCCCTCGTCATCGCTGTGGACTTTGCGTCCCATTGCGTCTCCGTCCGTACGTCCGTCTGCCTAGTCCGTACCGTACCATAGCCCATAGTACCATTGACGTAATTTTCGATTTTATTTAAATTTTACCTTGAATGTTGTTCTTTTTGCTATTGTCGCTGTTTTGCTTGTCGATTCTTGTGCTGCTCTTCGCATTAACCCTAAACATTGTTTGCCACTTGGATTAGGGGGGATTGTGGACTCGCATCAAACTTCACTTTGAACTTAACACCGTAAAACCCGCTGTGCCACATCGCTCTCAATGGGTTGAAAATCCGTGTCATGAACAACAACAACAATAACAATGGCCCTTGCAACAATAATCACTTTGCCAGGTCACTCTCTATATACATACATATTATTTACAAAACCACAAACACAGTAAATAGAAAGCTTATGACCAACAAATCAACAACTTGCAAATACCCTACAAATGCAAACGTGTATAATATAGAAGGCTGAATATGATTTGTTAATGCAATTGGCTCGAAGATCTATTGAGAGTAAATCCTTTCAGATTTCATCTTATTATCAAGAAATGTAGTCAGTGCAAGAATGGATACAACGTGAACATCATATTTGATGTTAATGTCGGCTGGCACTCTAAAAACTCAGATCCCCAATTGTGAATGCTTGAGCCTGGTGTAGCTGGACCTAGAATCAAGGATCCCTCGAGGTGAGAGATCCCTCATCGAGGATCGTCTTCTGTTCGAATTGATATCGCCGAACAGATATCATGTGATAATCATAAAGAAGGGGTCACCTTAGGCATTAACAAGCGAGGACGCAAGATGAAGAAGTGAGCCAGGGAATGTCTGGATATGACAGTCAAATTCCATTCCGTGCCCAAAAGGACATTTGAGGGAAGAGCACGATTTAGAGGAGGCTGAGACTATCCCAGCCTAGGTCAAAAACTTGACACTAAATCAATGCAAGTTTTCTCTAGTAGGAATTTCAACTATATTTTAGGGGTTTTTTAATCTGTACTCCTTTTATCAGTAGCCACACAAAGACAAATTCCCAAATTAAATGTTTTCGGTTACAAAGCTTATAGAAAAACCGATATAACCTAATCGCACAATGTTTGTTTGGACTTGCGATGACGTCGACATTAACTGCTTACAATACGAATTTCTTTGCGCTCATTTATTCTCTGGGTTCTATTGTTTTTTGCGCCATTATAAAAGTGTGTTGTGCAACAATAGCAACAACAACAACAACAACTGCTACGGCTACCTCTACGGCTACAACAGCAAAGGCAAACGCTTTGCGCTTGGGTCAGGTGTTGCAAAAGTTTTAACAACGCGCGCCTTTAAATAACCTGCCACCTTTTCCCTTTACTGCAGCAGCAAGTTTTTCAGTGTGGCAACCAGCCGCAGCACTTGCCCGCCCCGTCACACAGGAAGCTATTACGTGTCGGTTGGAGGCGTACGGGCGCATGGGCCACGCCCACCGGCTGCACCTTTAGCTAAATTCATGGGCTGTGCCAAAGGTCAAGGTGTTACCTTCATGCTTTTGCCTATTCTTTTTACATTTTGTTGCATTCCCTTCATTGGGCTGCCGTCTGCTGGCGAAGCTCGTTTTAAAAATATGCCCCAAAATATGCCTCAAATGTTGCCAAAAAAAAAAAAAAAAAAAACAACAACAACATAATAGAAAAAAGAAAGCCATTTGGGCCACGTGCGCTGAAGGGGCATGAAAGAGAGAGAGAGAGAGAGGGAGAGAGAGAGAGAGAGAGGGGTAGGGCAGCTGTGAAGGCAAGAGAAACACAGTTGGTCAGTTTTGCTTGGAACAGTTTTACAGACAGTTTCTACTAGGAACGACAAGGTCGTTTTGGGGGTTTGGTCTGTGCCTGATTTCGATTTGATTTGAGTTTGATAAAAAGATTCGCACAGGAGCATCTTTTAATGTACGAGTACAGATACTTTCGCAACTAGAAGATACTTCCATAATCCATTAGCTGATATTTAAGGGAACTAGAGTCTTGCCCGGTAACGAAAGAATAATCCACATTTCACATTTTCGTTGGCAGACCCAAAGCTCTACTAACTTCGAGCTAAAAACAAAACGGCCAAGTCAAAACAAGTTCAAGGCAAAACTGGCAAAACAGAATATGCCAATGTTAAAAAGCCTTTGGTTAAATAATTTGCAGCTCTTTTAGGAATAGTTTAACAGAGAATACTCAACACTAAAAATGAAACAAACAAAAACGAAAATTGTATGATTAAAGCTAGGTTTATGTTAAGCTTTAGCTTACTTTAAGCTAGGGACAAGCTGCTGGAAAAGGGCAACTGCAGAAGGAAATAGGAACCTGGATTCCCAGCATTTATTTTACTTGCAGCCAGAAGCCTAAAAAAAAAACCTAATCAAAATTTATTTGTATTCCAAAATGATTTTAATAACATATAACAAACTTTTGTGGGCAAATATCTTGAGGCCAGGGCATTGTCTGTATCTATTTACATTTATCTCAATTATTTGCCCGCATCTAATTTACTCAACTCATAATTAAAAATTTAATTGCTTTAATATTTAAAAAAAAAACATGACAAGCCAAGGTTTGAACCAAGAACTGGGCTCATGAATGTTCCGTTTATTGAGCAAGAAGTTGGTCTAAACTGTGGTCCGAAGAATAAGAATATGATAAGAGATTGCATTAATTGCATATTAACTCAAGTCTGATTATTTAAACAATTATTATTTAATTAACCACCTCCATTTAATAGATGAAATTTGTCAAACTTTAAATGAATATAGTTCTATGGACAGATCGCAACAGTTGTCCGCAATCAAAAAAAAAAAAAAAATGCAATTAGGAAGCCCAATTTGTACTTTAGTTAAGTTTTTGCATAAGCAGCTTACAGTTAAAACTGTTGCAGGGCAACAACTAAGAAGAACAAAAATAAAATAAAAAAACAAAAAAGAAATGAAAAAGTGAAAAGCCATTCATCGATGGAAAAAGCGGGCCATGCCATGTTTTATGCAGCAGTCAGCGACAGTTTCAGCTAGCCCCCAAATGCCGCCCACTGCCGCCCACCGCCGCCCACTGCCGCCCACCGCCGCCCACTTTCCGGCACATCCTGCAGCGTGACCCCAATGGAGCAGCAGCTACTCACTTACCGACTCCTTGGGACACACGCGCTGCACTGGTTGGTGCTTTGCTTGAAGGCAACTTTGTTGATTTATATTTTTGCTGCTGCTCATGAAATTTGCAATTGCGAAACGGGGCGCGGCACTGGGCACGGTGTTTGGGGCTGCGGCAGGACATGATGGCGACAACGGCGACAACGACAACGGCGACGACGACGACGACGGCGACGACGATGGGGCATTAAAATTGCATGCGCACTAAAGTATGCAACGGGCGACAGGCAATGGGCAAATAGCAGAGCTTGGCATGTCAGCAATTAGAAATGGAAAGAACTGGCCAAAAAGGCGATGGGGCCAAGGGAAGCAGCGTGCAGCGAGGGGAGGGGAGGGGAGGTGAGGGGAGGGGAGAGTACGCTTCCTTTCAAATGAACACGTTACACGTAACGGCCAATTGCAGTGTGCGCGTGTGTGCGAGTGCACCATAAATCATGGCAAACACAGACGCACACCCACACAGCCACACAGCCACACACACACACACAGCCACGCACACACTCTGAGCTTGGTCTGTGACGTCAAAGGCACAAAGGCGTTAAGAGCGTTGGTTTTGGCGTTGGCGTTGCCAGCTCTTGTTATACCCTTATTCATCTGATAGCTTGAGTCAATTTACGCTGAAGAATGTAGAGTATACACGGCTCTGCACGATTGCCCGCAAATCAAATAAACAGCCCACTAGAGGTACATCGTGGCGCTTTACCCGCCATACTTAAACGCACAATATTTCATTAAGATCGGACTACAAGCACCGAACGCACTCGTGCACGCATTTGCCATGCATGGCCTGAGTGTATACGTTTAGGGTATGTGCTAGTCGAAAGCAATTTTAGTTATAGTTGCTGCTGTTGCCGCAGCACATTTTTTTTTTTTTTTTTTTGCCACAAAATCTTCTCGTATTTTAGCTGACCCCCGGGGCTCAACAGAGGGCGCCACTTCGCTCATCAATTTTCGACCGCCGAAGAGACCAAGCAAAATGAAAAAGAACATGGAAGAAGAAGAACATGGCCATCGGGTGCTACTGACTGCCTGATAAACGTTCATCATATTCGAAGATTTCGATATATTTATTGTATTATTACTGGATCATTTATCACACATTCCAATAGCAATGGGAATCTATAATCATACACGTGCATTGCACAAAACCAATATACCCTTTGAATTTTGTTAAACCTGTATGAAAATAGGGAAAGTTCAAGAAAAGATGGCTCAATGTTTGGGTTATTATTGATCCAGAGTTTGAGAGATTTTCAGATTAGTTAACGAAATAAGTTTTACTCCATTCGATTTGATACGAGAATTCCATTCCTTAACAATAAGTATTTGTTAGTAAATTATGTATATTAATATTGATTAAAATTATAATAAATTTAATAATAATACATCTTAATTTATTTATTTATTACCGATCATTTGTTGTCACATGTTATTTAAGACTACTCAATATGAATTCTAATGAAAACTGAATCGATAATTGCGACTGAAAACGATTCCAAGCAGCTTTCATAATATGCGAAAACATAATTTAAGTCTAATTTGATTGGATCGCAGCATTATCAATAACTTTTCAGCTACAGCTGCAAGCATTTTGTTCAGAAACGAACGAATTATTTTAAGCAATGTTATTTAGTAATATTGAAGAAAGCAAGTAAGAGGTTCTAGTCGGGTGCTCCCGACTAGGGGATACCCCGACCCCTCTTCTTCCAACAGGCGATAATATGAAATGAAAAATACTTGATATATATATGTTTATACTATTCTAGAAGCTACATGTCAAGTTTGGTGACTCTAGCTCTTATTATTTACCAAAATTGTTCAAAAAACAGGATTTCTATATCGATTTTTATCGATTACTTGGAATGGGGGCAAGTTATCGAATATCGGAAACAAACTCGATATGCGCGGGGACTAGGAGGACCTACAGCTAAAATTTTAAGTCTCTAGCTCTTATAGGTTCCGAGATCCTTGCGTTCATACATACGGACGTACGGACAGACGGACGGACGTACGGACAGACGGACGGACGTACGGACAGACGGACGGACGGACAGACAGATGGACATGGTTAGATCGATTCGGCTTTTGATGCTGATCAAGAATATATATGTATACTTTATGGGGTCGGAGATGCTTCCTTCTGCCTGTTACATACATTTGCATTACACATTTTCAATGGGTTCAGGGTATAAAAATTTTTACCATATTCTTCTAGGTAATATACCCTGCGCACCCTGTACTCAAGATCCGAAAGGATAAACTGAAAAATTTACGATTTAAACTAATCTCTTAAAGGTGTTCGATGAACCTTTTGGACGTTCTTTTTCTTGCCTTTCAGAATATATAGTGTGTAGTAGGATAAGTTTGCCCTACGACTGCCTGAAATACCCTGTAACTACCATATATCTGCAGCATGGCCAACTCATAAATACAATCAGGCTTTTAGCCGCCTTTAAGGGCCTTAAGCCATGCTGCCGCCCATCGGATTAAGGCTTAATAACAACAGTTGGGAATAGTAGCTCTAAAATTAGCTTTAACTAACTGACCCACGGCAACGACAGTCGCTGCGAAAAGTAAAGTACTTGCTAAGTAAAACGAAATGGAAAAAAATGGAGCGAAAAAAAAGTAAGCAAATTGCAGAAATAAAGTAAGAAAAACTAAGTCAAAAGGTCAAATGTGGTATTAAGCTGGATGTGTGTGCGAGCTGGGTGTGTTGCTCGAAGAACAACATGTTTGGGGTCAAATGGTCAGGCGGTCGGTGGGTCAACATTGGCTGTCGCTTGTCGTTTGTCGTTTGTCGCTTGTCGTTTGTCGCTTGTCGCTTGTCGTTGGCCTCGTCAAAGTTGCGACCTTCAAAATTGGACGACCGTGGCGCTAAGCCCTCAAGTATCCTTTTGGCAACACCCGCACACTCACCAGACACACACACACTCGCCCACACTTGTCATTTTTTTTTTCGTACATCTCACTCATTTTTATTTGCCAAGTGCACGCAATGTGACAAAGTACAAAAGCAAAGCCAACTAAAAGATGTGTGTTACGAATAAACAACAACAACAACAACAACAAAGGGGGGAAGAGGTAAAGAGCTCCAGGCTGTAGGCGTTATAGACGGTGGGCGTGGCACTTGGCTTGTCCACTGGTGTAAATTATAGTGTCATATCGTGTAACATAGCATATAAATGAGGCAGCGATCCACGCCCCCTTGCAGCAGCCCGCCCGCACAAAATCCACTTGAATTTTGTTGGCGAAATGATAATTAAGCAAGTGAGTTGCCAGTCAGTGCAAGCGTATGCGACACGAAACATACCCTGTGATTGTTTTCGATTTACTTTTTTGATACTCCGCTTAAGGGAAGAAAATGAATGTGGTCTTGAATCCGCGTTAAGTCAGTTTTTACTGTAATACAGTAATTGGCGATAAAAATGTTCATTAAATAACCAATAAATCTAGCATCTATATCATCGATAAGTCCGTTATCGATACATACATATGATAGGCAGTTATTTAAACGATAATATCTATAAAATGTATATATTATTTTTGTAGTATACATTTGTAATCGATTGCTTTAAGACAGTTCAAAAAACTGTCGTCTTTTATTTCGATAAATCTGTAATCGAAACATTTCAAAGCAAGAAATTGGCAATAATCAGGCATCTATATTGTCGATGAATCTGATATCGACACATATCTACAAGCAATAAGTATTTAATCGATAATGCCCATAATCGATTGGTATATGGTTAAGACAAAGCAAGCTTCTCTATAATCGAGAAATCTGTTATCGATATACATATAAGCTATTAGTATTTAATCGATTATATCTTTAGTTATGTAATCGGGTGCTTTATAGAAAAGAAGTTGCCAATATCGAAGTTGTTATCGAGACATATGTAAGCAATAAGTATTTAATCGATTATATCCATAGCTTTATAATCGATTGTTATATAGCACGAGTGTGCACAAGTTGCCTTAGGAAACACATACATACATATGTATATGCATAGCTCCATCGACCCGATTGAAAGCCAACTTTGTACAGGGTATTGGGCACTTGCAGTTGTTTATTAGCAACGGGCAGTAGCTGTTACTGTAACTGCTCGTTGTTTGTTGCTCTTCACGTCATTCCGTTAGAGCTGAGAGTTTTGGGTTTGGGTTTGGTTTTGAGTTTGGGTTTGGGTTTGGGGTTCGGGTTCAGTTCTCTCCGGGGGTTTTACGTACATTTTTCTTGTATTGTTGTGTTTTTCGTTTTATTTTTGTATTTTTTCAGTTCTTCTTTTCTTTTCGTTTTTTTTTTGTTGTTTTTTTTTTTGGTTTGTTTGTTTGTGGGTTGCTTAAGCATGCATGAAGCGTGCTCTTATTTAATGAACAAACTTTGCGGTTGTGTTGGCTTTTCGTTAGCCACTTGTCATAATATGATTGCAGTTTTCTTTCTTTTAGTTGTTGTTGTCGTTGTTGCCTCTGTTGATGGCTGACAAACTTGACAAATGCTTTAATTGACTCGAAAGACTCTGATATTTCAATTCAAGCAACATTAAGTTAGGATAATAAAGAGAGAAGAGAGAGACTAACAGACCACAAGAGCACAAGAACTTTTCAGATTGGCCAAGGAATTCCTGGAATGCAATATTCAAACGAAAGGTCAACAAGCAACGGCAATGAAAAGCTGCTTTCTCAGAAATTCATTTCGCCAGAATCCGAAGCAGTCTAGTTATTGAATCGATGCCAGGCACTTTTAATTGCGGCCCAACATCCGAACATCCATCCTGGCTGGAGGCCACAATCTAGAATGGCTTTTTAAAGCAAAAGCTTCGAAATATTCTACTTTGTATGGTTAAGCCAGCATGCTATTGTTATAATTAACTTCTAAATACAAGGCTCTTAAGGGACTTGTGCTGTGTTTCCATTAAAAATGTGTAAAAAGGACAAGAATGAACTGGAATTTCAAGAGATTTGTCCAAGCACTCTTGACAAAAGTACTTTAATTTTCTTTAGTTTCGTTTCTATCAAATCATAACACTATCAAAGAATTTCTAATGCCTATTCGGTAATTTATTTGTGCCTCAATTACATTGAGAACTTTTTATTTTAAAGGCCATAAGTAATTTCTCCATCCACAATTAGGCAAGAAACCATCAACAATTCTGCCTGCGCTCACGCCATGATAAAGTCAATGGCAAAAAGCTAATCAAAAAATACTTAAACGAAATGCCAAGGCATTAGCGGAAAATACGAGGAAATGGGAGGGGGGGCGGGGGTGGGGGGAATGCCACCCACATAATAAAACGATGAACAATTTTGGATTTCCACTTCCCGTTGGCCGTTGCAAAAGTCGCACGCAATAAGTCGAGTCGCTGGCAATTTGAAGCATCTAATGATATTCCTTTTATTATTATTATTATTATTATTATTACGTTCTATTATTATTATTTTTGTTCTCAGTCTAATAGATGGGACTCAGGTGAAGGTTATGGCATTCAAATTCAAATTCTATTTTCAATCAGTGCGAACAGACTTGAAAGATGCCCCCGGCAAAAACGACAACAACGAGAACAACAACTATAACATATGGCATGGGTCTCTGGCGACATCGACGATGACAACGACGACAACAACAACAACAACAACAACGGCAACAATGACAGAAAGTCAACCAACTCAATTATACAAATATTATACAAACATTAGAAATGCATCAAAAAATAACGAAGGATATTTGAGCACGAAACGAAATCAAGCGAATGTGGAAATGGGCGCGGAGATGGACATGGAAATGGAAATGGAACTGGAACTGGAGCTGAGCCCTTCAAGGTAGACACAATCGATAACACTGCGCAATCAACATTGCAAATAAATTTGCACAACCGAACAAACGAAAATAGTTACGAGCGTTTCCATTGTTAGTTCGGCTTTATCATTATGTATATACGATGTGTATATCTTATCAGCATGATTAGAGCCAACTTGTCGGACATGTTGAAGAGCTTCTTAGATAACTTTGGACGATGATGGAACGTTCTGATTGTTAACTGATAATTGACTATCGAATATAGTTGTTAGTAAAAAATGGATGAAGGCCTGTTTAAAAAGTTTCAAAATATTCAATATCTTAGTTGCCCAAAAGAGAAGCAAACAAAGGCATACGTTTGAATAAAGACCAAATATATCGATAAATTGTTATCGATGTACTTAGATGCAACGCTATTTTTCGATAACTATGCGAATGTCAATAGTTATTCAATGATATCGATACTTTATATTAAATATGTTATCGATTTGATTAGATGCATCGGTATGTCTCAATGCGAAAATCAATAGTTTTTGAAGATTCAGTGATATCGATTTTTCTCCAAGCCGATATATATGCGTTTTTCGATAACTCATATTAACGCCCGCAGCTGGTATAAGAATCCTTGTCACATTTTAATGCCTTATATTAATTATATTCAATATATTAGATTTAATTTGTTAAGTCGCTTATATATCGATATATTAATTCATCTGTTTCGATAAGACTACTTCAAATCATAATCATCATAATATAACCACACTCAACTGTTTAGATGTTATCGACACTTTTATATATTTTGAAATTGTCACGCCAGTCAAAAGTTAATAAGTCTTCGATACATGTTTAATATAAGATTTAATTTCGATGTTAACGTTACGTTTATCGAAATGCTTTAAATAACATTATTTACTATAGCTATACAACTAGGAAGGGGAACAATTTTTTTTTCAAAATTCTGTTACATGGTGTAAAAGTCATTTAATGCGATAACTTTGGCACGAAAATTATGTAAATGTGGGTTGCTCGGGCGCTACGTAACCTTCATTGAGTTCTGTGCTCTGTGCGACTGATTAGCTAAATGGTTTTTGTTTTTTTTTTTTTGCTTTGTTTCTGGTTTTTATTATTATTATTTTGGCAGCGGGTGAAGCGGGCCTGAGCTGAGGGTGGAGAGTGCCATCGAATCACGTGAATGAACTTGTTTGCACACGACAAGAGAAGCGTCTACTATAAAAATGAAAATGAAAATAAAAAATCAAATACAAATATAAACAATAGCAAACAGCGAGCAGCGGATTACCGAATGCCAAATATCATTCGGCGACTGTTTCCGTTTTCATGTCTATGGCAAATTTTTGCACACTCAACGCCAATCAATTTCGAGATAGTTTACGATTATTGTTTTTTTTTTTTTTTTGCCGCTAAGCAAAAGAGAAGCGGGGCGGGGTGAGGGAGGGGGGATCCAATAATTGTTGTTAGTGCCGCGAGTAGCTGGGTGTCAGTCGCGTGTCACAATCAACTACTTTCACACACACACACACACACACACACACAAAGAGAGAGAGAGACAAAGACAACAAATCTACCATGTAAATGTTATGTATTAGCATTGTTACCCCACAGTCCAGAGTGCATAATATGCCAGAATTTATTTGACATTTGCAAATCTGGCGTGTGAAAACAATTACAATCATATTATTATTATTTTTTTTTTTTTTTTGGTGTGTGGGGGTTGATTTTTTGTGGGTTCGGAAAGCTAGCCACAAATGTCAGAAAGCAGCAGACACACACAATAAACATTGGTAATGGGCATGGCAATGACAATGCACTCGGCGGCATAAATTGTGCAAAAATTGCGCGAAAAGGTAGAGCAACAATACACACTAGAATGTAAAGTGAGCTAGAAAAACAAAGTGTTCACGGGTTTTTTGTATGCGGATGTAAAGTCAAGTTATGTTAAAGTTAACAGAAGTTCGCTAAGCATTTAACAGCTATGTAAATGTTATGTTTTGTTAAACACTTGAACAAAATAGATTCATATTTATTCGTTAATTGCTAATACTAACTAATATATTTATGCCATATTAAATCTAAGCCAGACTTAGCTGTTGAGTATGCATCTCTTAACAGTTCTGTTAAAAATGCTGGCATTTGGCAGAAAACTGTTAAGTATTTGCTTCAGCTTCAATTCTGCTGTTGCTCGAATCTGAGCATTTGCATAAATAGAAATTGACTTGGAATTAAAATTAAAATTGCATTTAGCATTATTAATAGTCAACTTATTTTCATCGTATTTCGAAACTATCTTTTTCTAAAATAAAACAAGTGCATATTCGGGCAAATATGTTTTTAATTTGAAAGATACACAAATGAGTTTTAACATTGTTGAAACTTTTGTAGAACGCATTTATGGCTTTTAAGCTATTTTTAGTCACAATGTTTACGAATACCGAATTTAAATGCTCTCTGAGAAGAGGGTAAGGTAAGCGCCAGAAATAATTTCCTTCATATGCGTATGTGAGTTATGATCAAGTGGAATGCATTGGAATTGAATCAAGCTACAAATATTTCATTTTCTTCCAAAGGGGCTCAACTATGTATTTTGTTGTTCCAATTCTCTTGTGTGTAAACGGAGCAGTTAGATAACAAAAACTATTTTGCATACTTTTGCCGCTGTTTCTATTCTTGTTGTTGTTGTTGTTGTTGTTGTTGCTGTTGTTGTTTTGTGCCCAAGAACGTAATGAAAGGATTAGCCACAAAGGTTGCAATGCCAAATGGGTGAAAACAGCAAATGTCAATTGTTAGCTAACTTTTTGGAGCAAAAGCAAAGGGCGCGGAATTGTGGGCACAAAAAGACTGGCAATGTACAGTGAAAGCTCGCTTGAGCGGACGCAAACGGTTTCCGGTTTTCTGGTTTCCACGCAGCGAGATATGCGTCAAAGGAAATCTTTTCTTTTTCTTTTCACAGTTCTTTTATTATTTTTTTTTTTTTTGCTGCTGCCATTTTAATTTTAAGTGCACTTTTCGTTTATTTGAAGCAGAAATAGTTTGTGCGAGTCGAGTGGAAACTAAGGAATAAAATGTGGGGTACGTTCGTAGAGCTTTCACTGTACTTGCACACACGTTGACCGAGACAGCGATAGAGAGTGACAGACAGAGCGGGAGAGAGAGAGCGAGCGAGCGAGCGAGCGCTACTTGTGAGAGAGAGAGAGAGAGAGCTGATGATTGTGAATTTAGCTTGCTGAGAGAAATTATATCAAATATCATCAACATAATATAATACCAAATTCGGCAACGAAGAAATCGCGCAATTTCAATCTGGATTTCTTTGGCTCCTCGCGCGGATGATGCACCGTTATTTGATCCCCATCAGCCGATATAATTGTCTCGCTGGGCGGCGATATCGAGTACTGCTGCAGCATGCGCAGGCGCTGCTGTTCGGTGAGCTCGTCCAGCGGATCGTTAGCCGTTGCCCCGCTGCAGGCGCCACTGTTGGGCGTGCCGCCGCCCACTAAACAGGCAGCCGAGCTCGAGGCAGAGACGTTGCCGCCGCTGCCGCTGCCGCTGCTGTTGCCAGCGCCGCCGCCAGAAGCGGCCAATTGTTGAGCAATGAGCAGCTTCTGTGCATGCTCCTCGGCCTCTTTTTGTTTTTTGAAATCTTTCATGGCACACACATACATATATATTTACATTTGTAGTCATAGATCATACATACATATGTATGCATGTATGTATATTTATATATATATATATATATATATATATATATATATATATATATATAGAGTTATAGATTAGGTACAGCAATATAAATTTGGGGAAAAACTTAAAATGGGGCATTATGTGGACCGAAGAGGGTGGACAGGGTTTTGGGAAACGGCTGGACTACAGGCGAGCTGCAGAGGAGAGCTGCCTGCCTTCCTTCCACTGTTATCACTCGTTAACTTGCGCGTTTTTTTTTTTATTTTCTCTTTATTTTCTTTTCTGAGCCGCACGAACTGCATGCGATCGTCAATTGGCTGAAGGGGGTTACAGAAATTGACTTTTCAATTGAATTATAATTATTATTTTTTGTTTTGTTTTTGTTTTTAAAAGTAAATTATCTAGGCAAAAATCTTCAAGAACATAAGGCTTTTTTGTTCAAAATAAGGTATTTTTGATTTACAGAGACGGTACAGAAACATTAACATTTTAGCGCTCTTAACATTCTCAAGATGCCTAACAGACCTGTTAGTAGGTGTAAATGTTAGATCTCTGTTATTGCAGCTAAGTTCTCAATATATCCTCAATTATATCAATTTCTACCTCAATTTTCAAGCATATTATCAACGGCAAACGCAGATGTATTTATATGTATTTGTGTCGACTGACTTTTGAAATTGATATGCGAGATTGATGGATTTTGGTCAAAATCTCGCCAGCACTCGCATTCTGGCGCTCTTATCGAACGGAAGCACACATTCGAGAGCGAATAAAACGATTGCCCGGCGAGGCGAGAAAAATCAAATCAAAAATTACAAAATAATAATCAAATGGGGGGTTGGCTATCACGATGATAGGGTAAGTGACGAAGGAGGAGGTCGTTGAGGGGGAGGGGGAGGGGGTGTGTGTGTGTGAGAGGAAGTGGTAGCAGCTGCTGATGAGAGTGCTTGAAAATGTAATTTCAATTTGCAATTTGAAAAATGAAATTTCGGCACCACCAAGTGTGAGGATTAAAATTAATGACAATATTTTTTCATTACTTTTTCTTTTTTTTTTTGCCGTTGCCAGCGACATGCTCGCAGAGTGCATGACCTAGCCCATGGAGCTGACCTTGGCATAGGGCGTGTCCGCCCACGTACAAACATCAGTCATGAAAAATGTTCATTTTTTTTTGTCGTTTTTGTCGGGGTCATCATTAGCTAAAGGTGGCCACGTCAGAGCCAAAGTGCGGAAATGTACGCGTTACAAACAACAACAACAACGACAACAACAACAAATGTTTAAAATTGTGTCCAAATGCAATTTTGCTGCCAAGTCAAAATCGTCAATAAACCGATCCATTGGTGAAGCGCCACCTAGCGTACAAAGCGTACATACGCTAATCGGCTTAAGCTGAAGGCTGCAAATACCACCCCCCCCCCTCTCCCGCACCGCGCCCAACGAATAACTAAACTATTTAGCGCTTACGAATGTGTCGCACTGCTAAATGTTAATAACAAATGCAGCAGAGCGAATATGTAAACGCAATTAACAGTGCAAATGACGACTCTGTTATTAGTGCAGCAGAGCGGCGAAGGGTGCGCAAAATGGGCGCTCACGTGATTGAAATGTTTTGCGCTTCCGCTTATTTTAACTTATTTGTTTATTTTTTATAATTTTTTTTTTCTTTAACCTGATTCATGATCGTGTTATCAGCAAACAGTCAACTGTTTCGCTGCCTGGTGACGTCATGCGACAGCAACAGTTTTGCCATGGCCCAAATGGGCATTATATAAAAGCATGCAAGAAATAACGGCACACTTAACAGCGGCGAATTGACTTGAACGATCATGTTATTAGCAGGCCGCTGTTATGCATACAAAAAGCGGCGCTGTTAATTGTTAATGAGCCATGTTAAGCATGTTGACAAATAAAAAAATGAAAATAAAATATAAAAAAATCCCGCAAAACAATGACGACAACAACAAAAACAAGAACAAGGTTCGCTGGTTGCATTTGAGAAGCAATGAAAATCAATTAAAATTAATTGATACAAGTCAAATTAAAGGGGGGAGGCCGCTTATGGTGCGGCATGTGCTTCTTTTTGTTTTTTGTTGTTGTTGCAATTGGCTGCTTGTGCGTCATTTGTTGTTGATGTTGATGTTGCTGTTGTTGTTGTTGCAAACTAAACGAACAATGTGCAATAATTAGAAAATGCAATCGTTTTGAGGCGCTCTCCTCACCCTCTCTCGCTCGCACACACAATCAGCCAGCCAGAATTAGGTTATAAATTAAAAGTTGAGAAGATTACGAGGAGGAATTGTTGGAAATAGAATGGGAGATAAACAGAGCATAATAGGTCTAGAGGTATTTATCTTTACTTACTTTCCAGCAGCCGCTGTATGAGACTGTCCACATTTAAATCAAAATCGCCCATTTTTTTGTTTTTGTTTTGTTTTTGTGTTGTATGTTTTTTGTTGTTGTTGTTGTCGGCCTTCAATAGATGCAGGTAGCAGTGGATTCCAATTGGAATTGTTCGCTGCTAAACTACAGCAGCTCTCAAAAATCAACGCACACGCACAAAATGTTATTTGTTATTGCTGCTGCTGCTACTGTTGCCGCTGCTGCTACTGTTGCCGCTGCTGTTGCCGTGTACTTAATTTTGTGTGCCGCAAAAGGCAATTTCACTTTGTGTAACACTTTTCAGCGCTTTTTGCTCTGTTGCGTTGCGTTGCGGCGTTTTACAGTTAAGTGTTGTTGTTGTTGTCGTTGGTATTGGTGCCGCGGCTGCTGCTGTTGTCGTTGTTGTTTTGCTGTCGAATTTTTAGGCTATTTTTGTGTAAATGGAACGTTTACTGTTGTTGTTTTTTCTCACTGGATGCAGTTGCACTGGCAAAAAAATATTCTACGATAATAGAGTGCGGACGCGATCCTTGTTTTCCATTAATTCAAACAAAATTCCACGACACATCAAACTTGGAGCGTTTTACTTAATCTGGTGTTACTCCGCTTTAAAAACAAATAAAATAACCAAACATGGCGACAGACTCGCGTGAACTACAAGGTAAGTGTGGCCGCGAAGAATATGCGCGAAAATACTCGTGCGTTTCATACTAAAAAATACCCAAAAATTCGATATCAATTACGATTTAAATACCATATTTTAAAAACATATATTTAATTGATTTTTAATCATACAACTGCTGAGTCATAGTAAAACCTTCCAATTGGCCTATTTCGTTTACTGCTATTTATTTAAAATTTGGGTAAATAGATAATTTTTGAAAATTATGCCATGTTTAACTATCGATGGTGCGCAAAGGAGCACCGATAGTAAGACGCGCACTTTTTCAAACAACATTCACGCACACAAATGAAACAAAAAGCTGGTAAGCTACATACAAATTTAACTGAAGATCAATTAAAAATTGATTAACAAAACACTATACAATCGAACAAATTTCTTAAAATTTGTGGCATTATAAATGAAACCATACCCGAACTATCGTAATCTGGATTTTTGATTCGATAATTGATTTGCGTTCGCAGCCAACGTTAATGTGCTCAAAATTGCGTTAATCGAGCTCTGTTTACACAACTGCATTTGGCGCCAAAAAAAAAACAGCTGTTTTTTTATATGTCGGCAATGAATTACTTTCCCAACTATTATTCAATTGAAGACATATTTGTCACCCAGGAGAAGGTTGAGTGCAAAGTTAACACACGCCTACAGCGTATGGGTACGTAACGAGATGAGCTTTTCGTGTTGGAGCACGCTTTATGCGCATGGGTTTATTCGCAGGCTTTCTGGATGCCGGCGCTGAGACCGATGACTTGGAGCCCGGACGAACCATTAATCTGCCACTGTGGTACATCAAGGAGCTGAAAGTGAACAATGCGTATTTCACAGTAGCCGTGCCAGAAATCTACAAGAATGTTCATAAGGCCGTCTGCGAGGCAGAGACCACACACATCGAACTGGGTCGACTGCATCCATATTTCTATGAGTTCGGACGCTATTTGACCCCATACGATCGCAACCATGTCATAGGTCGCATCATATTCGAGACACTGCGCCAACGTGTACGCCATCTGCTCGACATACCCAAGAACGATACGGATAGCAAGCCCGAACATCGGCTGGACAACATTGAGTCCAAGCTGCACGACGCGGGCGTGCGTACCAATACCCTGGTAAGGGGCGACTCCCAATTAGCTTAACACAGAGACTAATCCATTGTTGTTCGCAGTACATCAATTGGCTGCAAATGAGCGGCAATCATATACGCATCTCCGAGCTGGTCGAGGAGCATCAAAAGAAACGCAAACGTGCCGAGCGCAGCGACGACGAAGGCGCCGGCGACGCTGACACGCCCAGCGGCAAAAAACGTAGCACAATGTAAAGAAAGTCCATTGGGATGCAGACATCGACAAAAGGATAACCAACTTTATTTTTATGTTCACATTAAGCGTATTTTTGTTAAATAAATGTTAAAACAGTTTAAGAAAATCGTGGACAAAATGAAACTTTGTATATTCGGCACACCGAAGATCCAATAATTTGACAGACCTGTCACATAAGATATATATATACGGTATATATAAAGGATAATAATCATTTTAGCTTAATCAAATTCTGTGCTATCAGATATTAAGTCAAATATTTACCAAACAGTTCAGATTCCTACAATTTGTCGCACAAAAATAATCTGTTTTTGGTTTTTAATATAGTTTGAAAACAGCTTTTATAATGGAGAAGCATACGTTCCTTTAACACAATCATATTTTATGGCAAAATTCGGGTATATAATGCACACACACACACATATATAATATATATCTATATATCAATTAATATGGTCTGTTTGGATTTATATGTATTCCTTGCAACATCCAGAATATCTCATGGATTTACAGTTACAGTTTGTGGAATTTTAGATACCCTTGGATATGGGCTATACAAACAACAACCATATTAACATTCAAGTATTAATATTATTTTTTTTATAGTTTTTTTTTTTTTTTTGTTATTTTATAAGCATACACAAGTTAGTGGCTTTTTTCTTGATTCTGTTCTTTCTGTAAATATGACGAGGGCTTGCCCCCGAATTTTCATACTGTCTCACCAAAAAAAAAAAAAATTGTACATACATTTTCGTACAATATACTATATATAGCCTGGTAGACAGTTTATAGATTAGGATATAATAATAAATAGATATACATATTCATATATAATGTATATACGATTATATCCACTCTCTCTGTGTGTCTGTTGCAGCAACATGTGGAACAATAAGCGCACCTATCAAGGCAACAGTTTTTTGAAGCATTTGTTTGTTTTTGTATTTGTTATTTGCCTGACGCATCGAAGAATTTTCAATTCGACTACTTAACTAAGTACGTACAATATATATGCACATAGATAGACACATACATATATAAGTATATTGTTGTATATATGATTATATAGTTAACTCATTTGTGCTCATTTCAATTATCGCTTGGATTTTGTCGGCTCAGTTGGAGTTCGTCAAAATAATAATAATGAAATCAACATAACAGATTTGTGCTCTGGTAATGCCGAAATACCCTTCAGTTTTGCTTGATTTGGCTACATCAATACAATTGCGACAGTTGGAAAACAATTTTTGGATAAGTTCTTAGGCATGCATCGTACATATTGACACACACATACATATATTGTTTGAATAAATCTTTTGATTTTATTTTCTGTTCACTATTTTGGATTTTATCTTATCACATTTACCCTATATATATATATATATATATATATATACATATATATATATGCTCAATTTAGTCAAGAGGTTTAATCGTCGAGCAATTGCTTACAATATCGAGCAGCTATATCTTTGAAATAGTTTTCATGAAACGTGTTTGCAAATTCAGTTTTACATTTAAATTCCAGGATTTACAGCATATACGCTCTATAGCAAAGTTTACAGATACATAGATATATATATATATATATATATATATATATTACTTAGCTCTCAGTTGAATCAATCCGCAAAGGTACACAAACCTCGGCCAGCCGAGTTCAATATAGATTCTTTGATTTCGTTTGCAACACTTTAGTGCGCTCTCTCAAGTACCTGTTAAAGTTAGCAGCCGGCTTAACATGCTGTCAATGTGCAACAGGCCGTACAGTTAACATTACGTTTAAGCTACATTGCAAACTACATTGTAAAAGCAGCTGTCAAATGACATCTATGCATTTTTTATAAATTATCGCATTGCCCTGCCGACTCAATTAGCAGATATTGTCAGTTTAACCCGTTGGCGTTGCCATATCTGCACACAATTTGAACATTTCATTGCCAGCCACTTTGGCCACTAACATGAACTTTAACAGGCGCCTGACAGAGCGAACCTTAAACATAGTACGCACACACATATACATACATATATATATATACATATATATATATAGCGCGTTGATCGATAGATTGGCATTACAAGCTTATCGATTACATAGCAATAGTTTCTTCTGTAGTAGAATGCAACATTTACATTTTTTTTTTTTTTTTTGTTATTTTGTGTTTTCTTTTTCTCTTTTGCTTTAAAAGTAAGCAACATATTTTTTTGTTTTATTTGGTTTTGTTTTTCGTGTTCCATCTTTTTCAATTTTTAGTTGTTTTCATTTTTCATTTTTGTTTTTCGGTTTTAGTAATGTCTTTAAACGTAAGCAATTAAATAACTAAACAAATGTCTGGCCGGGCTGACTGTGTGTGTTAATTTATAATTTGTCTTGTCGCTTTAAAGAAAGTGCAAACATTGTTGGATTGCTCAGCTGCCCAGCTAGCTCTAAGCGCGGGCTAACAATGTTAAATTAGTTTTTTTTTGTTTTGTTTTTTGTTAAATAGTTTGTATAAACAATAAGCAAGACTCGCTCTGGGCATGCCACAAAAATAAAAATAAAAAAAAATTATTACATATATATATATATATATATAGGCATTTCTATATATAAGCTTTAACAAATTTGCACTAATTTTTGCCGTTTATAGTGGCGATGGGCGTTGCCAGGGGCGTGGCCGTTAGGGCATTCGCTTGCAACTGATGGCCAAAGGCGGCTGGCAGCTTCCGTCGCTTGGGCAGAAACACCTGCAAAACGCAAACACATGAAAATAAGCGAAACCGAGCACATCTCTATCTCTCTCCAAACAGAGGCACACAGACAGAGAGAGAGAGAGAGAGGGAGTACATTACCTTGAGCGCACCGAGGACCATCAAATAGAACCAGTAGAGCTGCGGCAAGAACAATATGGCAATGCTGACGAGGCAGCCACGCGGCAATCCGCACATGGCCGCCCACATGGAGGCGGCATCAATGGCCAGGCTATAGCGCCACATGACGTACGGCCACATGCAGACGCGGCAGACAAAGAATGTGGCCAACATGAGCAGCCCGTTGAGTATATAGGCGCGAGAATCCTTCAGTCCCATGGTGCTCAGTATGCTGCGCAGCGAGACAAACGGCGTGGAGAACTCCATCATGAACATATAGCTATAGATGCAATGCCCACCACCGCGTATATACTGCACGAGTAAAGCACAATTAGATTTGAATTAAAAGTGCATTGAACACCACTCACCGTCACCACGAGCAGTCCAAAGGTGCCAATGAATACGTGATGTATCATCATAACCGGATGCGTTAGCACATACTTTAGGAAATCCCAGCGTCCGTCTTTGGGTATCTGGACACAGGCGCCATCATAGTCGCATATCTCATGGGGTGTGCCCGGCGTGCTGCCATTATTGTTACCAATAGATCTGTCGCCGCCGGCGGCCTTGTCGTAATAGCTTCTGGCATGTCCATTGGTAAACGGCTGTGAGTTGGATAGACGCAGCAAGTGCAGCTTGTCGGCAATCTTCTGCGTGTGCACCTTGTACATGGACCAAATGTCATACATAAAGTAGGCGGTGCCAAACCAGCCGTATGCCTCCATTAGAAAGTGCGAGGCATACACAAACGACTTGCTGCACGTCGACTTGCAGACGATCAGGCCCACCAGGAAGGAGAACGAGGCCTGTATGGCCGAGACGATTCTGTAAGAGAAAAAAACCAAAGACAAATTACAGATGAGTTTGCTGAGTGTTAACAGGTGCAACGAACAGGTGAGAGTGCTCGACCAGTAAATATCAAATATTCTTGTTAAAAACCTTTGACCTTAACAGTGCACTGTTAACTCGAATTAAATACTGCATTCTAGTGGAAGGTGTTCTGTACACTTAACAGAGCTCTGCAAGCAATCGGTTAGCACGACCGCAAACAGATCATCGAGTAGGGAAATTTTTGGGAAATTTACGAAAATCGTACATGAATATGCTATAGAGAGAGAGAGTGCTCGACCAGTAAATATCAAATATTCTTGATAAAAACCTTTGACCTTAACAGTGCACTGTTAACTCGAATTAAATACTGCATTCTAGTGGAAGGTGTTCTGTACACTTAACAGAGCACTGCAAGCGAAACAGAACATCGAGTAGGGAAATTATGGGAAATTTACGAAAATCGTACATGAATATGCTATAGAGAGAGAGTGCTCGGAGAGTGCTCGACCAAATAAATATCAAATATTCTTGATAAAAACCTTTGACCTTAACAGTGCACTGTTAACTCGAATTAAATACTGCATTCTAGTGGAAGGTGTTCTGTACACTTAACATAGCACTGCAAGCGAAACAGATCATCGAGTAGGGAAATTTTTGGGAAATTTACGAAAATCGTACATGAATATGCTATAAATATTTCCTAAGCCAAAGATATTAGCCATAACTATATATAACTAAAGCTGGACTGCAATTACTTAATGCGAGAAGCCCAATTGTTTTTGTATACAGTTAAAAAATGTTAAAATAAGCAGTTTGTTGCAAATGTAATTATTTGCCAGAAGAAATCGGGGTATTGACGATCTAGACATAAGCGTCAGATTCTTCTCGTATCTCGAAAGTTATACACACACGTGAGTATATAAATTTATTTATAGTTTTTAGGCATAAATTCGAGACAAGAGCTAAATATATTATATATTTCGTGTGCAGCTTCTTGTACACAAAACTACAATGTTATTTAAGAATGCAATTTTTTTTAAGTATATTTTTTCATGGCTTTAGGGCAACTTTAAGAGCTATTCAAGGCCGTTTCCCGCCGAACCGAACAAACAAACAAACCAATAGTCAAAAACTAGAATTAGACACACATCATTTAGTAGATAGCACAGTTGGTCCTAGGACATAATATGATATGTAACTGTGTGAGAGGGTGGGTGTTCCGATGTATTCGAATTCGAAAGCCGTGCTCAGCACTTGCGGCCATAAAAGAGTACGGGTAGGCAGTTCTGGCGGAGCTGTTGCTCGCGCAGACCCGTATGGGTGGGTGCAATGACCACCGGCTTTTCGGGCAGGCGGCGCAAATAGCAGGTGCGCCGCGGATGATAATTATCCTCCATATGAACAATATTGCCAAGCCTCACATCCTGCGTGCAAGGGTATCGGAAGTGGACATCCGGTGTCGCTGTACGGCACGGCATCCGGCAGGACGAGCCCAAGGCGGATCTGTTGGCGGCACGCCGTTTGTGCAACTGATCGATGACCGTGGCCAGCATGAGGGGCACATCGGTGGTGGTGGTGGTGCTGCCGCCCCGCTCTCGCGTCTCATTCGGCTCGATGTTGCGTATGGGTGCAAAATGGGTTTTGAATTCCAAGTCGGATACTATCGACACGCCCGGCGGCATAATGCGATCATTGATGCGCCTCCTGGTGTCTGGGAAATCGCTGCGCTTCGATAATAGCTGCGAGTTTGTGGGCAAGCGGCTCTCCGCCAATTCCTGTTCCGCCGCTGTTATGGCACGCACCGACAGCCGATCTTGGCTTGATCGGACCGGACTCGGGTCGAATCCATTGAGGGTCGCTGTGGTGGGTATCGCAAAGATCGACGGCAGCTTCTCCTTGCCGATTTGTGTTGCCATTTTTGTTAAATGCGATAGCTCCTGTTGGCCAAAGTTGAATCTCTGCGGCTGTCCGCACGCCACATAGCCATTGTGCGCCGGGCCGGTCATCTGCCGTCTGCTGCCAGATTGCACACTGTAAGGGTCAGGAGGCGGCGGCGACGGCGGCGACGGCTCCTTGGTTGGGTAATCGATATCGGATCTCGAAATGTGCTTGCAAGCCGTATCCATGGATGAGTCGGAGCGCTGATGTGCCACAAAGTTGACACGTCTACCATCGGTCGCCTGCTTCAGAGCCTTGTTCAATGGCTTTGTCGAGGATTTCAGTATGGAATTCGGTTTTGTCATTTGTTTGTAGTTCGTTCTCTTAATTGTGGTAATCGGCGGCGCGATCGCGTAGTTAATAAGTGAACTCCGCGAACGGAATCGATTTGCAGACGGATAACCAAAGGATTCGCTTAGAGCCGGCAAACGTGCAGCACTCGTTCCATAGCTGTGGCGCTCGCTTCTCATTGGCGGCAGCTGCTCCGCTTTATAGAAGCTCTCGTAAAGGCTGTCCCTAGAGGCCGGCAGCCTGCCGTTGCTACTTCTGCCATATTCCTGCTTACTGGTTCTATTCCTGTCTCTACTGTAGCCGGAGGATTCACTGGCTGCTGTGGCTATGGCCTGGCTCATGATCTGCGATCGCCTTTGGTAGCGCTCCACGGGCAGAAGGAATTCACTTTCACGTTTCCTCTCAACCCTTGACTCACTTGCCGATTGCCGTTGCTGGCTGTGTGTTGTTCGCCTCCTCGGCTCCACATCGCTGGATGTCTCCGGTTCGGATTTCTGCCAGCTCAAATCCGTTTCGGTTTCCGAGCGCTGCGATTGCGTGCCGGACTCACCGCTCAGGCAGCACGACGAGCTGCCGGGCGTGGCATAAACCTTAAAGTTCCGCTTTCTACCCGATGTATGTATGTAAGTGTAAGTGCGTACGCTGGGAAGCACCGCACTGCGTCCGATAAACTTTCGAGTGGTTGGATTCCTTGTGCTGACCGTCGCCGGCATTTGCTTTGTTGTGCTGGCAATATGCTTGTTGCTGTTCCTATCGTCCGGAAACTGAACATCGCAGCCAGAACGCGACCGGCAGCTGGTGACGTTGCGACCATGCGCCGTTGGCTGTGTATCCATATCCGTATTATCGTCATCGTTGTCGCTATCGTAGCCCAGATTGCTGTTGCCCATTGCGGGCTCCAGTGAGCGTAGCGGACGTGGCCGATCCCGCTGATAGAACGTGGACACCATATTGGCCATCTCTGGATCGTTGCTCATCAACTTGCCAAGTCGTTGCCATTGCTGTTCATCCGCAAACCGCACCTGATCCAGACGCATCAGCCGTGCTGGCGGACGCGGCGGCGGTCGACGTGTGCGCAGCGAACACTGCGCCTTCAAATGATGCGCTTTGATCTTGAGCTTTGGCAATCTGATCGCTGCATCGCGCAGCTTCAATAGCTTCTCATTGATCGGCGGCTTGCTGGAGAATAACAAACTCAGGCCGGGCCTCGCCGCTTTCGGTCGCTGCAACCCAGCTGCCGATTCCCTTTCCATAATGGTCGACAATTGGTTTGTGTAGCGTGTAACATTCGCCACACGCTCCTCGTTGCGCTCAACCGTATCCAGAGAGGTATCCGGATCCAAAGGCGCCACAATGCGCTCTCCACTATCGATGCTGTCCACACTTTGTCGCCCTGCCACCTCCGGCACTTCGCGATTCCTCGCCGTCTCAGCCGTTTGATAGTCACGTACCAGCTGAGCTTGGTGCCCATCCGCAACCGCATTCGAGGGTAATCTATCGCCGTAGCGAGTCAGCTGCACCCCAATGCCGTGCGCTGTCCTCGCATTGTACTGGCCGACCAGGTGAGCTGCCCGGTGTGGATTCAGGCGCCAGCATCTGTTGCCGGCATTGCGTCTGCTCTGGACCGTGGACGAGCTGGTTGGCGTGCTGCTGTTGCTGCTGGATAGTGCACTTGTGGAGGGTTGATTAGCGCTTGTTGTGTGCCTCGCGTCCTTGGCAGTGACAGTTGGATTTCCTGTCTGCAGACTTTGATCCGAGGAATATTCGGAATCCTGTGCTCGATTCCGATTGTCCCTCCTCTCGCGCGACTTAAAGTAGTCCGCCCCATCGAAGACCTTGGTGTTGCGACCGAAATCCGAAGCGCTCTCATCCGAATACTGCGAGAGCCAATCCGATTTCTGTGCAGGCAAATCGACATCATATTTGGACGTTAGCGCCATCCTTTCGTTTGTTCTATTGTTGTTGCTGCAGGCGGCACGCGGATAAGCCCTGCTGGTACTTTGAGCGTGTACGCTCCTATTGTTGAGCGTGCGCCTATTTCTTGGGCCCGGGCTTGGACTGCGATTTCTAGTGGCAAATAATGGCTGCGATTTGCAGCGAATACGTTGATATTGCATGAGATTCGGACACTGTCGGACATTCGTTCGATTTCGATCCGCAAAGCTAACCGTGCAGCGTTTATACTGTCGCGGCTTGGCCCTCTTGCGTGCAACCAAACGCATTAGCTGCGTGTAATCCGACGCCGGCGTATAGCTGCGCCGTACCGCATTGCTCGTCGAGGGCTTGACATCTGCCATGGCCTCTGGACATATGGTGTCCGTCGATTCCAAATTGGTAACCGTCTCCCGGCTCTCAGTTGGCTCCGTCTGCGTTGTTATCCGCATGTCCGGTATGCTGCATATCGAACTGATCGGTTGGCACGGTAACGACTCGGTCTTCACTAGCTTCGGATCGCTGGCAGCGCTGGGATATATAGTCTGCTCCAACAGTTGGCTGTCTGCCGACGATGTGTCGACGGGCAGGTGTAACAGAAGGTTGGGCGTAGCTTCCGTAATCATGAGCTGTTGTAGCTGAGGAATTTGTGCGATTGCACCCATGACAACTTGCAGCTTGCTGCTGGCGACTGGCTTCGGTTTAATGCCAATAGCACTGAGGTGTCCCTTGGCCGGTTTCCTTTTCAGGTAGAAGCACTTTTTCTGCAGAACCGAACAACTGTTTGTTGCCTGCGACGTGTTGCATTGGCTACTGCTCGAAATATTTCGCTCCTGGCGCTGTTTCCAGTTGCCATGTTTCGGTTGGCGCGAAAAAAACGACGACTCCTTTAGGCCCTTCGATTTTTTGTTAGTCAATGACCCGCTGCCATACGATGGCGGCTGGCGACTGATTGTGCTCAAGCTGTAGAGCAGATAGCGTCCCGGCTGGATTGCACGCTTGCATAGGCCCGCCACGCTGCCCAAGACGCCCTTGCGTTTGTTCTTCCGTTCGGCGTCCTCCTCTTGGCTGCTCGTCGAAGGAAAGTCCTTTTTCGCCGAGCTGGTCAAAAAGAACCAGCCTTTGCGCTTGCGTGGCCGTTGCCTCAGCAGCGAGTTGGCATCACCCAACGGATTCGAGCCAACCACGCTCAGCGATTCGGATCGGGGCAAGTTGAGTTCATCCATGCTCAAAGGCTTCGACTTGGCCATGCCCACTGAGTTAGACTCGGACTTCGCTTTGCCCAGTGGGCTGGACTCAACCCAGCTAATTGAATTGGGGGAGTCATCCGTGCTCATTAATGTGGATTTGGCCAACGTCTGTGCTTGCAGCATGCCCAGTGAGTTGGACCTAAAGTGGCCCGGAGACTTGGACTCAATGAGGCTGATTACCTTGGTCTCCACCAAGGTCATGGGATCCGTCACAGGACGGTTACGATTTTCGAGCTTATAGCTGACCCTCGGCTGGTCAACCGTCTCGGATGACTGCGCCTTGGCTACAAATGGACGCCGTTTCAAGCATGTTTCATTATTGCATTCACCTTCGACCGGTTCATGCTTGTTGCAAATGGCTTTACATTCGTTCTCAACGCACAGCTGGCGGTTGCAGACGTCTCTGGCACATGCCTCATCATGGCAGTCGTTCCGCACGCACACGTTCCTGTCCGCACAGCAAGCAGTGCATTCTTCTGGCTCCAACACCGACGACTCACACTCAACTTCCTGCTCTATGTCTTCGACGCGCGGCTTTCTGGGCGGCTTCTCCGGCACTTCTGTGGCCAGCGACTGATCGCCCAGGCACTGTTCAGATGCATCCGCATCCGGCAGCTGCTCGCAGGGGCAGCTAGGCGCCGCTCGGGTCCAGTAGCGCAACGGCAGGCCGTATAACGGATAGCGTTCGGTCATGCCATCCTCGTAGCTCTTGAGCAGGCTATAAAACTCTGGCGAGATGCGGCGAAAGCATGCCGGATCGAGTCGTCGCTGCGGCGCCTCGCGCAAATCATACTTTTTGCGCAGGCGCAGCGGCGGCGACTCGCTCCGGCGTATCGCCGCCAGACAATCCTCGGCCATTGGCTGGCCATCCGCCTGGAAGATGCAGGCGCACGAGTTGCGGCGTCGCGGACGCAAACATTTGCACGTGCGCTGCGGATACATTTGGCTAACACTTGCCTTCGGCTTTCTGCTAACCGAGCCGCCGGCAGTAAAGCGATTCTTCTCCGGCAATTGATCCGCAATGCAGCCGGCCAACTGCGGATTGCAGATGGTTATATTATTGCTGGTCGTCGTCGTCGTCGTCGTTGTCGTCGTCGGCTCCGGCAGCAGTTCCTGCTCGGACGTCTGCTTCTTGGCCTTGTCCAGCGTCTCTGTTGCATCCGTTTTATCCGTTTTCTTTATACACTTCTTTTCCTTTTTCCAGTTGGTTTTTACCATTAGCAGCGGCTTTGGCGGCCACTTCGGCGGTTCGGCACACTTGCATATCGCTTCACCGTGGCGCAGCTGGTGTCGCTGACGCTGGATTAACATTCGACGCCGGCGCAGCTCCTGACAATAATCCAAATACTGAACGCTGTGCTGCAGCGGCTGCGGCTCATGGCAGACGCATTTCTTGCAGTCGCACGTTAACGATATGTTTGCTGGTATGTTTTCCCCCAGTTGCATCTGTTGGCGCAACTCGCGTCGCTCCCGGAGCGTCACCTTGTCGAGAAAGACCTTCTGCTTGCGAAACCATTCCGTTGCCAAATCCGGCACGATGAGTCTCTCCTGTTTCCGTTCATTGGCCAATAGCTGGTCGACAACCTTCTGACCGTGCGCCCGACGTCTGCGTTTCGGTGACGCCGATCTGGCTGGACATTTGCGGCATACGCAAAACGACGATTTGCGACGATTTGCGATGCCGGCAACATTGCGCGGCGGAAAATTTTGCATCTCCTTGACCATATAACGTTCCTGGCAATCGAGTTTGATGTTTTCATTCTCCTGCTCCCAGCACACAATGTTGTCCTGTGGCGACAATGTCATCTCCATGTTGTTGCTGTTGTTGCTGCTGCTGGCCGAGCTCGTTGCAATCACCTGCAATCACCTGCAATCACCAGCTGGCTATCGCATAGTAGGGAACCCCCAACGCTGAGGGCACTCGAGTCTGGGCTAGCACTCACTGCTAATTTGGAAATGCCGAAAGTATTTAAATAAATCAAATTTTGAAGTTAGAAATCCCTTAAAAATTGTCACTTGTTCAACATGACCCTTTTGTTTTACAATTAATGAGTGAGAGAGAGAGAGAGAGAGATATATCTCTATATATATAACTGTTTGTCCTGACTGACTGACTGACTGACTGACTGACTGATTGGTGATCAACGCACAGCCCAAACCGTAAGAGCTAGGAAGCTGTAGCTACCTTATGTGATGTAGGTGCACGTTAAGACGGAGTTTCGGGAAATTCCACCCGCAAGCGTGGAAAAATCGCGAAAAACGTTTGTAAGTAACTTTTTTGTTTACCATCCGATCGGCCTCAAACTTACTTTCAAAGATCTTTGTTCAAATTCATTTGAGGGGTGTTTCACACTTTAAGGAATATCCATTCCTCCTTGGTGGAAATGGAGGTCAAAGATTTGGTGGGTGACGTTTCGCGCTCAAATTCATTTCCAGAGATCTATAAGAAAAATCGTTTGAGACGTGTTTCACACTTTTTGCAGAATCCAAACTTTTTCGGGTGGAATGCGACTCAAAGATTATTTGTACGAAGTTTTAAATTGTGTCCGATTTGCTTCAAACTTATTTTCAAAGCTCTACATAAGAACTTAATAAATACGTATTTCAGCGATTTGGGAAATTCCACTCTGAACAGTGGTAAATTGGCGGAAAACGTTTGTATGAATGTTATTTGTTTACCGTCTGATCAGTTTCAAAATCATTTCAAATTTGTTTGAGAACATTGATTTAATAACATACGTGCCACGGGCAAGGCCGGGTTATACCCGCTAGTATATATATATATAGAGAGAGAGAGAGAGAGGATATTTGAAAACAGCAATTGATGAGCTTTCTCTCGTCTGTTGCTTCTCTCTCTTTGGTCAGTGTCTCTCTCGAGATCTCTCTCAGGTCTAACTTGTCATTCATTGTTACTCGCAGATAATGTTAAGTGTATTTGTACTCATTTTGTCATTTGCTCTATCGGGTTTTTTTCATAAACTTTCATTTGATTGACTTGAGCTAGAACAAGTCCTTGCCTGACACTATGAATTCTGAGATTCTCTCATTCTCTCTCTCTCTCTCTCTTTCCCTTTTTCTCTGCTGTCCCAGTGACCCTGTCATGCAGGCAAGCAAGATTCTAGTTCAAATCCCCGGCGGGCTTATGGACATATTTCCTTCTCTTGGCTAGAGCTGATAAAAACAGTTTCTTTGCTTGTTGTTAGCTATTAAAAATAATAATATTTTATTTATCTAGCCCGCTAATCTCTGCCGTACTCTCCAATTTGTTAATGCAGCTTGTATTGTGAACAAAAATGACTTAGAAAAATACCCTTTCCCTGTTTGGGGTTCATTTGTGTGTTCGCTTCGAGTTTGTTAAATACAAGTCAAAACTTAAAGAGTTGAAAAGTATTATGTCTCTTAAACATCAGAGGCTGCTGCCACCAGGAAATTAGAACTTCAATCGAAAAGAGGCATGATAAAATTACTGCCAGCTGGAGTAACTTTTGCTGTGATTTGCAACGGGAACAGGCGCAGAATTCCAACCTTTCATATATCCGAAACTGAACCTTCAGGCGATTTGTGCAAAGAGCTGTCGATACGGAAGCTACAAAATGGTTTGGTCTAAGGCAAAAAAAAAAAAAAAAATGGGAGAACCAAGCGAAACCCTGATGGATAGATGGGCTGAAACAAGCGACAAATGGAGAGTGTAAAGCAAAATTCGGATTCACTTTGTTAGCTGGTTGTAAATGTGTGCGTAATCATGTGGCCTTTTGATTGGAGTATATTTATCGGAAATAAATTTCAAGCTCAAATCCAGCAACAACAAAATTATTGAAAATGTGCGCAGCGTGCCGCGGTGGCTGCAGTCGTTGCATTGGACGCTTCAGCTGCTGTGGCCCCAAGCCAGATGCCCTTTGTGGGCAACAACCGGAGAAGCTGCAGTCCGTAGCGAAATATCGCTGGTTCCGGCATTGCCACACAGGCGGTTGCCAAAAATGCCAAAAGGATTCTGATGATGATGGCGATGGCGATGGCGATGATGATAATGATGATAATGATAATGGTCTCAATTGCGATTGCATTTGCCGCCGGAATCGACACATTATCGAAGCGCTCAGCTGCCTATTCTCGTGCTCGATCCAATATATGGTATCGATATTATTTAAATTGGCCTATCGACAGCAGCAGCCGCTGAAGCGATTTCCCCGCGATCGTGTCTGGGATGTAATGGAGCACGTTAAGGCGCCATACACAGAGCTAAACGATCTGGAAATATATGACAGCATGTACGATCGGTGCGGACTGCCCATTGATCCGCTCGATACTGACAATATGCTAAAGATTGTGCGGCTCATGTTCATGACATCGGTGCTAACGATTGAGCAGGAAAAGTATTTGCTGAATCTGCTGCAGCGCCTGAATGCCAAGGCCAACTGTCCGGTTCATCTCGATATGCTGCTCCAGACGCTCGAGGGCGTTGATCTAAAGCGGCTGGTGTGCAGCCTGCGCGACCAGGAGAAGCTCACGCAAAGATTGTACACAGCCCGCCTGTGCAATAGCATTTGCAAGCTGTACAACAAGGTGGCCACCGTTGACAAGCACGTGGTTCGCCAGAATAGGATCAGGCGCCGCAATAAGTATAGTAATAATAAAAATCCAGCCGCCAGCAGCGAGCATGTCGAGGAGGCGCCACCAACACGTCAATCTGTATTGAATCGCCAGTTTTGCGATCGGAAGCCCGCAGCCCAAAACGAGACGAACCCCTCACCGACATCCACCATCAAAGCGACTTCCAATCGCTTCAGTAATCCAGCAACAAGAGGCATGCGCTATTCTAGTACCGCCAACGGCAGGCGTTACTAAAGTAGCAACATGACCAAATGAATAAGGCCAACAAGCCAGCATTTCTGGCACAGATGGCTCACATTACGGACACGACGTGACTGGGCCGTGTGGTGGTCGGAGCCTTGTGAGGGTGAGGGGGGGGGGGGGGTTGCATTGAAAGCAGCCAACAATGCACTTTTCTAATTTTGTTGTTGTTTGGCATCGAAAAACACACAATTATAAACATTAAATTACACATGTCTATATATATCTGGATGTCTTGACTCACAATGTATTACGTATAAGCCACATATAGTTCCCGCATACCTGATGTCGCTATAAAACGACATGTGACTGTTAACTAACATAGGAACTGTTGCGGTTGCGTTATGGTTGTGAGTGTTAACTAACATAAGAACTGTTGCGGTTGCGTTATGGTTATGTGAGTGTTAACTAACATAAGAACTGTTGCGTTTATGTTATGGTTATGTAAGTGTTAACTTACATAGGAACCGTTGCGGTTATGTGAGTGTTTACTAACATAGGCGCTGCTGCGGTTATGTTATGGTTATGTAAATCGAACGGTTAACATTAAACGAGCTCTGCCAGACGCCAGCTTTCACAAGGCTTCTTAACCAACGGAATAACAATTGAAAATCACAACAAAATATCTTATAATCTTCTAATTATGTGAGAATTGTAAGACAACACAGATTATTTTCAGAGCTCATTTTTTTTTTAAATGTTTATTGTATTGGATCAAAAATAGCATAAATTTGTATTACAACACAGTTGGCTTTTTTGATGTTTCGCCAAGTCTGTTTGGATGGTGGACTAACGTCAAAGGCGGCTTTTTTTGAATAAGGCTGCATCGTCACGTGGGTAGTCAGTCGGGAGACTCTGGGACTCTGGATGACCTTGTGATCCAACAATCTGATTTTCAACAACAATCTGTCTTTCCCAGACCTTCGACAAAGATCAGAGCTCACTGTTCTCTCCAGGGTCAGTTAACAGAAATAACACAGAAGCTGGCCAGCAAAAGTAGGCAACGATTTAATCACTAAGGCTAACTTTGTTTCAAAAACTACAAAACTGTTCGTTATGTCTAGGGCTCACTGTTCTCCCTCGTCGGGTGTACCCCGACTGCAAAGAGGCTCTCAAAATGCAGATACTATTTGGTGGATAAACTGACTGTACTTTGTTCAACTAGCGCGTGTCCAGCAGTGGGTCAGTTTATTCAGAAGCTGCCCGGCAACCAAACACTCCAGTCGATGCCAAGATGCATAGTAAAATTCAAAATTTTCAAAAATGTCATTGAAGGTGACGACAATGAAGAAATCAACGGAATTGCAAATATGTCAAGAAACTGCAAGCGACGAACATCGAACGAGCGATACGCGTTACTGAGGCCAACGGCAGCCCCAACGCCAAACTGAATCGGGCAGATGGACAGCCAAATCCGTATTGTTCCGGCCCGATGTTTGGCCTGCGAATGCGACTGTACGGTGACAAAATATATTCGGGCGCCAGCGAAACGTACAATACCCACAAACCTGCTGTTGCGCTACATGAAGCGGGAAATGGAGCAGGGCGGCGCCATAAACAAGCTGTACGGCATCTCTCGCAGCCGAAGAGCAGCCGCAGCTGATGCAGTTCCTCGATCAACTGAATCCTGCACCGCTGCAGCAGCTGTACCAGCACCTCAAATACAGCTACACCCATTTATCCGCCCGTCAGCTGCAGCAATTGTTGTGCACAACATTGCATGTGCTGCGATTAAAGCCCAACCTCACGCTGCAGCGCTGCGATATGGAGCTGCTGCTCGAGCTGGCGGAGGAGCCGCTGACCATGCAACAGCGACAATTTCTGCAATCGCTGCTCGATCACTTGCTGCCCATGATCCGGGCCGAGCAACTGATCTGGCTGCAGCATCGGAATCTGAACAATGCACGATTGCGCCGCTTTCGTCTAATGCTCCACAATCCGGCCCTGCTCTGTGATCTGCAGCAGCTCAAGCAGCTCTCAGCCAGTCTGGTGGCTCCTATGATTTGCCAGAATATGACACCGTCGCGACGGGTTCGTTGGAAGCGTTGGAAATCTGTCGCAGTTCCTCAAACAAGCCTAAGCTTGGCTTTCGTAATCCTTAAGCTGGCTCAAATCCCTGGATAACGATTCTCGGTGACTCAGCATCTACCCAGCTCCTTAATTAGGTTTTGTATTGGGTAGTATACCCAACTGAGTTGCAGTCCTCGAAATGGGCTTTCTGCAATCCCGGAGAGGAATTCCTCAGCTCCAGGGGGAGGTCAGTAACTCCATAGGATTACAGTATATCGGATTTTGCATCCTCACAGAAATTTAGTATCTTGAGTATTTCCATAAAGGTCTTCCCATTATGCCTAGGGACTTTCCTATATCTAGGGTCAGGAGACTTATCTGTCTCCATAAGGATAAGGATAACTTGACACATTTGTAGCTGTTCAATTTCCTCCTCTGGTTATTCTCATAGCGAATTCATCTTCAATTCGAAAACAAGCTTAAGGAACTGCCCCACTCTGCGGGGCAACATTCTACAATACGACAGGTTTTTCGTTTAATATTTCTATGTTTTTTCCATACAGTACAGATAGTTGGCATACTTAAATATACGTGTACAAATCCATACCATATCAGCGTTGATTTTTGTTCAACTAAATGGGATCTTTGCAATTCAATGAGGTCAGGTCAATTGGTGGAAAATGGGAGACTAACTAGCCTCTCGGCTTAAAAGCGAAACCAGCCATTGGAATGATTGGTTAAATATGTAATTACTTTTTTGTTTATCAAGTTATCAAGTTATGCAGTTTCATTGTGCTGCTTGTAGATGAACCGAATATCTACACGAAACTCAGCAAATTCTTCTCGGCGTGCCGTGCTCTCAGGGGAGAACGAAAAGCGAGAGAAGTTCCATCATATCTGAAACTGTAAGGTCGATAGTTTGAACGTAGTTACTTTTTACTTTTTCTTCCATCGAAGTATACTTTGAATTTTGGTTTAAAACAGTTCGTTTTCATGCTTTCGGAAATATGTAAGTTACAAAATTGAGAAACCTTCTCAAAAATAAAAACAAATAAATATAAATAACAAAAAAAAAAAAAAAACCCCCCCCCAAAAAAAAAGAAGCAAAAAAATCGAAACAAACTCCAGATATTCTTTAAGTCGGATCAAATTTGAAACAAAACAAAACAGACAAAAAAGAAAACCAAAAAGCCCCAGACCAAAAAAAAATAAAAAAAAAAAACAACATTTTGGCAATTTATTAGTGGGCACAGTTAAAATTTCGTTTTTAAATTCTTGCTACCAAGCGAATGTCTTTGGAAAGGTCGAAATTCTTTGCGGGGTCTCGGGGCGTCGAGACCAACGCATTCTACGGCTCCATGACGCTCGGCGCTGGCGAAGGTCACGGCTTTGTTGCCCATACGGCGGCCCGTGCACGCTTCGGAGGCGGCGTCCCAATGCGCCAACAGCAACAGTTGCAACAGTTGCAGCAGCTGCAGCAGCTGCAGCAGCCACCAACGTCAGCTTCGGAGGCGGCAGCAAAAGCAAAAGTGGCCAAACGACGCCTCGCACAGCCAAAGGCTGCCAACACAATGCCGTGCACTGTGGAGGAGTTCACGAGGCGGGCGCAAGCATTGGCCACGGGCAAAGCCGTCGCCGGCGGCGGCGGCGGCACGGCGGCAAAATCGGCAACGGGCGGTTATAGGCGCAGCGCGAGGGCAGCAGCTGGCGCAGAAGTGCCGCCCAAGAGGGCGAATGCGACAACGACCATCAATCGGAGTCGCGGCCAGACGCGTCCGACCCTGACAGATGCCAACAATGCGGACTGGAGCATGCCGACGTCCAAAACGGCGACCGGCAGCGGCCGGAAGCCGGCGGCACGTGTTGGTCGTCGCAGCGTCCGCGTGCGCCACGAGACGCCGCAGACAAAATGGCTGCTGATGCCGCAGAGCAATTTTCGCCAGTGCAGCGAATCCTCATCGGAGGCCAATTCGCCAATCAATGCCAGCCAGCAGCAGCAGCTGCCAGTTAAGGCCTCCTGGCCGGGCATCGGGCCCAGCAACAGCAGCAACAGTCCCAGTCCCAGCCCCAGCTTCAGTCCCAGCCACGGACGTCAGCAAATTGTGGAGACGCCAACAAAATCCAATGTACAATCGCGCCTGTTCACAGTGCCAAATAATGAGGCGCAGCCAGGCCAGCTGGAGGCGCAGCGCGTGCGATCAACGACTTTGCTGTTGCAGACGGACGGCGTTGAACAGACGGCGTCCGTCGACAACAGTCGAAGGTCGGCGTCGTCCGTTAAGCCCGGCCCGAGCAGCAAAACCAATTGCAGCTATCGATTGAGTGGCAGCAGCAGCAGCATCTGGTCGAATAGTGACTCCTACGACACGCCCTATCTGTTTAAGGGCGGCAACAAGAGCATCAAGCTTACCTCAACGGTTATCAAAATAATGCCCGATGCGCCGCTGCGGATCATAACAACACCATCACCACCATCATCACCAACCCCAGCAGCAACAATTGCTGCGCCCAGGCCCTCAACGCTAGCCTCAATTAACAAGCGTGTGCCGCCGATCAAGCCGCAGCAGCAGCAGCAGCAGAAGCCTGCACAGCAGCAACAGCTGCCGAAAGCAACAGCAACAGGGGCAACGGCAACAACAGGATCGTCGAAAATTGTGCGCGTGGATCAGCACAAGGTGCCAAAGACCATAGAGGATGGCATCGATATAAGCTATCAGTATTTTGTGTCCACGCCGATTGCACGTGGCAAGAAGCCGCTGCCCGTACGCTATTTGTATAGGCCGATGGTGCGACGTCTGAATCAGGTGAGCACAACAACAGGACGACATGGTCGTCGCAGCGGCGGCGGCAGCAGCAGCAAAAAGGGTCTGTCGGAGAGCAAAACGGAGGACGAAGAGCTGCTGGAGCAGGATGTTGAACTGGAGCAGGCTCAGGCTGAGGATGCATTGCCCGGCAGCAGCGATATTGAGTCGTCCGATTCGAGCACAGAGCTAGCTGAGCACGATCGCGACTTTGATCCGCCGCCAATTGTTGTTGATGCGAAATATTTGCCATTCGTAAAGCAGCTAAAGAATCATCCATGGCCGCAGGAGCAGCGCAGAAAGGATGCACTGCAACAACTGCAAATACTCAAACAGCAACAGTTGCAGCAGCAGCAACAGCAGCAGCAGCAGCAGCAACAGTTGCAACTGCAACAGCAAAACGAAGAGAAGCAGCAACTGCAGCAGGCACAGGGGGAACAGGACCAACAGGAGCTAAAGAAGAAGGCAAAGCATTTGCAAATGCTGGAGCAGCAACAGCAATTAATACAACAGCAACGTCAGCTAATTGAGGAGCAACAGCAGCAATTGCTGGCACAGGAACAACAGCTCAGTCCACGCCCGATGCTGATCGATTTTCAGCCAAATGTGACGCGTCTTAGCGCTGTTGGCGGTGCCAACATTTGCTATCATGCACCAATCCGTATGTGCGCTGGTGCTGTCGAACCAGCAACTGTTGCTGCTGCCGAAGCGGCAACACCAGCAGCAGCAGCAACACCAGCAGCAACGCCCGAGATCGTTGAGGCGCCGATAATAGCGGCCATTACCTACGAGGATGTTGAGCTGAATGCCGGCGCTGTCAAAACCGTAAGCTTTCAGCTGGAAAGCGACAGCAACTGCAACTGCAACTGCAACTGCAACAGCAACTGCCACAGCAACTGCCACAGCAACTGCAACAGCAACAGTTGCAGCCAGAGCGAGGGCCACAACAACGGCAACAATTGCAGCGTTAGCGCCCTAACGACCATGCCCCCAAACAACGAAAGGAAGCGACGCAAATGCAAATCGCGTGGCAAGAAGAAGAGCCGCAACTGAATGTTGCAACACCCGAAATGGGGCAGCAGCAACGGGTTGCAGATATTGTCGGCACTGACATACATATATATATACATATATATACATATATATACATATATATATATATATATATAAATACATATTGATATTTTGGAAGCGTGCCCAATTCACAATTTATACAATTCAATTTCGATTATAATCCATTTAATTATTTCCTTTATGTATTTATTTTCTTAATTCTATTTTTTTTTTTAATTTCATTCGGTAAGAGCTGAAATTACAAATTAGCCCAAGTTAATTGAAATATGGAATTATGATATTTAATACAACTCGGCACGTCATTTTTGGCACTTTGATGACTTCATTTCGCCGCGAATATATGTATATGTATGTATATTAACATATACTTGGCTGTTCCCTACGGAACGGGCCAAAAGGTCAGGGTCAGCCTAAGGGCAAGGCCGCACGAACCAAACCAAAAGTCCTGTTGACAATATTCTTGGCGGCTGTGTTGGCTGAAGGGGGAGGCATGTTTTCCTTTAATATACCCTTGCAGAGGGTATTATAATTTTGTCGTGAAATGTGTAACGCATAGAAGGAGACATCGCCGACTACATAAAGTATACATATATATTCTTGATCAGTATCAACAGCCCGAGTCGATATAGCCATGTCCGTCTGTCTGTTTCTATGCGAACTAATCTCTCAGTTTTAAAGCAAACGTTATGAAACTTTGCCTCTTTCTGTTGCACGCAGTACATATGTCAAAACCAGCTGGATCGGACCACTATATCATATAGCTGCCATAGGAACGATCGGTCGAAATTTAAGTTTTTGTATAGAAAACCTTTTTGTTTCTCAAGATATCTTAACCAAACTCGGCATTTATTAGTTTTACAATGCTCCTCACATATATGCAAAATCCTATCAACATCGGACCACTATATCATATAGCTGCCATAGGAACGATCGGTCGAAATTTAAGTTGTTGTATAGAAAACTTTTTTGTTTCTCAAGATATCTTAACCAAACTCGGCATTTATTTGTTTTACTATGCTCCTCATATATTTGCAAAATCCTATCAACATCGGACCACTATATCGTATAGCTGCCATAGGAACGATCGGTCGAAAATTAAGTTGTTGTATGGAGAACTTTTTTGTTTCTCAAGATATCTTGACCAAACTCGGCATTTATTTGTTTTACTATGCTCCTCATATATATGCAAAATCCTATCCACATCGGACTACTATATCATATAGCTGCCATAGGAACGATCGGACGAAATTAAAGTTGTTGTATGGAAAACTTTTTTTTTTTCTCAAGATATCTTAACCATACCCAGCATTAACTACTTTTCCTGTGCTTCTTAGATACGGGCAAACCACTATAAAAAGACAAAGGTCTGCAAGGGTATTAAATCTTCGGCGTGCCGAAGATAGCCCGTCTTTCTCGTTTTTATGATGATATAACACCATAACGACAGCCATCAAATAAAGGATGCACAAGCATCCTCCAGATTGTGCTTAACAGCGAGTGAGTGGGCAGATAATAAATAATAATAATAATAAATAATATATTATGAAAATGCCATTGCAAATATATTTAGCACTCATTATGATGGCTAATAGCCGACTAAAGAACTTTTATATCATCTTGATTTTCCATTTCCATTTCCTTATATGTAGATAGATGGAGAACTCTTTGAACCCATAAAGCATATACATACATTTAACCTTCTCAATATCCTGGCTGCAAGCCCAACACAATATATTTCCTGGTTCGAACCACTGCGCTGGTTTGTTTTACCCTGTTTTACACATCTATTTGAATTGGTTTGAGAGCGAAACTCACAATTTTCAATCGAATAAAATGTATGCGAAAAGCTTTAACCACTTGAGAATTATAAGCAAAGGCTACAGAGCTAGCCAAAAGTAAAACCTTCTCTTCTGTACTTTATTATATTTCCATATGTTTATTGATCAAACATTTCCTGAACCTACACAAACCCAAGTTTTCAATCAAATGAATATTCTTTAATAAATATATGAAGAATACGTTTAATTCTGGTTTTAAGTGTTCACTAATTTTGTTTCGTTCTATTTGACAATTTGTTGATTAAGTGAAAACTGTTTTTTGTTAATATATTTAATCTGATGAGAACTGAAGCGGAACCCCATAAAAATGAACCAATTTGTTGGCACAATAAACAACAAATTTGACGGCTGCTTTTGCCCCGATCGAAATTCTAGCGTAAATAAATATTGACAAATAATTGGATGGACAATTAATATGTTGCCAAAAGTTAACAAATTGTGCCAACTGCTAACAGAGAGCTTCACAGATTTTAATATGCAAATTAATTTTAATCACGAGCTGTCCAATAAATCGGATAAGTACTGTGCTGAATGAAAGGCCAGTGTTGGCTAATTTCAAAGAGAATTCATTAGTATAATAATCAGTTTTTTCTCAAGGGAAGCTTCACAGATTTTATTATGCAAATTAATTTTAATTATGAGCAGTCCAATAAATCGGATAAGTACTGTGCTGAATGAAAGGCCAGTGTTGGCTAATTTCAAAGTGAATTCATTTGTTTAATAATCAGTTTTTTCTCAAGGGAAGCTTCACAGATTTTATTATGCAAATTAATTTTAATTATGAGCAGTCCAATAAATCGGATAAGTACTGTGCTGAATGAAAGGCCAGTGTTGGCTAATTTCAAAGAGAATTCATTTGTATAAAAATCAGTTTTTTCTCAAGGGAAGCTTCACAGATTTTATTATGCGAACTAATTTTAATTATGAGCAGTCCAATATATCGGATTAGTACTGTGCTGAATGAAAGGCCAGTGTTGGCTAATTTGAAAGGGAATTCATTTGTTTAATAATCAGTTTTTTCTCAAGGGAATTTCAATGCTTTGAAATATTTCGAATTTTCCCCCAATTTCCACAACACATCGTAGATGAAAAGTGTTAGATAGACCAAATATTACGACTATTTTACATTTTGAATACCTCTCCGATATAAGATAAAGATAAGGCCTTGTGCTTTGGCATACAGACATATTTGGTTGATATAACTAAGCTCCCAACATTTCACAAATATCGATCGATTAGCAGTTATTAACGAGAGCAAGAGGAAGGGAAAAGTTCGAATGTTGCTGACATCATTCCAGGGTAGCCGTCCTCCTAGACGGACACCCACGGTTTCTGGTTTCTGTTTAATATCCAGAATTTCTCCGCCACGCCCAAAGATTATCAGCTTGTCTGTGGCACTCCTTTTTGTTTGAGTGGGCTTTGGTTTTTCACCGAATTTTTTTGGTTCGACATTTCGTGCCAAGTGCTCATTCAGCCTTGACGTGCCGCCGTACCCCTAAACCGAGGCTGGGCATATCGAAATGGACGCATTAGTTCCAATTACGCGTGGGCATTGACCATTGCCCATGTCCGTGTCTAATGAATGGCGCTCGGCGTCAATATGGGGCTGTTACCGATTCGCTCGATATCGGGCCAAATAGTTCGCATTTAACATTAATAACAATCAAAGGCAATTGTGCTAAATATTGATATCGGTTACTGGGTCGTTCAATGGGCTTTCAGCCTCGCCTTGCAATCATCAAATATACATATATCTATAAATATATATATATCTATAAGGGGGCGAGAGCTGGGGAAGCAGCAACAACAACAACAAATAATAATAATAATAATAAAATGCTACAACTATGTCTAATTAAGATTTATGATGAAAGTCAAGGCTGGTCAAGGTGCGAGCTGCGAGTTGCGAGGTGAGCCACGGGCCTCTCGCAAATTGCCCCCGGACTCATACTAGTTGTTAGTCAATAGAACTAAGCACACACACACACACACACACACACACACACACACACGCACACGCACACGCCATGCACACACGCACACGCCATGCACACAGTAGCTGCATTTAGTATACGAGTAAATTGTGTTGTGCGCCGCACAGTTCCGCATACAATGGTTAGTTATACAGTATGTATATATTATATTTGTATACCCTGTACCCATTGGAGGCGGCTACAAAGGGTATACTGGCACGTAACAGGCAAAGGTTATATACAACTAGATTATATGCCATATTTATGCCCTAAAGCGTTATTCAAGAACATCTTGCGGCTGCGTCCCTGTATACCCTGTACCCATTGGAGGCGGCTACAAAGGGTATACTGGCACGTAACAGGCAAGGGTTATATATAACTAGATTATATGCCATATTTATGCCCTAAAGCGTTATTCAAGAACATCTTGCGGCTGCGTCCTGTGCGTTTTGCCCGACTTGTGCGTGGCGTTGTGCACAGGGTATCTACGAGTCGTGCACATATAAAAGCACACTAATGCCCTCTCGTTATATATACATATATATATATATGAGTGGGCAGACATTTGTTTCAGCTGTCGGGCACAGAGTGCAGCTAATCTAAACTGACACACACACACACACACACGCACACTCAGAGAGAGTTACACCTACGCGAGTGTCCATGGAAACGACGAACGTCAGAGCTCGCCTGTGTGTTAGGATTTGAGGGGGCGGTGAGCCTTTCTCTGTGCCACTTGGCGCTCAAAGGGCCTAGTTGATTATCATTGGAAGTGATTACAGCGTGCGTCATTAAATGTATAAGTAGTATAACACTTTTGTATCGATTTAAGTTGATTAAATTAGTACATATAAGTATTGGAGTGGGCAAATGTTAAATACAATATAGTATATGCGAGACAGTATGACAGTATAACAGTATTAACAGGAAAACTATACCAATCGTAGTGAGACAGTATAACAGCTTAAGTAGAAAACAGTTTAGTAGTAGAATAGAAAACTGTGTAAGTAGGACAGTAGACAATTTTAGTCGAACAGAAAAACCATATACAATCTGACAAGTTTTAGTCGCACAATATAACAGTTTTATAACAAATGTAAAAATTTTAATATAACCATTAACAAGTCTTATTCGAAAACAACAGTATAACAGATTAAGTTAGGCGTTATAACTTTAGTAGACCAGTATAGCAGTTAATGTGGCAAAATATCAGTTTTTACAGACAGTATAGCAGTTTTGGTAGCCCAATATAACAGTCAGGTCTTAGCGAGACTAATAATATAATATTAGTATAAGAGCTTTGTAGTATTTTATGAGCTGTATAACAGTCTGAATAGGACATTAGAAATGATTTAAAATGTCATTCTAAAAGCTTTTACAGTATGTATAACAATTGCCACGCTTTTCGTAGAACAGTTGCAACGAAACAAATCACCCACTCAAGTGGCTCGAAATCATTTTTAATGTGCCGCTTAAGCTGCCTGAGAACAGCTTATGTAAAACTATTAAACAAGTAACGATCAAGTGTATGACAGTTCCCACATGTAACACAGCTGTTCGATGATTTATTTGCTTTTTAGCGCCATGCTGTTATAAGTTGTTAGTGTATAACAACAATTGCCAGCTGTGGTATAACAGTTGCCATTATAAATCGTATAATAGCAGCACTCTGTCTTTCTTTCTCATCTCAAGTTTGTGCTTTAGTCACATGATCCGCCACTTGTATACCAATTGTATAACACATTTTAAGTGATCCCCCCCCCCCCCAGCCCATCCCTTCCCCACCACGCCGAACAAATGCCATCAAATGCACAGAATGTAATCATTAGGGGGCAACTCGAGCTTGACTGAAGAGGGCTGAAGAGAGTAGAGGACCAAAGTGATTCCATTCAAAGTCAGCTAAACAATTCTACACACAGTTTAATTAACACTCAACAGCAGCTGGGCCAAAGGCGGGGGCGGAGGGGGGAAGGGGGTAGCCGAACCAGTTTGAATGGACGCCAATTGACGATTGCAATGCGAATTCGATGAGGTTTATTGTTTCTTTTTTTTTTGTATTGTACAGGAATGTGGACAAACGAAATGAACGCACGTAACTAGAGTAACAGCACTACGACCCAAAATCCAGATATTATAAGCAGAAAGCGTCCGCATGAAACTAAATGATAAATTGCAGCGTAGATTTCATTTAACTATGCTGAGAAAGTGAATAATTGGGATAGAAAACAAGTGCGATAAATTTGTGCTTTAATATGAAAATCGCTTTAGCTCACCGTTGAACAGTTCTTTTGAAGGTCATAGATTTGAACTAGTTTCGGTCTCTCTCTCTCTCTCTCTCTCTCTCTCTCTCTCTGCTCACTCGCTCTCGGATTTCTTGTGTCAATTTGCTAGCTGCCTATTATGAAATCCTTGACCATGACATGCTGTTCGGCCGTGTGAATGAATGGGTGAATTTGTGAATGAATGGGTGAATGGATGAATGAGCGAGCCTGCATCCTCAATTGGGATTGGGAGGCAGGGGGTCAGGGCCACATAAGAGGACTTCAATGGCATTGGACCATGGCCAAGAAGCAAGTCATAAATATTTTATTATAGGCGCAAAATCAATTGGGTCACATACTGTGACTGTGTGTGTGTACAGTGATCACACGCAATGAAGAACTGGCGTAAATAAAATTAGGTCACGCATGAGAATCGAAATATCAAGGCATCTAATCGAGTTCCACGCTAATTAAATACATAATCATCCACAATAAGTACATAAGAGAGCATATTTATACTAAGACAAAGTATTGGAAAATTCGAACCGCAAGTGGGAGAAAACGCTGGTCAAAATTTGCATGCAAAAAACATGTAAAAAAAAAAAAATAATAAGGCAGGCATATAATTGTGCTTTGCACAGCCTGCGTGGGCTTAAGTATGTGTGCGTCGAACTAGCGAGCGAAAAGTCGCTGGTTCAACTGCAGCAGCAAGTGAATATTTGGTAATTTCTTGTATACAGACTAGATCTTGTATCGATACAAGTGTTGACATTAAAGATTTACTTATTAAAATGCAAGGTATTATTTAAATAGTTTACTCACTTGTTGGTTATTTCCAGGACATCGGATATCATGAGGCGATACTTGTTGCGAAATTGCTGTCCCCGCTTTGTCTCCAGCAGATACTTGTTGCAGAAATCGGTTAGGGAAACGAAATAGATGAAACCCAGTGATGTGAGGAAGAGACCACGCTGGAGCGTGATGCGATCGGTGGTATTCGGAATTTGCCACAAGCTGCCGCAGGCCAAGCTCATCGATCCAATGGAGCACGCCAGCGAGAAATAACAGCCGCAACGCAACGGCATCGGTGCCGAGACGCAGCCAGTCGCTGTCTCTGCTGTATCTGGTTTATCTGCCTCTGGTGCATCCGATTTTTCCGTTGGTTCACCTGGAGCTGCTGCATCCTTGCAGGCGCCATTGCTAACCAGCGGCTGGCACAGGCTATTTCGTCGCTGGTGCATGGTTTTTCCTGCTGTGGCTGTGGCTGCTGCTGCTGCTGCTGCTACCTCTTTTCCCTGCTGGAATTAGCTTGCGCTGTTCCTTTTGCTTAAAGGGGCGTGGAGGAGTAGTTAGTTAGGTTCACAACCTGTTGCCTGGACGGTGCTGCCTTGGCTGTTTTTGGGGTTATGTTTGTGTTCGGCCTTCAGATGTGGAAGAATTTCATTTTTGCAGCTGTATTTGAGACAAATAAAAAGACACTAGTCAGCAGGTTCGACTAGCGGATACCCTATATATATATATATACTAAAACAGTTCGAGTTCAATTTATACATTTTAAGGAACTAGTTCCAAATTCCTAAGCAATATCTATAAGTATGAACTAGTTCCACCACAGCCAAATTTCGTGAGCATATCCAAACAATATCTATATATATCTATCTTAATAAGCGTAGCTTGACTACTTTTATTATTATATTCATTTATCTAGTTGAACTGAAAGCAGTTTGGGACTCTCGCAGAAAAGTTGAGAGTTTGCAGATGGATTTTGTATCAGAGAATAAATTTTAAATTGGATTTAAGCTGTCCATTTGCAGCTCCTTGGAATCACTTTTGTAGTATTTGCGAACCGGTTTCCATGGAAAAATCTATTCAATTCAATTTGTGTATGCCACTGTATATGTATATATATAGAGACGACCCAGATAAATCTATCTATATATAATATATGTATATATATATATATGCTATGTATATGTGTAAGGTGTAACTGTCTGGTCGCAGGCAACAAAGCGTTTTCTTATCAACGAACGAAGCGGAACTCAATCTGTATGCTCATTATCAGCCAATTATCATTATCAGTTGCGAGCCTCGCTTGTTGCTGCGGCGGCTGCTGTTATTTCATATTTGATGTACACTTTAAAAATATATTCGGACTTTGTCATTACTTAAAGCTGTAACACATAAGTGTATGTGTATCCCCCTGTGTGTGTGTGTGTGTGTGTGTGTGTTTGCTTAATTCTTTTGAAGCGTTTACAATCTTATCTAGCATTTAAGGTTATTAGTTTATTGCCACTTGCGTCTTTTGGATTTATCATTTATCACATGCATGAAATTTTTATCGTACCCAAATGAAATGAAGAGCGCGCGCATACTGTCAACAAACTGTTAATGCGCACTGTTACGCTCTTTGGCTGTTAAATTACATAGACATTGTGTACATATGGGCTCTCATACAAAGTACAAAATTCAAATGCTAATTGACATTCGCTTTTGTATGCAAATGCATGTGCGTTGTGCATGTGTGCGAGTGGGAGCGCAATAAAAACAAAAGTTGCACTCACACTCACACTCTCTTGCATGCGCGCATTCATCGCAAGAACTGTGATACATAAGCATAAAAATGTAGGTCAAGTACGTTGCATTGCCTGAATAAACAATTAGTTCACACACACACACACACATGCACACAAACAAAACCGCAACAAATTGCATTGGGCGCCAATTGTTGGGCAATTTTGTTTAACCAACTAAGAGGCTCAAGTTGCGCGCGCGCACAAATAAAAACAACAACAGCAACAATTACAAATAGAGACAGCTGATCGGCGCTGCTTTATGAGGCAATCAATATACTTTTTAGCACTTATTTATAAGTTTTTGTGTCACATTTACACGACGAGAGACGCCCACACACGCACGCACACACGCATCCACACACACACACACACACACACACACACACACACAGAGATGACGCGCGCGCAGTCAGCATCAGCCCGTCACAGCTGCTGCAGACGCAGTTAACACGCATACGCAATGGACAAAATTGATTATGCAATTCCAAGAATCGCATTGCCAAATTAGTTTAAATCGTGTATCGCATTATGCACTCGCATCCAAGCAACAAAAACAAACTAAATAAAAGTGATCTAATCTTGCGCACACTGTCATACACACACACACACACACATATATACACACGCGCGCGTTTTGTATGAGGTACTGCATTTGCCGGCAACGGCGTCAGCGGGCAAATCCACTTGCATTTCACGTTGTCATTTCAAAATTTCGATTCACACACACACACACTGTTCACATTGACAGCATTATTTAGATACGCCAAACATTACCACTCTTGTTCGGACGTGTAATATATAATGAAAAAATTAAAATAAATACACAAATTTACAAAAACGCAAACGGCAGCGACTTTTAAACTGACCCAGTTAGATTGAACAATAACAGCAGAGTGGCAGCTGTCAGCAATGTTATGAGGCTGTTGTGCTCGCCAGAGACCTGTTATGTTTTACATACATAGCAACATCGATATATCGATGTTGGCGATATTTTATGGCTGAAACAAAAACATCGCAGCTTACATACAAAACAAATTATTATTATTGTAAATATATAACTGATTAGATAGCGATATGTCTAATGTGAAAATATTTTTTATAAACGTCTATTATCAAAATTAATTACATTCCAACATTAGGAACCAGTGTTACAAATAATCGATAATATAGTAAAAACGAAAAGTAAATGCAAAAGAATAACAGCTTTTAGATATGTTTACTACAGGGCAAATTCAAATTAATAAATTAAATCATTTTGTAGTATTACTTATGCTACATTAAATCACTCGATATTTCGTTAACTGACGATATTTCGTTGTACTGTTGTCTTATTTTCTAGTTTTGGTATTTATCGCAGAGTACATTTTTGGCATTTTAAGTTTACAGGCGTTAATCCCAAAAATATATTACCACTAACCATACAATGCCATACCATACATTGTATGGTTAGTGATATTACTTTCTGATATTTACAAACGTGGCTTAAACAATTTAGACAACAGAACGAAATTTACTCTTCCACACAATGGTAACAGAAAGTGTATTTATAAACGGATCATTTGTTTAACATGTCAGGTGAACAAAATAAATAAAAAGTAAATTAACATTTAAAAAAAAGAACTGTTATGAAAAGTATCTATATTTTGTGTTAAAAAAAATACCATATTGCAATCGGTGGATTTCAACCAAAGCAGTGAGACCAAACTGTACAAACATAAAAATGCAAATACAAGTGCATGCCGTTTCTTTTGTTTGCCACTAATATTTTATTTCTCAGTGGCTGCGGACGTGTGCGTTTTGTCGTGCGGGTTGGACAAGAAAAATGGCGAAAACTGTCGGTCGTGCGTGCGCGCAAATCGCAATTTTATTAACTATATACGGATCAATACAATGTGTGAAATCAATATGTAAGTGTAACCAAATCACACTTGAATCTTTTCGAAACCAAATATTCAAATACGCTTGTACATATGTATGCACATATGACAGATCATCGTTAGGCAGCGATTATGATGATGATGATGACGATGTCGAAGAAGACAAAACGCAAAGATTGGTCGTAGAGTTATTGGGGGATGGGCCAGGGGGAGTCAGAGCGCGCTCTGCTGCCATTTGGTACTTTTTTTGTATGGTGAAATTTTGCTGCCATGTTTTTTTTTTGTTTGTGTCTCTGTTGCTGTTAAAATGAATTTGTATTTTTATTGTAGTTGTTATTTCTGCTGCCTAGCAGTAAATGCGTTAATTGACAACAACAAAATATCAAGTGTACGTAGCACCGTAGGCGTGTGTGTGTGTGTGTGCGAGTGGCGCAGCCGAGTGTGAAAATAGGCAGCAGCATTACTAAGAAACGAACGTCCTGTCGCCTGCTTGTCTGTCCCTCTCGCTCTATCTCTAATAAACTGCCCACGTTCGCATTATTTTTAACGTTTTTTTTTTGTTGTTTTGTTTTGTGTTTTACTGTGCGCTACGCCTATTTGCTCCATGCTCCACTTAACGTGCAACAATTTCCATAGCCCTAACCCCACTGTCAACCCCTTCGCGCACTTGTAGAGCGACATCTCGTTGTTGCATATTTCAATTGAAATTTGTGGCGCATTTTTATTAAGACGCAAAGAAAAGGCGAATGTGTGGCTTATTGTTTTTGTTTATGTTGTTGTTGGCACTTCTCGATGCGGTGGCGTCGCAATTGAAATTGAAATGGATCAAAGAAACAAAACAGGTGGCAACCTTGCCAGCAGCTGCTGCTGGCCCAAAATGCCGTTAGCCGCCGTTTTATTTCTGCATTTGTACATTACCTGCTCTTTCTCTCACCACTCTCTTGAGCATAAGTCAGTGTTGTAAAATTAGCCAATAATGTAATATGTTTTTTGAACTAACTATGCACGTATGCATATGTAACTACGTACATACATATGTGAAAACTGGCCCCGGTCAAACGGCGTTGCCAGCGTTTATTGTTGACGCAGTTCATTTACTTGTTTCAGCTAACTGCACACGCACTTCATGATATTTACATATATATAAATATATACATATTTGTTGATACAGTTGCGATTGGGCATTTCTTTGTCTGGCAGCCAGCTTTTACTACCACCCACTTATCAATTTCTTGCACTTGCTTTTTTTAACTTTGAGCGTGTGCGTGCAAATACTCAGTTTTGTTTATGTTGCTGCTGTCGGTTTTACATACACATGTATGTATGCTAGAAATCAATGAAGCTCGACTGTTGCTGTTGCTGCTGCCAGTAGCAGTGGCAGCCGCTGGTCGGTGTGCAGTCACAGTTAATCGATCGGTCGTTCCAACTTAATTCCCACTGCACTGGGCCGATGTCCACGGGGACAGTCACCGACTGGCACAGCAAAGACAAAGACAGCGCTTATCAAAAGCGCTGCTGCTACTGTTGTTGTTGTTGTTTTAATGTTTTTCGCTGTGGCGATAAACAGTTAGTTTTTGCAGTAGCAAACAGTAGCTTGAATGAGATTTGCGTGCTTATTAATACATTGTATGTATGAACGTACACTTATACATATATGCATATGCATATGAGTGTACACATATGTACATATGTATGTGTGCATACTCTGCATTGCAGAGATCTGTAATCGATTGGCATGTTGTCATTAGAGATGGGCGCGTGACACGAGATTTATAACAGATTCGTTTCGTCCATATCTGCAGACAAGAATGGTATATTTTGAAACACCATTTTCTTTTAAGTTTCAGTTTTAGTTTTAGTTCTACGTAAAAAAAAAGTACATTCCAGGCTTAAACCGGCTCTGTTGAAAACAGCTGTGCAGCCTCGCCTATGTGTGTATATTGTTGGACATTAACTTTTATACATTATTGTTCAGTTACGTGTGTCGTTCGTGTCGTTTAGCCAGACAAAAAGTCGAATTTCCCAGACTGCCCATTTAATAAGGGTCTTGACTGGCCATGAGTCAGCATGTTTTTGAACAATATATTAAGAACGTGCTAAATCAGCTTAAAAAAGATCGACAATATTGCTAGGCAAATAAGAATAGCAACCAAAGGGGGGACTTTAGCCAATCCATACGTTAATGCAGGTACCTACGGTACCGTTACCTATGTTCAGACACACTCATGCACAGGTATAAGCAAAAGGCTGCTCCAACAAAGAGCACTTACAAATGTGCATTTACCACTGCACCGACTCGCATTTAATCTATTTTCGATCGATAAACAATCCAGAATGCGAGTGCGATAAAGCACAGACAACTCAGCAACGTCCAATTGGGATTGCATGTGCTGTAGCCAATTCCAATTGGGGCGCTGACATGAATTCTATTCAAATGCATGCATGTACATATGTATATTTGTAGAGACTTTCTTTCATATTCATCTCTTTGCATTCGTGCCGCATCAACCCCCTCCCCTGTCCGCTTACGGTTTACGTTGACCAAAATAGTTGCGCCCATTGTATGCATTGGCGCCCACACCAAACGGCACATAGTGCTGCGTGTGTCTTGAAGCTGCCGTATTGCAACACAGCCCCTTCCTCCCTGTCCCACTCGCACACAGACGCACACACAAACATTGTGACAACAGGAAGCAGAGCCGACAGCATTAGCACATCATCAACATCAAACATAAGCATTGACAAAGCTCCCACCTGGCTTTTTTATATGTATGTATGCCGCTCGTTCACACTCTTGCGTTTGGTCTCTCTTTCTCTCTCTCTCTCTCCTTCTTGTTTCTCTAGATGCGCTGTTCGCGCTGCGACCAATGCATTTTGGGCATTCTGGCAACTCTGTACATTGCGCGATCCGTTTTCAGTTTTTCTTTTGTTTGTTTCTATTGATTTGGCCGATAAGCATGTCCGGCTAACGGCGCTTAAAGCCCAATAAAAAACTTTAACTATACAATTGTCGTTACGGTTGTTATTGTTGTTGCCGTTGCTGTTGTTAGTCAACAAAATGTCAACAAGTATTCATCCATAGTTGAAAAGCTCGTCCGTCGCTAGATAAGATGACGGAAAAGAAGAAGACAAAGTAGACGTACTACGCAAAATGCCTGTCAAATTAATTACCAGCTACCTCTCAGTCCACCTCACCATGATCGCTTTATCGCAACTTAACTGTTGTGGCAAAAAAAAAGTAAAACATAGAAGCAAAAGCTTGCAATTGTGAACTCCATTTTGCAGGCGCATTTCCTTACAAAAGAAAAAATAATAATTAATGGAGAAACTGGGTCACACTCGCAGTCGCTTTGGCTGTGCATGTGTGTACGAGGATGGCTAGCAAAAAGAACGAATAGCAACAATTACTTTCATTTTTCAATCAAATGCTGAATAAATTGCGCCCAATTATTTAAAATAGCAGCAACAAAAACAACAACCATTATCATAACAATTAACACCGGGTTCAATTGAATCAAACGCCGCACAAATGCAAAGAAACGACCGGAGAAACTGGAGGAGCGCTTAAGCATCAGTGGGTGCGAGTGAGGGGGCAGCTGCAGGTGTATGACTCAGTGTGACCGCATCCAATAATTATGCAAGGCAATGGGAAATAGACAAACGCAGCAATGACGTGCAACCCTGATTTATATGCATATATAAAAGTGAGTGTGTGTGTGTGTTTGTGTGTGCGTGCTCTTCCTCTCTCTTGTGTCTCTCTATGCATACATATTATTTTTGCTTTACTTTTTGCCTTACCATAAAAAATAATCTGTAATTAGCTAAAACTCAAAATGCAAAACAAGTGACGCTTGTAAAGCGAAAGGCTTGAGCAACGGGCGGGTGTGAATGTGATAACAAACTTTTGTAATTGTCACTTGTTCGCGTGGTGCTGCCACCAGATCGTAAACAATTGCCACGCGAGAGTTTTGCTGAAGGGATAAGGGGGAAGAGAATATCAACGTTTCATAACTCGCTTAATAACAAATAACAAAAAATAACTGCACTTGGCAATACTTTTTGTCAGCGAAATGTTTAGCTCAGATTGCAGACTTGTCTCCGCCTGTGACCGTGTGTGTGTGTGTGTGTGTGCGTGCAGCGCTCGCACCTTGTTCCACATTATTTGCACACACACATAAACATTTTTGTATTTTAAATCTTTAATGTGATCGTACTTGTAATCGATATCGTACACATTCTGCTTAATGTCTTCTCTGCCTATGTATGTATGTGTGCGCACGATTAATGCACGCTGCTGACCACATGTTAGAATTGTATTTTACAACGGGGAGCAAAAACAATAATAAACTGCGATTAATGGCGCAGTGCCCTTTGATATGCGACTACAAGCAAACATGCGTCTGTATGTGTATGTGTGTAATCTTATATTTACATATGTATGTATATATGTGTAATACTTACCTGCTATGGCAATGCGATGCCTAAAGAATGTGTATTGGTATTTATTGATGGTGTGGTCGAGCAGGGGAATGCGGGGTAATATCGTCCAAATGACGGAAAATATAAGTAAAATGAAAATAGAAAATCGATATTGTGCGAGCGGCGTCAAATAACAGTTAACAAGCAATTACAATGCCAGCAAAAATACATAGGCGCAAAATGCGGTAACAGAGCGGCAAACCAAAAAAAAAAATAAAAATAAGGAGAGGGGGAGGGGGAGGAAAGAAATTGCTCAATTTATGTAAATGCCACGTTATAAATAAAGACAAGAACAACATGCATTTATATTGGCAGTCATTGAGCTGTTACACTTTCAAATCTCCCCTTTATCATCAGGGCACATAAAGTAATTACAGCGGTGGCCATACAATTAGGTAAACTCGTATATGTTTTTCTTTTTCAATGTGAATAAAGCTTATCAACATGAATATCTTTGTTGTTTTTTTTTAATTAACAACAAATGAACAACAAAATGAAGCAAATGGAGCGTATATATTTGTATGGCCGCCACTGTATGTACACTAAATAATATCCACAGTATACCAAAAAATATGAAATAATTTGACATCGCAGCACATTTGAACTGTTGTTAAACGAGTTCTCGCACGCAAAGCAATAAAACCAAATATTTAACTTGACAAAACACCCACAGTATCAAAACAACAACAACAACAACAACAGCTGCGAGTTAAGGCATATGTTTAAGCTTGTCTTGAACATCCATTAGCTATTCCAAAGTTCAGGCGAATTTGATAAGTCATACCCAAAACACAATAGGCCTGATTAACTATTTAACTATTTGTAATTTAAGTTTTCGTATATTCTCTCTACACACAAATTATTAACATTTATCGAATGGTCACACTATAAAAATACATGCTTGCCATGGTCACACTCTGCTCCGTATTTTTCTCAGTAAATTATGTTTAAAAATATCGAATAAAGTTCGTTGTATCAAGTTTTTTTCGAAAGCGAAAATAAGTTTTAACCAAGCGAAGAATCTCAGTTAAAAACCAAAAAAAGAAAAAAGAAAGAAGGAAAGGAAGAGTTATGTATCTTTAAAGTTTGTTTATATACGTATAGCAGATAAGCGGTATATTTCTTAGTCACGTACATATGTATATAATATAGTAGCCCGATATTGATAAGGGTTTTCTTTGTTGTTCTTCAAATGAATTTAATAAGAGTTATTCTTTAAAAAAAAAATTCACCTTTTGACCGATTGTTCCCACGACAACTATGTAATAATCTAATCCGATGTTGATAAGAGTTGTTCAGGATTATCATAAGAAAACGCGAAGTTGTCTGATGTCAATCTAGATCCAGAACGGGCTCTATTGACTCAGCTGCTGATAATAATAACCTATTATATATACATATATATATTATGGGATGGGATTTTCTACTGTAATATGTTGCATATATGTATATTAAAAACTATAGTGATTTTATATACAACTGCTGGCATTTCCGATAAGCAGTAAGAATTTGAACTGAATTGAACCCTTTTGAAAGTGGTTAAAGCGCAGGCAGATGAAAGCATCTCCGATCTGATCAGCATCTTGCTGTTCTTTGCAAATTATCGATAACTTGCCTCGATTCCATGAAATCGATAAAATCGATTTTGATATACTGCTTATTTTGCTTATAACTGAGAGCTACGTACACAAATATTTAATATATATGCCCCTTTATTATAAATATAGATTAGAAATATTTCTCCCTTTTTGGATACCCTATCCGGCCGCATTAATTGAGGTAAAGCTTTGGGCTTTTTATCCGAAATCGATTCGATTTTTTCTCAAGAGACTTTTATATTAATTAATCTGGAAATTTTTGGTTATACTTCTGGGAATTTCTAGTAAGTGGAAAATACACCGTTGCTCAGTAGAAATCGCAACTGATAATACACAGAAAAAATATACTAAAGATACGAGAGAGAGATTTGCCAAGCTCGTAATGTGCAATAACCTCTAGAGAGTTCTTTTCAATTTGCGACTTACGTTTCGTTTCCAAAGAAAAACAAACAAAATTAGATTTTCTTTGCCACCATTAAACGATAAGAATGTATGCCTTGCCCGTGGCGCGTATGTTATGAAATCAATGTTCTGAAACAAATTTGAAATGATTTCCACCAAGGAGGAACGGATTTTCCTAAAAGTGTGAAACACCGCTCAAATGAATTTGAACAAAGATCTTTGAAAATAAGTTTGAGGCCGATCGGATGGTAAACAAAAAGGTTACATACAAACGTTTTTCGCGATTTTTCCACGCTTGCGGGTGGAATTTCCCGAAACCCCGTCTTAACGTGCACCTACATCACATAAGGTAGCTACAGTGAAAATTTCAGCTTCCTAGCTCTTACGGCTTGGGCTGTGCGTTGATCACCAATCAGTCAGTCAGTCAGTCAATCAATCAGTCAGTCAGTCAGGACAAACAGTTATATATATAGAGATAGTTAGATAAACATATATGTATGTATATATAATGTCAGCTTATCCAATTGTGTTGTGACGTCTCTTTCTTTTTTTTTTTGTTCTTCCTGCAGCTCCCGATGCATCCGATAGCCTCGACAGCCAGCTCAGCGACATCAATCCGGACGCAATTGTTCTTTTGTCGCCGGAGGAGCTGTTGCATCAGCGTCAGCGTCGTGCCGCTCCAGCGTCAACGGCGGACTCGACGCCAGTTGTGGCCACCGCGCTAGATGACAAGAATCACTATCAGAGCGTTAGCGCCAATTTGAATGGCAGCGGAAACGCTGCGCCGGCAGATGCCACAGTGACCACCACCAGCACCGTGGACAGCAAGGGAACTGCGACGGGCAGCGTCTCCTACAATGTGCACAACGTGGGCGTCAATGGCACCGGTCAGCGCAAGGAGTTCAGCTCTCAGCCGAATGCCGGCGGCGATGCCAGCAACTATAGCAATGCCACCACCAGCATCAATGTGGCCGCAGCGCCGGCTGGGCCGCCAAAGAAGACCCAATTGATGGCCTCACAGCCATCGCAATATCCAAAAAAGGTGGCACAACAATCCGTCCAGGCGACACCAGCAACAGCGGCTCCAGCAGCAGCAGCAGCAGCAGGAGCAGGAACAACAACCGAGCGAACGCTTTTCGATGATGTGGAAGTGGCCGACGAGGTTATCACCAATGAGGCGAGCAATGCCTCGCTGACCCGAACCGAGGATCACTTTGACTATTATCGCAGCCTGCTCTATGCTAGCAAGGAGGAGACGTCCAAATTCTGGACTGAATTCCGCGATATACCCAAAAACAGTATATTGTCCTCGGCGCATCGCCGGGCCATGACCGTTGAGCTGAGGTTTGACTTTCCATTTTATGGCAATTATGTGCGCAACCTAACCGTTGCCACCGGCGGCTTCCTCTATACGGGCGAGTATGTGCACTCCTGGCTGGCGGCCACCCAATATATTGCGCCACTTATGGCTAATTTCGATACGAGCATATCGGACGGTTCATTTGTGCGGCTACAGGATAATGGTTAGTCCAATTAACAATATATGTACATAGATACACGCTGCTGCTTGTTCACTAAACTCAACATTTTATTGCAGGCACCGCCTTCACCGTCGTCTGGGAGAATGTCACGCTGCAGGATAAGCCCGAATATGGCAAATTCACGTTCAGCGCGACGCTTCATCAGACTGGCGATATTGTGTTTGTCTACTATCAGGTGCCCACGCCGATCAATACCATACAGGACCATCAGCATCCGGTCAAGGTCGGCCTATCCGATGCATATATCGTGGACAAGATGCTCTACTGTATGTAGCTCTAAACGCATATTCTACGCATATGCCCTATCTAATGGCCGTACTTTTGTACTTGTACTTTCAATTAGTTGCCCGCCGCAAGACCATCTACGAGTACCATCGCGTCACATTGGGCCAGCAGGAGATTACAAATAACACCATCATTGTCCTGACAGCGTTGCCCAACTGCCTTGGCTACAGCGACTGTCAGGCGTGCATTAATCACAATACCACATTTGAGGTAAGCTGCCGCAAAGTCGCAAAGTTACCCAGCCCAGCCCAGCCCCAAGCTAATCTATGTATATACCCTCTTTCCACACAGTGCACCTGGTGCCCAACACTGAATCGCTGCTCTACAAATAATGGCAACGATCGCAGAAAGCAGGAGTGGCAGCAAAAGGGTAAATCTTAATCCGAATACATATAGGCCATGGCCATAGGAAATAGGAAATACTCTTGCCGGCATTTGACACAGATAGGGACCTTTATTTCCCATCGTTGTAATATAATATATTATATGTACATCTTTACTTCACATTTGGTTCGTAGAATAGGAATTATGATAAGGGCAACAAGCCTTGATTCCTTTAACATTTTGCTAGACTTTTTGCCAGATAGTCTTTATAGTCCTTAAAAGTATCAATTTTCCATTTCTTATCCGATCGTTTCTTATCGTTATCGATAGATGCCCAAAATGTTTTCTATAAAACCAATAAGTAAACGCCTAGACGTTGATGTTGATAAGTGTTCTGTTCATTCATATATCGTATAATTTTCAAATTTACCATTTCCGTTGCTTATAATTCTCAAGTGGTTGAAGCTTCAGACTAAAGACCAGGCCTTGCTATCATTATCGATATGCTCCCATTTGCTATTGATGTTGTTGTTTATTTATTTATTTATGTTCGACCAAAACTAGTGTCTTCCCAATTATATTCAATTCATCAAATTTCTGCTTGTCCTGCCAGCTATGCCCCTTTAAACAGCTAATTTTTGACAGTTAAGCTATTAGAGACTACGGCTAAGAAGAAGGGTGTTAGTAGTTAAAAATAATCTTAATTTACTATATTATTTAGAAAATACAACAAATAGGAATAATGAAAGAAAGAAATAATGAATAAAATAAAGAAATTTACTTCAGATATATAGAGTGTCAAGTAGTTAGGATTAGGAGATAGGGTAGAATTTATAGCCTGTCCCGCAAGCTATGTTAATTAACGTTTATCGATAAATTGAAATCAACTTATAGGATTACAATCAATTGATTTAAGGCATATGACTTATGTCCGGCAGTTGTCAGGACCTATGCTAAGTTATCGTTATCGACATCGATATCAAGCTATGTTAATTAACGTTTATCGATAAATTGAAATCAACTTATAGGATTACAATCAATTGATTTAAGGTATATGACTTATGTCCGGCAGTTGTCAGGACCTATGCTAAGTTATCGTTATCGACATCGATAGCAAGCTATGATAATTAACGTTTATCGATAAATTGAAATCAACTTATAGATCTGCAACCAATTGATTTATGGTATAAGACTTATGTCTAGCATTTGTCAGGACCTATGCTAAGTTATCGTTATCGACACCGATATCAAGCTATGTTAATTAACGTTTATCGATAAATTGAAATGAACTTATAGATCTGCAATCAATTGATCTATGGTATAAGACTTATGTCTAGCATTTGTCAGGACCTATGCTAAGTTATCGTTATCGTTATCGACATCGATTGGCTGGCTCAGTTTATAATTTGAAATCTCTCACCGTCATTGCATTTACAGGCTGCGATCGTTCAATGATTAACAACAGTGCCGCCTGCCCGGCGCTGGGTCAAAAGGGCAACATAAACAACAGCAACAACAACAGCAACAGCACCAACAACAACAACGGCAGCAACAACAACAACAGCGCTGGCATAGGCAGCTCCACGCCCGGTGCCAGCACGGCGGCCACAGAGCCAACAGTGAGCAGCACGCAGTCGCCGGCTGGCGTTGAGTCGGCGTCTGGCGATGGTGTTAATGTCGAGAAGAGCGAGAATCTCGGCGCCGTGCTGCCGGAGAATAAGAGCGTGGGCGTTGCGTTTGGTTTTATGGTGCCCATTTGCCTGGTGTTCGCGGTGACACTGTGGCTCTTCTATGCGTACCGGTATCCGCACACACGGAGCGGACAGCTGCTCATACAGGTGAGTCTATCGATAAAAAATAATCATTGCAAATTGAAGAAGGTTTCGACTTAAATACTTAATTATATGAATGTGTATATATATTTTCATGCAGTCCAAGCATTTACATCAGGTTGGTTAACAGTACAGTACATTAACATTTTGCATCTGTCTCGCTTGCGCGCACACACCGTTTTCTGTTGAGCTTTATTTAACGAATTCTTTCTCTCCCTCTGTCACAGTTCCGTCCCAGCCAATGGTCATGGCGACGCGGCGAGGCGCGCTACACGGCGGCCACGATACACATGTAGTGGAGTTGATGAGAGATAAACGTGTACCTGTTACTTGTCAGCAGCAAGTAACGAGTCACTTCGTGGTGACAGAATATCAGTGGTAACAGGTACCAAAACGCTGTTCCCCCAAACACCCTAGCCCTTCCATCGCATCAAGCAATTGCAATTGTCAATGCCGTCTAGTTGTGAATTGGCATACAAAAACAAATTGAAATTTATATACATACATATGTGCTGACAGACGCAGCCACTGCAATATGTCAATGATAATTAGTTCTAACGGTCACTGTTCTCAACGTGACATCGCTCATATCTGACATGCAACAACAATTAACAGAATCGTGTATAAATTCAATTATCTTAACAGTTAGATGAATGTTAAACCATCGCAGCATTAAAAGAACGAAAGCAGAGCAGCAGCAGCTGCTGCTGCGTATTGCAAAATTTGAATGCTGCCGATGTTTAGCAACACTAAAAGCTAACGTATGCAGCAATTGGGACAGTTTGAGTGGCATTGCATTTAAATACTTTACCCTACCCAAAACTAAAATTTAAAAAAAAAAAAAGACAACAAATACGAAAACACGTGTACTTTGTGCTCTTCCTAGTTAGTCTTATTGTTTGTTTTTTTTTTAACCATATGATTTTGGCAAACATTTTTTGTTAAACTTTTATCGAGTCAACATAATATGCTCTCTGCTTCGATAAATAGCGGTAAATAATTTGCTCAGGCCCTGCTCCCTTAATCCCCACCAGGCACACACATTCACACACACACACACACACACCCACACACAAACAAAAACAAAAACACACAGAGCACACATATACTCACACACAGACACGGGGCACAGTGCTTGCAGTTTAGTAGTTCAATTGTAAAAACATATTTTCTGTTTGTTTTTTTATTTTAAATATTATTATTATTATTTTTTTTTTTTTTTGAATATGGTGTAATTTTTACGCCTCTCATTTTTTTGGTTTTCAATTGGCAACTCTCGAGTATGAAATTTGTATTCTATCCCCCTTATTTTGTATTATATGAGTACTTTATACGTATGTATATGAAGGACTTGAATCGATATATGTGGAAAGGTATATTTATCCAAGGCGACCTCTTCTTTTTGTTAGTATATTTTCTATTAATTAATATTATAAATATACAAATAAATAAATATAAAAAACAATAAATGTGGTGTGCAAGTAAAGAAATGAAAATGCTAAACTGAAAACATAAATAAGAAATAAGAGAAACAAGCAACTAAAGATCTGTAACAAAAACGTAAGAAGGAAACAAAAACGCAACTAAGGAAATTGTATAACAATGTATTTTGATAATGAAATTAAATTTGTATTTTAAGCTCTTATTACATATACAAGATAATTTAAATAAAAACAAAGAAAAATATAAATAAATGTATAATGTTAATCATTTGTGTTTCGCCGCTAGAAATTTAAAATGCCCGCCATACTGTTTGACAATCACAGCCCAATTGCATTGGGGCTTGCAGATCAACGGAATTTCCGCTTCACAGTGCACAGTTGCATTCTGTCTGTGTGCCATAACATTGCCATTTTGAGCATAACATTGCGATTTGGGCAGTTATAAATGAAAATGCTTTGCTTTACTTTCAGTTTTATTGTGGACTAATTTTTGGTCATTAGTTGAAATTTATGCATTTGCTAATGTTGTTAATTGTTAATAGTTTAATACTTGTTGTTTACATTGGCTTACACATTTACAAGGTGGATTTGGGCTGTAAGAAAAACCGTTGGATTTCGTTTCAAGATGCGCCAGGGGTGCAGGGTGAGAGTTAGCTCCACATTAACATTTAACAGCGGCAACAACACAAGCCTCGGCGGTTGGTGGGTATACATACATATATATGCGCGTGTGTGTGTATGTTTATTTTTTCATTTCTTCTTGTGTGTCTTTCATCTTTTAGAGCTTCTGCTGCGCCAGTTCCTCGATGGTGCGCGCATTGGTGAGCGTCACCCACAAGGGCGACTGTATGCTGGCCAACGAGTAGCTCTCGGCTGCGTCGAGCGACTGCGATTTGCGCATGGCTGCAGCTGCTGAACTGGCGCTGCCGCTGCCGCTGCTGCTGCCGGCGCCAAGGCGACGCTCCCGTTTGGAGCCGCGCTTGCTGGCGCTAAACGCGAGCGCTGCTTCGCTGGCCGGGCTGCTGCTGGCGGAGCGCAGCTCCTGGAGGCGACTGCGCCGTTTGGCCAGCGCGGCGGCATCGTGCGATTCGCGCAGACTGCCCGCTTTGCGCAGCGGCGGCGTCAGCGCTGACGGCGTGCGCGGCTGCAGCAGTTGCATGGCCAGCGCAGCTGTCTGCGGCTGCGCTGTCGGCAACGTCGAAAATGTCGACGTCGTCGTCTTCGGCTGCTGCTGTTGTGCTGCTAACTGTTAGCTCGAGGAGAAGGACATCTTGTAGGAGTTGGTGTCCATGGGCGATTCGGGATTGAGTATTTCGGTCTGCGTCTGCTCCACGTCGCTGCAGCGCTCCTCCAACACCGTGTCCAGCTCCAGCGAGGTGAAGCCCTGACTTAGGCTTCGTTCAGGACGTAGACTGATAGCTCGCGACGATCGGTAATCTAAAGCGGCAAAAACATTACCAAAAAGAAAAAACAATACCAAAGAAATAAATAAACAAAGGCAATCCACATTAGCTACAAGTTGCTCAAATCGCCTCCGGCAAGCGGAATGGAAATGTGTGTGTGTGTGTGCGTGTGTGCGTGCGCGTGTGCGTGCGCGTGTGACCAAAGACAAATTGAAAACGTGCGACGTCGAGAGCGAGCTCAAATTTAATGTGAGTATCAAAACGTGCAGGCCACCAACCCCGCCCAACGCCCACCACCACACGGCTGCCAGCTGACAGGACGTGCGCACAGTGGAACCAATACGTAAGTGCTTTCCACTTTTTAATCTCCGCCCCCCTACTATTTTAATTAACAGCTTAAGCGTTGACAACAGCAGCTGCCGCTGTTAAATGCATCTAAGTGCGCTTGAAACTGCAGTAGGGCAATATTAAAATCCCAAAAGCTAATTTCCCTATTATATTAATAAACTTCCTTGATACTTTTATGCTTAAGCTTCAGCTTACTGTTAAACAGCTTCAGCGTTAACATTAGCAGCTGCCGCTGTTAACTGCATTCGATTGGATTTAAAACTGAAGTGGGTCAAAATAAAAATCCATGATTTTAAATTACCCAATATACTTCCTTAAGACTAAGCTTCAGCTTATTGTTAATTGCATATAAGTGCACTTAAAAATGCCAGATTTAAAAAAACCCAAGAGCTGAATTCCCTATTATATTAACACTTGTATGCTTACGATTCAGCTTACTGTTATATTTAACAGCTTAAGCGTTGACAACAGCAGCTTCCGCTTTTAAGCTCCAGTGAGGCAATATTAAATTCCCAGATATGAAATTACACAATAGCCGACTTCTCTCTTATATTAATATAAGCAGTGATCATAGCAGCTGTCAATGTTAATTGCATATCATTACATTTAAAACTGCAGCTCGGCAGCAAAATATAGCAGATTTGAAATTACTTAAAAGGTGATTTCTTCGACATACTAAACACTTACATATGTACAGCTTACTGTTATCGTTATCTGCCTAAATGTTGGCTACAGTAGCGACCGCTGTTAATTTAATATAACAGTGCTTGTCAACCTGCAGTTTAAAACCTTATGAAACTATCCAAACGCACACACACACACCACTGTGCAGAGTCTGGATGTTACTGTGTTGATGGCTGCCCTTTTGCGGTGAAGTTTCTTGTGGTTTTCATGCGGTGTTTGCGGTGATGCGTAATTGTTTTCAAAATTTATGCAAAAACCAAAAATTTGCAACCATCAAAACATGGTGTTGGGGTTGGGGGCATTGGGGAGAGGGGCGAAACAAGTATAATTTGCGGTTTGTCAACGTTTCGTTATCGTGTCACCCACATCATAATCATTATCAACAAAAACAACATCATAATCATCATCATAACCACCATCACGTTGTTTGTGCACCTCTCAAAGCGGAGCAGCACCCGCATCTAGTGGCAAAGCAAACACTGAATATAAAATTTACAGTTATAACAAGTTGGAATTCACTCAACGAGTGAGCTCGACTTGAAGATGCCCTATTGTAAGCGCGCGTAAGTGATGTCACCTTTATAAATGCCCAACCGAGAGTGAGGCTCTATTACATATTGCTCTGATAGTGAACCCACAAAATGTTTCTGATTATCGCTAATATGTTTTTTTTATGCATCAATTTGCGTTAATTAGGTAAACTAAAAAGTCAATAAGCATTCGCTTCAGTCAATCAATCAGTCAGTAAATCACTCAGTACTTCAGGCAATCAATCAAATAGTCAGTCAGTCAGTTAATAAGTTGATCAGTTAGCGAGTCAATCACTTAATCCTTGCTTGACAGGTCAGTCAGTCATTCAGTCAGTATGTGAATCAATCAGTCAATCAATCACTCAGTCAGTCGATCAATCAATCAGTCTGCCATTTAAGTCAGTCAATCAATCAGTCATATAGGTAATCAATCGCTCAACTATTCAGCAAATCAATCAGTCAGCCAAGCAATCAGTCAGTCGGTTAACTAGGCAATCACTCAACCAGTCAGTCAGTAAGCCAGACACACTGTCAGTCAGTCAAGCAATCAGTTACTTAGTCAATCAATCAGTCAGTCGGTTAACCAATCAATCACTCAACCGCTCAATCAATCAGTCAAGCAACAAGTTACTTAGTCAATCAATCAGTCAGTAAATCAATCAGTCAGTCGGCTAACTAGTCAATCAATCGGAACTTGCTAACCAACTTGTCAAAAACGACTCAGTCAGATAAACCATTTGATCAGTCAGTAAGCTAGTTTGTCTATCAATCAATCAATCAATCAATCAGACAATTTTATGTACATAAATGGAGCATCTTCTGCCTGCCAGCACAGCAACAACTAGCTTATACCCTTTAATGGGGATATTTGTGTAAACAGGGCATATGAAGATGCCTGGGATTTCGGATTAAGGTGGTGTGGGAAGGGGGGAAGGGGGGTGGGGCGGGGGTGGGGTGATGGGGTTTCATTTTTGTTGTTGTTCGCATGGAAACGAGGACAAGCGCCCAAAGGTATGCAATGGAAATGCAAATGCAGCCGGGCGTACGGCCGTTTGCCATACAGCAGCTGCTGCCTGTGCTTGACACATGCAAAACAGCATAAATATCTCCGAGTGTGTGCGGGTCTGTATGTGTGTGTGTGTGTGTGTGCGGGTGTGTGCGGTGTGTGTGTGCCGATGCTCGCTTTCATTGAGCGCCGCAACAGTCGCAGCAGGCACTCAGTTTGAACTCTGACTTGGAGCCGCACGTGGCTCTCAATTCTTGTTTGGCCATGCTTTCATATCCTGTTTGCTCGGGCGCAGCTCGGGTATAATAGACTGGGTCAAGTTTCTGCCCGCCCGCCCGACCGCGCCCCCCATTCCGCACAAGTAACAAGAACATGTGCATAATATTTTATTTTTGTTCATGTTTTTGGCAGCTTCTCGCTGAGCTGTTTCATTTATTGATGACAACTTGTGCTGCACTTGGTTGGAGCAGTTCCTTTGCTGCAGGTGATATGATTTTCATTGAAAGATTGCGTTGTTCATATTCGTTTGACTCGTATTTCAGCTTGTTTTTCTATTCTTTCGCAACATTTTTGTTGTTTTTTTTTATTGGTTTTTCAACAGCGAATATTTTTTCATTTGCATGCCTTAATGTAGCTGGTAAAGCTCCTGGTAAATTCTTATTCTCAATTTCCCACATTCATAGCTAAATTCGAATCATGTGAATCTCCGGGTAAATTTTTTTTCTTAATTTTCCATTTACACATCTAAACATGGTCATGGTGAATCCTCGTCGAAGTTTTGCATTTCTATATATATGTATATAAATTCGACTGGTAAAGGTCCTGGTAAATTATTTTTATCAATTCCATTTCGCATTTCCATATTTATATTTAGTTATAAAGCAAATCTTTCTTTTAAATTGTCCATATTCAAATCTAAGATTGACTGGTAAATTCCCGTTCTAAACTTTCTATTTCTATATCTTAATTTGACTATTAAAGCTTCTCTTTCCAAATTTCCGTTTTCCATATCAAATCATCTTTGAAAAATTTGCCATTTTCATACTTAAATTTGACTTGTAAATAGCTCATGGTAAATTCTCATATAAATTTTGTCATTTCTATATCTTAATTTGACTTGCAAGGTTCTTGGTAAATCTTTATTCCACAATTTACATTACCATAGCTAAATTTAACTTGTAAAGTTCCCAGTAAACTTTTCCAAATTTTCCAAATGCAAATCCAAGTTTGTGTGGTAAATTCTCTTTCCACATTATCTATTTGCCCGATTCAATTTGACTGGTAAAGCTCCTGGTAAATCCACTTTTTGAATTTTTTTGTTTTCATATCTTAGTTTAACATGTGAGGCTCCGATAAAATCCCTTTGACTGGTAATTTATCTTTGTAAATTTACCATATCCATGTTTAGTTTTGACTGGATAAAGCTCATGGTAAATCCTTTCACTAGATTTCGTTTGCCCCTTGTTTAATTCACCTGGTAAAGCTGTTGATAAATAATTTTTGTACATTTTCCATTCCCATTATTTATGATTTTATATTCTTGGCTTCTTCGATTAATCCTGTACCTAAATTTATTTCTGGCTACTTAAATGAACTCTCGTATTTGTTGGCAAATTTTTTGTTTACTCTGGTTTTTTTGTCGCTGACTTTAAAAGTAAAGTTATTTTCTTCATAAATATTGCAAATAAAAATGTTTGATTTTCAGTTTTTCTCTTTGCAAAGCGCCAAAAAGACAGGTGTGTGTGTGTGTGTGTGTGTGAGGCTCGAATTTTTGTTTGGCAATTCGAAATGCAATTTATGCAAGAAAAACAAAGCAGGAAAATGGAAATTTCGTTCAGAATTACGAGGGGCGGGGCGAACGGGGCGGGGCTTTGTTTGGGTCAAAGTGCAAAGGTGTTGGCAAGCAAAAAGGGCTACGATATGACAGACACACATTGAATTCAAGACGCAGACAGGAGGAAAGAGCGTGTGTGACAGGGAGAGAGAGAGTGGGAGTGAGAGAGAGAGAGAGAGGGAAAGGTAAATTTATGCAAAATAACTAAAGTCCATGCTATATGGAAAATAACGTGATCGGATAATGTGAACGTGAATCTATATAAATGCGTGTCGTATAAAGTGTATATATATATTATAAAGTTAATCGAGCTGCGCTTGGAAAGTGAGAGAGAGTGAAAGATAAATGGAAAACTTCGTACACACATTACAACATTCAAACTCACTAAGCCTATGAATTGGACTAAATCTGACCAGGCTGACAGCATGGTCCTGCATATCATAGTTGCGTCGCCTGTCCCGCTCCCTCGCCAGCTTGGCGCGCCGCCTCAGGCAGCAGATGACAATCAGCGCCAGTATGGGAAATCCGAAGATGCACGAAACGATCGGAATGACAATCGATTCGGGTGAAACTGTAAAAACAAAACGAGAGATATGCATTAGTTATGTATACCCTGTAATCATTATATGTAAAGAGAATCGCTTGCTAAGAGCTAAAGAAATCATTTCGGTTGAATATGTAGATAATGCAAGATATTGACTATTTGTATACCCTGTAATCATATCATGTAAAGAGAATCGCTTTCTAAGAGCTAAAGGAATCATTTCAGTTGAATATGTAGATAATGCAAGATATTGACTTTTTGTATACCCTGTAATCATATCATGTAAAGAGAATCGCTTTCTAAGAGCTAAAGAAATCATTTCGGTTGAATATGTAGATAATGCAAGATATTGACTATTTGTATACCCTGTAATCATATCATGTAAAGAGAATCGCTTGCTAAGAGCTAAAGAAATCATTTCGGTTGAATATGTAGATAATGCCAGATATTGACTATTTGCATACCCTGTAATCCTAATATGTAAAGAGAATCGCTTTATCGTAGATAAAGCCTGATATGTACTGTGTATTTGTATACCCTGTAACCATAAAATGTGCACAGAAGTCTTTTCCTTTTTTTTCATTCTTTTCATTCTCCATGGGCAGCTAAATCTGGCAACATTATTCCTGGTCAAAATTCATGTAAAATAGTACGCTCAAATATCCCAAATAGACATATGTAGGTCAAAATTTCCCACCTCTATAACTCGGTCAAATCTTATCCAAAGTTCCCGAGGTTTGGCTCTTTCTCCTTGGGTTGGCCTAGATTGGTCTCGATCAATTGGGGCCTCTACATCTAGCAACAGTATTCCTGGTCAAAATTCATGTGAAATTGTTACCATCAAATATCCTATATAGACATAGGTCAAAATTTCCCAAACCCCTAACTCGGTCAAAACTCAACCGATTTGCATAAGGTTTGCGTCTTTCGTTTTAGATTGGCCTCTGGTTCAGTTGGGCATCTAAATCTGGCATTTTTCCTGGTCAAAATTCATGTGCAATTGGAACGATCAAATATCCCATATAGACATATGTAAATCAAAATTTCCCACCTCCATAACTCGGTCAAATCTCATCCGATTTTCACGAGGCTTGGCTCTTTCTCAATGCTTTGTCCTCTAGATAATTGATTTGGAATACATTTTTGAATGCGCACGGGCTAGTCGGCCCCTTTTAACAAATCACGCTCTTCTTAATTAAAAAAAAAAATGGAAAAGTTTGTCCTTGTCTCTTACACACCCTTCCCTTGTACACCTAAGAATGGGATATACAATAATTTGTATCGAGCTGTGCGAGCGCCTAAAAGTAGACTTCATATGTTAATGTTGCTGCCCAATTGCCGCGGTCAAAGGTTAAATGACAGCGATTTCCGCTTTTTGCACTGGCTCAAATATCATCTGCCAATTATTAATTCATGTGCTATCACACACACACACACACGCACACACGCGCAGCTGTCGGAAGCGCTCTAAAGTAGGCAACAAAATTGATCGCCCCGTTTTTGTATGTTTTGCTCATAATTTGCGGCTCATCTGGGGCCGGGTTCATTTGGCCAGACACCGCCCCGGAATGTAGGCAACACTTATTTACGCCGACAGGCGACTAACCAAGGGGAACGCGGAAGGCGCGCGCCCGTCTATCTGGGCCAAAAGCCTTTTGACCAAATTCCAAGCGTTTGCATTTCTTTTTCGCCGCCTCACGGCCCGCTGGCTTTGTGTGTCCTTCTATTTTCGTCTTTTTTTTCATTTAATTTAATTTTCATCCGGCCGCATTCAGGCCGCTTTCAACTCATTTTTATACCCTGAACCCAATAAAAATGGGTAAATCAGGGTATTATGTATTTGTGCAAATGCATGTAACAGGCGGAAGGAAGCATCTCCGACGCCATAAAGTATATATATTCTTGATCAGCATCAACAGCCGAGTCGATCAAGCCATGTCCGTCCGTCTGTCTGTCCGTTCGTCCGTCAGTCCGTCCGTCCGTCTGTCCGTCCGTAAGTCTGAACGCAAGGATCTCAGAACCTATAAGAGCTAGAGACTTGAAATTTTAGCTGTATGTCCTCCTAGTGCCCGCGCAGATTAAGTTTGTTTCCGATATTCGATAACTTGCCCCGTTTCCAAGTAATCGATATATAAATCGATAATCGATTTTGGCAAATAATACGAGCTAGAGTCACACAAACTTGACATGTAGCTTCTAGAATAGTATATATATATATCAAGTATCTTTCCTTTTTTAACTATCGCCTGTCGGAAGAAGAGGGTTCAGGGTATCCCCTAGTCGGGAGCTCCCGACTAGAACCTCTTACTTGTTATCCTAATGAGTCAGTGGTTCAGTGGTTCTTGCTGGTTTTTGGTGGTTTTTGGTGGTTCAGTGCTTGCTCTCGACCTGCACCGCTGTCGATGCTATCGCGATTCTTGTTTCAATTTGTCTTTGCTTTATCTTGGCAAAAGAAAAGAAAAACAAAAACGGTAAAAGTGCGAAAAGCAAAACCCGAAACAAAGGCCAACAATTTGTTGCGATCCGCAAAGGCAAACATTTTTATTAAGGTCCTTAGCCGATAAGCCATAAAAAGCAATATATCTTTTAGCCATTGTCTATACGCGCTTGTCTGCCAGTTATATAAGTGTATGTATTTGTGTAAGTATGTGTTTCGCAGCCATTCGTGTACCGCGATATGACTTTTAGAGTACACTGAGCGAAAGTCCGCAGTGAGTTGTGGTTTCCTATTGGAACCAGGGCTGGACAGTCGCAAAGAAAACGATTCACTGGTTCCGTTTACGTATCGAACCAGCTTTTTGCCTTGAGATTCAGTTCGTGAACCACTTTTAACGCTGTCTTGAACCCAGCTTTTGGTTCAAACCCTTTTAAAATGATGTTTCTCATTAATTTATTTTTTTGATGTATTTTATTTGTTATTTATTTTTTTAGTAAATTCTATTTAATTTTTTTTATTTATTTATTATATTTTCATTAATTGTTTTATGTATTTTGTTTATTTTATTTTATTTTATTTAATTAATTTTGTATCTTATTTATTTTTTGCCTCTTTTACTGCAAGCTCTAGATATCTTCAAATAGAATCAATTAACTTTAAGTTAAGGTTCCGTGACTTTTAGTTCCAGTCTTGAACTGGTTCGTTTCCAAACAGTGTTGCATAATTGATAAATATTTATCAATTCTATCAGATAAGCTGCAAACTATTTACTCTGCCAGAATTATTCAATTGGACAGTCAAGTATCTGAACGATCAGAGCTTTAATTAAAGCCTGGCTGCAGGGCCAATATATGTCAACTGCGGTTCGGTTCATGGTTCCAATCAATGACTGGTTCGGTTCGTGAATCAGTTTTTGTTCTTAAGATCTATGAGCTTCAGATCCAGATTTGAGTGATACATTTATATATATTTATATATATTTAAATTTATTTAAATGATTGAAACAGTTTTGGAATTTATTTTATTCCCACTGCAAACATGCTTTAAATTCGAAATTGAATTCGTGATTATCTCTATAATGGCCCCCGTTTCGCTCAGTGCATGTGCTTGCCGCTGCGGATTCTAGCTACATAAAAAATCATGCCAAGGCGTCAAGGCACCCAATGCCCTTAATCTGAGCCACAGAAATCTCTGTAAATGTTGTTGTCGTATGTCCTAAATATAACTTGGCAAGCATACAAAGCATGGCCGAGAGGGGGTCGGCGGGGTTATGTGGCTGCTGGCTAAAACGGATTTGGTCGCTGCTGCTGCTGCTGCTGCTGCACTGGCTCCAACTGTTGATGCCGCGCGCGCTCTCTGGTTGACATTATTGAATCCAATTAACGCCTTCAAAGTGACAGTTCAAATTTACACAAATTGATGGCTCTTGTCGATGGGTTGGCGGGGGGGAGGGGGGGGGCGGCGGAGTTACGGGGGAGTATAGCAAATGGGGTAGCAATAACGACGGCAGCAGCAGCAGCAGCTCGGCAGCTGTCCTTTGACAAGAATGTCTTGTTGTTGCGACTCCTTGGAGCCAGCCACCCACTAGCAATCCCCCCCCCCCTCCCCCCGCCATCCCCCTCCCGCCGCTTCCCTGCGACGGCCGTCTGTAATTTGATGCTGAGTCATCAGGCGGCAGCGTTTGATGCTTGAAATATTCAATAAATACAATAAAAATTATGCGACCCAAACTGGGCCGCACCGCCATTCAATCGAAATCGAAATGTTTGCATATTTCAAGTCGACCGTGGAATGCGCTACAAAAGCCTCGACAACAACAACAACAACAACAACTAAACGATTGTCAGCAGCCAAAAAAAAAGGGAGACAATGCAAAATAGGCGAACAGTAAGAGAAATTTTTGTCGTATTAATCGCAAAGTGACTTCTTGAGCTGGTTTTGGGCATAGAGATGAGCGCGTGTCGTGTCACGATATAAAGGCAATTGTCAGTGTTGGTAAAGGTATTACACTTGTGTTGCTCAGTGCATTGCGCCAGTGTTGTTAAAGGTATTGCAGTCACAAACAAAACACAACACGTTTCGTTTTGAATATCATACGAAAGCTTAAAGAATTCTTTTTGTACAAAAGGAAAGTAAAAATTGGTTGACAACTTCTTTGATTATTTTTGTTAAATAAAGTACATACAAATTAATGATGCAAATGTTTATATTGCATTTAAGCGATATCTTTCGATTTTTGGTGAATAATAATTAAGAGCCCTTCGTTACGAAACACCTAAATGTATATCTAAGAAATATATAGTTTATGTACATAAACAAAATTCGTGCTCTTAACGGCTCACGCGCTCATCTCCATGACTCAGCACAGTAAATCGGCAAACGTTGGAGATGGGCGGCCTATTACTTATTGCCATGGGCGTGGCAACACTGGGTTAAGCTTGGGCGGGGCTCAAGTGTGGGGCGCTGTTTGGCAAAGCTTTTAAAGTAGTTGACGCTTAAAGTTGTGCCCCCAAGCGACCCAGGAATTTGGCTGCAAGTGGAACTACTTAGTGGTGCTTTCATGCCGAGGACAGACTGTACTTGGCAAGGTTAAGCGCGACAGAGACGGAGTCAGTGACACGACGACAGCTCAAGAGAGCAACTGGCGAGGCAGGCGAAAGTGCAAGCTACTTAGCTGCGAGTGTTGGTAAGTGCTTAAAGTAAAGTCAATCAGCTGTCAAAGTGTTAAGGGTTTAACTATTAGAGATGCGTGTTGTCACACGCTCACGAGCAAAACACACTCTTTACAGTTCTCGAAGAAGATTCGATTTTGATTGATGTAGTTAACACAATGTTTAACATATGGGAACAGCGGCTGCGACTTATTTACATGGTTTATCAACACTTGTAACTGAAACTTTTTGCAGCACTTTCTCATAGAAGGGAATTTCCGTTTGAAGCTTACACTATGTTGAACATATGTGAACAGCAGCTGCAACTAATTTACATGCTTGCCGAAGCGTTTATCAACACTTGCAGCTGAAAGTTTGCAACACTTGCAGAGAGAAGAGAACTTTCCTTTGATTTATCATAAACGCTTTGTTGTGCTTTAGAATAATTGAATGCAGCTTGTTGAAATTTGCGCACAAAACTTTTTAATCCCAAAAACGTGCCCGAAAAGTTTACTTATTAAACAAAAAGATTTTTCGGGCAGCATTTGAGTACATAATCCAAAGCAATTGGATAGCAATCTATGTGTTATATTAAAGTAACAAAAGCAGCTGTTGGATAACTAATAATAAAATATATTCATAAATGTTATATTTTAATAAGATTTAGCAGAAGTTCAGCCTAAATTTGATAAGTTATTGAAGAGGAGGGAGTCGAGATTTTCAGATATTAGAATTAATTATAGCCTTGTCTTGTAATGCAAATTCTTCTATTTAAAATTGTTTTTTTTTTTTGCTTAAAGTTTTTGTCGAAATCTCAAAACCAAAAAGTGTATACATAACTTTTTGTTATACTAGGTCTTTCTTTTTAGTTCTTAAAAAATATAAATTGATATAATTTAATATATTTAATTAAAAAATTTAGATAATTTAATAAAATTAATAATAATTAAGTAGCTATAAAATGAAAGATACTTGATCTGTATATACTATTCTAGAAGCTATATCTCAAATTTGGTGAGTCTAGCGCTGAAAGCCTACGAGATTTGCTGAAAAAAACATGATTTCGATATCGGTTTTTATCGATTTTTTTGAAAACAAGGCAAGCTATCGATTATCTGAAGCAAACTCGTACTGCGCGGGCACTAGGAGGACCTACAGTTGCGAAAAAAATAAAAGCACCACTACAACACATTTTGTACTTGATACAAAAAAATGCGATTACTGTCGCGATTTTTTTAAATCTTTATTTTTTGTATATTGTTTAGTGTTCCCCATTAACAAAAAAAGTGTTACCGTTCTTCAAATTTCGGTCAATATATTTTTTTTTGGGGATTTTAAGAAAAAAGCCCCCAAAAACAGCGAAAAAGTCCTGGTCCAAAATTCCCCTAAAACGATGCCAGGACCTGGCTGATTCCATGCCAAGAAACTGTGCAGCTGTTATTGCCAATAAAGGACACTGTACTAAATATTAAATGATGAATATAGATTTAGTATTGATAGTTCAAAATTGTTAGCCAATGAATTTGTTACTTATCGTTCATTTTTTTTAATTTTTAAACCCATGTTTGAAAAGTGGTGCTATTATTTTGTTTGCCCAATTTGATCAATTTCAGTAAAGTTCCTTAAATAACTTAAAAACGTTATGAATAAGGATGATTCATTTTTTACTCCCAGATTTGTAAGAGTCGTCCCTTTCTAAAAATGTGCTTGACGTTTCCTTAACGTTCAAAATGTGAGTTGGGCGACTATTTAAAAATTGCTTGTAGTGGTGGTGCTATTATATTTTTCACAGCTGTACATTCCAAATTTCAAGTCTCTAGCTCTTATAGGTTCTGAGATCCTTGCGTTCAAGACTATATATATACTTTATGGGGTCGGAGATGTTTTCTGCTGCCTGTTACACACAGATGCACAACTCCATTATACCCGTTTTACACATTTTCAATGGGTGCTGCGTATGAAAAACACAAAATTCTAGTCTTAATTATGTTTTCCTTGAAGAATTTGAGTGCGCAAAAAACAATTTGGTGAGCATTTTGTCGCTCTGGATTGTGGAATGCGAGGAACTAAGACGAGGACCGTTTTCTGCGTGCCAACTTGGCAACAAATCGTTGCAGCAAGCTGTGAAAACTATGCTGCAACAAGGCGAAATATTTGCAGCAGATAGCTTGTGCCACATATGCCACAAGCGCTCGGCCGAGCTCTAACAATTTTATTCAATGAAATTTCCGCACTTTTGTTCGATTTTTGTTCTTCTTCTCGTTCTTCTTCTGCTGTTGTTGTTGCTGTGGAAATGTACAAGTTTGCTGGCTTTGACGAGCTGCCCCCCCTCGCCCTACCCCCTCCCCACTCGTTAGCTGTGTGGCAGACATGCCCTCCGCCCACGCACGAACACAATTCGAATACACGCAAAAAAAAAATTTGTTGAATCCGCAAAAAGATTTGTATTTGAAAGAGCTTCCTTTGGAAACGAGAAAAATTGATAAATTTCTGATTCTTTATATTGTTTTATACGCTGAACCCATTGAAAATGGGTAAAAATATATATTGTATTTGTGCAAATGTGTGTAACAGGCAGAAGGAGGCATCTCCGACTCCATAAAGTATATATATTTTTGATCAACAGCCGAGTCCATCCGTATGTATGAAAGCAAGGATCTCGGAACCTATAAGAGCTAGAGACTTGAAGTTTTAGCTGTAGTTCCTCCTAGTGCCCGCGCAGATCGAATTGGATTCCGATATTCGATAACTTGCCCCGTTTCCAAGTAATCGATCAAAATCGATATCGTAATGCTGTTTTTTGAGTAAATCTCGTAAGTTACAAGAGCTAGAGTCGCCAAACTTGACATGTAGCTTCTAGAACAGTGTATATATATCAAGTATCTTTCATTTCATACCTATCGCCTGTTGGAAGAAGAGGGTTCTGGGTATCCCCTAGTCGGGAGCTCCCGACTAGAACCTCTAACTTGTTTTATTTTATGTCAATTTTTGTAAGTCAAAAATTTGTTTGAGTGTAGCCAGTGAGAGGCCGCAGGGCTGCGAAAGCGCTGACATAGCTCGTCGCTTCTCGCTTCTCGCTGCTCGATGCTGATGTGGGAAGATAAGCCGCATGATTAGGATATGGGATATTAACGTCGACTGCGACGACTCTCGGATGTGTCCCCATAATGAGAACCAACTGAGTCAGCAGCCAGGCAGACGACGGCTTTGACAGCTCGCGCTATTTGTGTGGAGGGAGTGAAAGCGAAAGTTTTTGTTTGGCCCCCAGAGCCAAGTTAAGAGCCGCTGCTTAAAACAATCAACGTTTCAAATCGCGTTAATAGTCGACCAATCTCTGCAATTAATGCGACTCCAACTTGCCTAATTGCTGCATTAGGCCCAAGGGTCGTAAGGTCGCAGGCTCTCTCTCTCCCGCTCTCTCTCTCCCGCTCTCTCTCTCTCTCTCTCAGTGCTACAATGAGTGCACAGATAAGTGGGCAGCTCTTTAATGGGCATGCCTGACTGACAGCTACCCTGTAAAAGATTTGCAGCTCAGCAAAAAGTCCTTCAATTAAATACCCTCTAAACTAGCTGGCATCGCTCTCTTATCTTTCAACTCCATTTTCCAGGGTATTTTATTGTTTGGCTTTTTCTTTTCCTTATCGTCAAGTTCTCGTTTGGGAAGTTCAAAATTCGATATTGATTTAGTTTATTTTCGTATATCGCTTAGTTATCGCGTAGGAAATTAAGAAGTACGAATGTACTTTATCTATATCGCCAATTTCTCGCCTGGAAAGTTTAAAAAGCGATACGAATAAACTTTTTCTATATCGCAAATTTCTCGCCTGGAAAGTTAAAAATGCAATTCCAATAAACTTTTTCTATATCGCCAATTTCTCGCCTGGAAAGTTAAAAAAGCGATACGAATAAACTTTTTCTATATCGCCAATTTCTCGCGTGGGAAGTGAAAAAAGCGATACGAATAAACTTTTTCTATATCGCCAATTTCTCGCGTGCGAAGTGAAAAAAGCGATACGAATAAACTTTTTCTATATCGCCAAATCATCGCGTGGGAAGTTAAAAATGCGATACCAATAAACTTTTTCTGTAACGTCAATATCTCGCCTGGGAAGTTAAATATGCGATATCGGTGTATTTAGCTTTAGCATATCGCTAAGTTCTCCCGCAGGAAGTTCAAAATGCGATATCGATGTATTTTATCTTTGTATATAACTAAACTTTTCTCCAATTTGTAGAACCAAAGACTACTTAAAAACTTATGCATACCAAAAGTCAGGCTCGATTGAGAAAACTTCGGGCCGACATAATGCAGAACTTATAAGCCCCATAGGGTAGCATAGTCTCTCAGATATAGACAGGCTACAAGCTGATTGGATAAACAAAGTAAAGGATCACAATCTAATTGGGCAACATACTAATGCTGCACCATAAACCATCTCTTTCCAGGCCTCAAATGGGTATATAGGGTATATATTAAAAAGAGGACAACAACCATGAGCGTGCAACAGAGGGGGGGGGGGGGTGTAACTATCGAAGCTATTCGAGGATAATGAGCGAACGGATGGCATAATGCAAATTAGCCCCTAATTGGGCCTGGCACGCCGTCTCGCCGTCCGTCCGTCCGTCCGTCTGTCTAACTGACTGAGCTGATTTGATTATTGACAGGCGGAGCGTTTTACCTATTCGCCCACAGACAGTGATGTGACGAGCGTGCTAATCAAGCCCAATCCGCATTAGTTGGCCACATTATTGGCCCCAATTATCGGCCATTGGCTTGGCTAACAATAATGATTAACTGACAGCCGAAAGTTATTGGCCAAGTGCCTGACAAATAAACCATCGGTCTATTAAATGTGATGAATTAATATGACAATACATTGACAATATATTCGTTTGGCTACCGTTTATGTTAGCTTCTACTCAGCTTATGTTAAGTGCAATTTAACAGCTCTGTTAAGTGCTGTGATGAATTTATACGCCTCAAGTGTTTAAGTGACGATTGCGCTCGGCACATTCCTAAAATATATGCTGCTTTAGTTATTTGAATGTCGCTTATGTGATCCCTTACAGTTCACTCGCCTGATCGGTTATGCAGCTTCCACTCTGCTTATGTTAAGTGTAATATAACAGCTCTGTTAAAAACTCTGTAAATAGTTAGTATGTTTCAGTGTTTAAGTAGAGTTTTCCATCGGTGGGTATTACCTATACATTCCCCATATATTCTCCTCTTCGCGTTTGCATACACCTTATGTTAGCTTTAACAGTTCAGTTGCTCTGTTATGGGACTCTTACACAGTTATGTTAACTGCAATTTAACAGCAATGTTATGTAGAGCTTGGGTGCAGTTTGCGACCGCTTGGAATTATCCTTCGTTTACCTTTGTGTGCACCTTTGTGTGTACTTAACCTTTGCACAGAACCATCATACCCGATGGCAACAATTGGATAAAAGGGTATCAGGAGCAAAGTGAGATGCACATTAAAAGTCTTGAACTCTAGGAGTCTCTGTTATGAAGGTGTTTAAGCAGACGGATGAAGAGAGAGAGAGAGAGAGACTGTCTGGCTGTTGCATACCTTTGAACAAAACCATAATACCCGATGGCAACAATTGAATAACAGGGTATCAGAAGCAAAGTAAGATGCGAATTGAAAGTCTTGAACTCTAGGAGTCTCTGGGATCAAGGATGCAGAGAGAGAGAGAGAGAGGCTGTCCGGCTGTTGCATATCGTTGCACAAAACCATAATACCCGATGGCAACAATTGAATAACAGGGTATCAGAAGCAAAGTAAGATGCGAATTGAAAGTCTTGAACTCTAGGAGTCTCTGGCATCAAGGATGAAGAGAGAGAGAGAGAGAGGCTGTCCGGCTGTTGCATACCTTTGAACAAAACCATAATACCCGATGGCAACAATTGGATTATAGGGTATCAGAAGCAAAGTGCATTGTGTAACTGAATTTTGATTTGGATTTAGTGAAAATCCATTAACTCACCCGTTGGATAAATATAAATGGTTGCGGCCCGATTCTTGTTGCCGGCCGCAATGAAGGTGGCCATCGTCTGGGCTGGAAATGTGACGGCCGGGCCCGTTGCCTCCGGCAGATTGCTGATGGCGCTGCTCAGCACCGTGCTGGCCGCCGTTGTTGACGATTCAATGAAGCCGGGCGTCTCGCTAAATGCATTGTACATATCCGTTTCGCTGCCGTTAATGCCAATGATGCTGGCACTGGCATTGGCATTCGCATTGCCATTGCCATTGCCATTGTTGGGCGAATGCCTAATGCGCTGTCCGGCTGTCAAATCGGCGCCAAGGCCGCCATGGAGCAGTAGGGTGGTCAATCTGGCGCTGTGCTGGCCGCCCATTGTGGCCAGCGTGCGGTTAAGCAGCGCCTTCATGTTGCCCGTCGTGGCCTGCAGCAGTTTGGACGTTAGATTTGTGGTCGTCCTGGGATTTGGACTATCCGACCGAGTTGGAGTTGGAGTTGCCGTTGCCGTTGCCCGCCCGCTGGCCAGATTATTAATGATCGTTGCTGTTGTTGCGGTCATATTGTTTAATAATTTCGCAGCATAATCGTAAATTTCAATGAGCATTTGGTGGCGCGCGCCTCCTTCAACTGCAACTCCCACTGTCACAGCTGCTGCTGCTGCTGCTGCTCCAATTGCTGCTGCTGCGGTTTCAGCTGTCTGCAAGAGAAATGGGAGCGATTTTTGGGCGTGGGCTGCTAATTGCTTTCATGAATCATTCGGTTCAGTTCGCTTGGCCTCTGCGATTTACCGCGTTGAGTGTTGGCAAACGTCTAAGGCGCGCTTACCCACACTGTGCTAACAGTTGACAACTGCTTTATTGTGTTGTCAAATAAAGGGTTTCTTTTTAGCCACATGTCTAACTTAATAATAACAGCTACTTGTTTTATATTTCTTATCCTACTTTATCCTGTTGTCAAAGTTGACAGCTACTTTATCCTGTTGTCAAATAGTTGTTTACCTTTTTTTCCATTTCACTTACACTTAGGCTAGGCAATAACTACTTGTTAATAATTTGACTAGAGCTTTGCATTTGTTATTTTGCTCACTCGCACACTACTGTCAAAGTTAACAGCTGCTTTATCCTGTTGTCAAATAGTTGTTTACCTTTTTTTCCATTTCACTTACACTTAGGCTAGGCAATAACTACTTGTTAATAATTTGACTAGAGCTTTGCATTTGTTATTCTGCTCACTCGCACTTCTGCCAAAGTTAACAGCTACTTTATCCTGTTGTCAAATTGTTGTTTCCTTTTTTTTCCATTTCACTTACACTTAGGCTAGGCAATAACTACTTGTTAGTAATTTGACTAGAGCTTTGCATTTGTTACTTTATCCTGTTGTCAAATAGTTGTTTACCTTTTTTTCCATTTCACTTACACTTAGGCTAGGCAATAACTACTTGTTAATAATTTGACTAGAGCTTGGCATTTGTTATTCTGCTCACTCGCACAAAGTTGAGAACTACTTTATCCTGTTGTCAAATAGTTGTTTACCTTTTTTTCCATTTCACTTACACTTAGGCTAGGCAATAACTACTTGTTAATAATTTGACTAGAGCTTTGCATTTGTTATTTTGCTCACTCGCACACTTCTGTCAAAGTTGACAACTATTTTATCTTGTTGTTAGACAGAAGTTGTGTTTCTTTTTAATTTTCATTTTCAGCTAAGCTAACTGTTTGGGTTAGTTATAGACTAACTACTTGTTAAATATTTGACTGGAGCTAAGCACTCGTTGTGCTCTGAACTTGCACACTAATGTCAAAGTTGACAGTTACTTTATGGTCTTGTCAAATAGAACTTTTGTTCTCTGTAATGTTCATTTTCAGTTAAGCCAAACAATAACTACTCGTTAATTATTTGACTAGAGCTTAGCATTTGCTGTGCTGCCAACTGGCAATTTATGTATGCAATAACAATTTCTCACGTCCTGTCCACTTGTCATTTAGCTGTTGGCGCTGTGGCGTTGCCATATTTTCGCACAATTGCCTAAGCTGTTGTCAGCTTATACGAACTTTGGCAGGAACATGGTTAAGCGTGCCTTAAGCACCATATAAAATGCTCTGTCTAGTTGATGCACTAACGGAAGGTTGAGGCCAAGTCTGACGAAATGAAAATATTGCAAAATATATTGGACATTTTTAGGTATTAGGATATGGGAAACATAGGTATATAGGATAGGATATAAATATAGGATATATATAGGTATAGGATATATATAAATATAGGATATATATAGATATAGGATATATGGGATACAAGGAATGGATAAAACAGTTGTTGTAGTTTTTGATTTTGGGCAATGGCATATTCCATTGTTAACCTTTAGATACTGTTGATTTTTTTTAAAGTAAAATAAACTATTGCAATAATTTTCGAAATATATTCGAAAAGATTCATTATTGATTGCAAGTAAATTCGTATGGGACTACACTTACGAAAAACATAATAAATAAAATAAAACAAGTAAAAGGTTCTAGTCGGGTGCTCCCGACTAGGGGATACCCTGAACCCTCTTCTTCCAACAGGCGATAGGTATAAAATGAAAGATACTTGATATATACATTAATACTATTCTAGAAGCTACATGTCAAGTTTGGCGACTCTAGCTCTTATAACTTACGAGATTTGCTCAAAAAACAGAATTTCGATATCGATTTTTATCGATTACTTGAAAACGGGGCAAGTTATCGAAAATCGGAATCCAACTCGACCTGCGCGCGCACCTGGAGGACCTACAGCTAAAATTTCAAGTATCTAGCTCTTATATTTTCTTACATTTGCACAAATACATAATACCCTTTTTTATCCATTTTTATTGGGTTCAGGGTATAAACAAAAATTATTCTTCTTTGTTAAACATTTAGAAAATGGAAAACAATTTTGTTTAAAAAGAGACATTTTAATGTTTTGGACAACATTTTATAAATTCGTTGTTAAGTTATAAAAAAAATAAAAACACGAAATTGCAATGCCTGAAGCTGAAATATTTATATTTAATTAACTTTCTTTTGTTGTCGACTCTTGCCGAATGCAGCCCATCGCCCTGGTTTATATGGAAACAATTACATTTAAAATATAATATATCAAAGACACTTTCCATGGCAATCACAGATTGTGCCTGACTTTCAAATATGAATATGCTGCAAGCGCAGAGTTCGCATTTCTCTCAACCAACCGAGCAATTCAAACTTTTCAACTTGCATTGCGCTTTTTAGATTGAGTTACTATTTTTATACCCTCAACCCTTTGAAAATGGGTAAAAAGGGTATTATAACAGGCAGAAGGAAGCATCTCCGACCCCATAAAGTATGTATATTCTTGATCAGCATCAAAAGCCGAGTCGATCAAGCCATGTCCGTCTGTCCGTCCGTCCGTCCGTCTGTCTGTCCGTTTGTCTGTCCGTCTGTCTGTCCGTATGTATGAACGCAAGGATCTCGAAACCTATAAGAGCTAGAGACTTGAAATTTTAGCTGTAGTTCCTCCTAGTGCCAGAGCAGATCGAGTTTGTTTCCGATATTTGATAACTTGCCCCGTTTCCAAGTAATCGATAAAAATCGATATCGTAATGCTGTTTTTTGAGCAAATCTCGTAAGTTATAAGAGCTAGAGTCACCAAACTTGACATGTAGCTTCTAGAATAGTGTATATATATCAAGTATCTTTCATTTTATACCTATCGCCTGATGGTAGAAGAGGGGTTCAGGGTATCCCCTAGTCGGGAGCTAGAACGTCTTACTTGTTATTTTTTTATTTTTTGTTTGCTGATAGCTTTGCAACTATTCCTTCCTTTCGTGTTGCCTACACACACACACACACACACACACACACACAGATTAAATGCGATCAAAGCCCCCTCCGCATCGAGTTGAGTGGCCAATCAAGCGGGCAATCCAAGTGAGGCCCCCCTCCACACTCGACGCCCGTGGCAATAGGCACTTCAAGCTGAAGTTGATGCTGAAACTGGAGGACACTTTGGCGACGACGGGGCCATAAAAATATGTTAACTAGTATTGTGTGTGTGTGCGTGTGTGTGTGTGTGTGTGTGTGTGTGTGTGTGTGTGCCGCGTCCTGGCCATGGCCAATGTCAGTTGGCAGCAACTAAATTCATTACCAGCAAAACGAATTCAATTCAATCGAAATGTAGCGAAACGCAACGAACGGAATGAAACGGAATGGAGCGGAATGGAACGAAAGGAACGGAAAGGAACGGAAAGAAACGGAAAGGGAAGCGGAACGAGGGGAGAGGCAGGACATTCAATCGAAATGGAAATCCAAACAATGTAAGAAAACTCATTCAAACACACTTCCTATTGGAAACACACACACGTACACACACACACACACACACACACACACGGACACACACACACAATTAAATGGCCAGCATACAAAACATGGCTCTAATGGCGCACACCCGCAATATGGACAGGCACGAGCCGCAGCCAGATAAAAAAAACCCGACTGAATAAAGCGAATAAAGCGGACAATGACAGACACTCAACGAAAAAAAAAAAGAAAGTAAATTAAAGTGAGCGCGAAAAATCTTATTTTAAGCAGATCTCGTTTCATATAAGTACAAGTCCTGAATAGAAATTTTCGAATTGCACATTTGTTGAGTATGTCAATTTCTCCGGCTTATATTAAGTTATTTCGTACTTAATTCAATTTTTTTTTTTTTATTTTGAGTATAACTTAAATTTGAAATGTCTTATATATAAATCAAATTTAAACAAATATTGCTTAAAGTAAGCGCGATAATCTTATTTTAAGATTTCTTCGCCTATAAACGGAAACTGGCAAGTTTGAGACACAAGTAAAAAATGTTTTCTGCCTTATTTTAAGTTATTTTGTACTCAATTCAAGCTTATTTTGTATTTTCAATTTCAAGCGCAAGACACAAATAAAGCACACGAATTGCACATTTATTAAGAACGCAATTTGCATATATTGTATATACTGAAAAGGTTTTCTGACTTTTTTAAAGTTTTTTTTTTTTTGTACTTAGTTTAAGATGTTTTTTTATTCATTTATTTATTTTTTGTATACCCCATGCATGAAATTCATATTTGATATACATTTATGTGTAAAAAACAATAACTTAAAGTGAGCACAAAAATCTTATTTTAAGATTTCGTGTCTCAAAAAACGGAAAATCCCAAGTACAGCACATAAAAAGGCCAATAGAATTGCAAATTTATACAGAATGTTAATTGCATTTATTCACTGAAAATGTTATCTGACTCTTTTTAAGTTATTTTGTACTGAATTCAAGTTTTTATTTAAATTTTTTGTGTATACTCCA
>JAWNOR010000161.1:0-95000 GCA_035045885.1 Drosophila borealis | reverse complement strand
TGGCTAAATTTCAATTGTATGGCAACCCGACTCACTTTAATATTAAGGTTAGGTGGAATTATTGAAAACAACGAACAGGCATTTTGTGGATTTGAACTGGGTAAATATTGGGCCAAAGGGTTGCCACACTGGCTGAATTTCAATTGTATGGCAACCCGACTCACTTTAATATTGAGGTTAGGTTGAATTATTGAAAACCAACCTCAAAGCAAAGTTGTTGCCACACATCTTTTGCTATCTATCGATGCTCTTAATGATATTCGAATTGTTTCTGTTTTTTTTTTCTTTCAGCAAATAAATTCCCATTTGATCTGAACTAATGTTTTTTGCTCGCACCGTAGAAGAAAGTTTGAATATTATCATAGGTTATCATAGTTTAGTGTATATGTAATATTAAATTTTTTAAATTGGTTTGTGTTCTTCTTTTTTTTTTTGTTTTTTATATTTTTGTATAAGCGCCACATTCGCGGGCAGAAATTTATATACGTTTATAGTATAGAGTAGGTAGTAAAGGAATTTGAGAAAAGTTCTTGAAAATCTTTTTCGGACCTAGACAAATCGACAAGTTGAGGGGTTATAGCTATGAACCAAGCCTTTTCTCCCAGCCATATACAGGGATTACACTAAGCAGCTAAGACAAAATTTGGAGAACTTTTGCCAGCCAGCTCAGGTAAGCAACAGCTGGAATTTTGGGCTGCAATAGCTGCAATAATGCCGCCATTTGCCTGCCAGAATATGGCTCCGTCGAGACCAAGGGCGATTAATGTGGTGGCCACACGCAACTCGAAGCAATGGTCACGCAACGAGATCATATCGTGGATAAACGACACCTTGGACACGGATGTGGAGAAGATCGAGGACCTGTGCACGGGCGCTGCCTATTGTAATCTGATGGATATACTGTTTGCCGATCTGGTGAAAATGCGCAAGGTGAAGTTTGTGTGCAACCAGCCGACGGAATATATTGAGAACTTTCGGGTGCTCCAGCAGAGCTTTAACGAGGTGCACGTGAACACGCCCATTAACATTGAACAGCTGGTCAAGGGTAGATTCCAGGATAACTATGCGTTCGCTCTATGGTTCAGGCTCTTCTACGAGTCCAACTATCATCGAACGCCCGATGGCTACGATGCGCGAGCGGCACGCAGCAATATGCCCATCGCCATTGGCCAGGCCAGCTTATATCCGACGGCAATTCGCGCCCGATCCGCGTCGCCGTGCACACAGCACGAGCCCAGGCAGCTGACGCGCAGCAAGACCGTCGTACTGCACGGCTCCCAATCGCAGTCGAGCGCCCGCAGTGAGAGTCCAACGGCGACAGCAAGATCAGACGTCTTTACATCCAAGGCGCAGGCGGTTACGGCGAGAGTACAGCCGGGCATATCAAGAGTGCAGCGAGGTACATCCAGAGCTCAGGCAGGTGCATCGAGAGATCTGGCCGGTACATCAAAAATGCAGCCTGGTGCATCGCGAGTACAGGTGGGTACATCAACAGTGCAAGCCAGTACATCACGACCTCTGGCTTCTACACCAAGAGTTCAGCCCGCTACATCACGTTTACAGCCAGCTACATCACGTTTGCAGCCTGCTACATCACGTTTGCAGCCAGCTACATCACGTTTGCAGCCTGCTACATCACGTTTGCAGCCCGCTACATCACGTGTACCGCCCGCTACATCACGTTTACCGCCCGCTACATCACGTTTACAGCCCGCTACATCACGTGTACCGCCCGCTACATCACGTGTACCGCCCGCTACATCAACGGCGCAGTCGCAGTTGGATTCAAAAACCCAAGTGTTTGCGCCGCAAATCAAGAATCTGCCATATCTTATATTGCCCATACCCGATTCGCTGTCGCCGCGCGGCAATCTGACATTCATAGTGGATCGGACGCTCGAGCCGGCGGAGGAGCAGAAGGAAAAATCGGAGCCAAAAGAATCGACGACAACGTCAAAGTTCTTTCGCTGGTTCGATATGTTCATGACCAAAAAGAGTGAAGGCAACAACGGCAGCTAGTATCTAGCTCGGAAAGCTGTCGGAAGAAGCTGCTGCACACAATCCTTAAGCCCTCGACTACACTGCTTTAGCAATAAACCAAAAATTATCTACGACTTTAATTTCGTTCAAAGGAAATCGCTTTGAATTTGCGCGCCTTGACGATAACTTTTTTTTTTGGCATTTTTATCGCTTCGCCATAAAGTTATGGCACAGCCTGCTAGGATCTAACACATTATGGTCGCCTTATGGCAGCCGTGTCATGAACCCGGCGAATTTGCAAATAGTATGTGTGATGCGTGATTTAGAACACCGCCTGCTACCCTTAGCCGAGACGCACACCCCGTATTTGTTGCTTGGCTATAAATTACTCTTAGAAAAGTCCTGGTAATACTTAGCAAAGACACGCCGGCGCCATATTTGTAGCTTGGCTTGGGCACAGCCCGAGCGCTTAGCAAAGACGCACTTTGAGCTCGACATGCATAAACTCTTATACAAAAAGTACTTTCATTTAGGGGTGTGTGTATTTAATTCAAAATTAATGTTAAAGAACTACTTTTTAAAGTATTTTCCATATATTTAAATGGGTATTCCAGTGTATAAGATTCCAGTGAATATGCCAGCGTATAATGTTCCAGTGTATTATATTCCAGTGAATAATATTCCAGCGTATATTGTTCACGTATATAATATTGGGGTATATATTATTCCATTATTCACTTTAGACTTGTTTCACACTTTTCGCGGAATTCACCCAAGTTTGCTTTGACGAAGTTTTCAAGTGTAAGCCAATTTTAGAAAATTCCAATCATTATTAATTTTATTTAAAATCTACCCTCATTTTGGGCAATAGTTAAATTTTTTGACTGAACGTTAACTGTTGTGTATTTCGTGTATAATTGTCTGTGGAAGGGGGAGTTAAACTGCTCTTTGGGGGAGATCGAGGGGGTGTATTAAAGGTTGTGTGAGCGAATGTTTATACGCTGCGAACGTATTTTGAAATATCGCTCTACTATGCGATTCTCATGAATTCAAGTTAAGCCTACAGGTTTCCATGCTTGTGTGTATATGTGTTCATGTATTTTTATGTTTGTATGCTGCATATATATATGTGTGTGTATATATGTGTATGGATTTAAGTGTCTAACTGTGTATGCATGTATGTGTCTATCTATATTTCCATGCATGTGTGTATGTATGTATGCCTGGGCGTATTAATTTAATTATTTTTCCCTTACTGAACGCAGACTATCCGCTGCAAAGCAAATAAAATAACACGCATGAAAACATGTTGCCCTTCTATGCGATTCTCATGAATTCAATTAAGTCCAGCTGGCTTTCATGCTTTGATTATTGCCTTCTCTTTAATAACTCTCCAAGTTCGAATCGTCAACATATATACAATTTTATTTACACGTGTATTATATGAATATAGATAGATAGATATATATGGGGATTATTTTGAAAGAGATGGACAACATCTATTTGCAGCTCTTAAGCACACGCTTTGCATACTTGGATATGTGGAGCACACCGTATTTGGGCGAGGCAATGTGTAGATTCTGGCCATTGCAATAGTCCGTATTGATGTGTGGGTTGTGCAGCTCGGCGATCAGCGTGGAGCAGGCCGTGGATGAGTCGCCCGTGGACTTGAGCATTTTCTGCAAAGAGCCAGGCAAGTCAGTCACAAAGGTAATCGAATGGTTGTGGGAATACTCACCATCCAGAATTCATTGCCAGGCAGGGCATTGCCGTCCCAGGCATAGGACACGACCAGCAGCATGTTGGCATGTTCCGGCTTGGTGAGCTTCTGTGCCGGATTCCGTTTCGACAGGTGCACACGTATGCCGCCCTGTGGATGATCCGAGGAGTGGATGACAGCGCCATTGTGGAGGCCAGCGCAGCGCTCCAGCTTGAACCAGGAGAAGTGCACGACGCCGATGTGCGCCAGACGTGGGCTGAGTGCACGCAAGCGCTGCTCGAAGGTCTCGAGAAAGATTTGCTCCTGCTGCGGCGCCACCCGCCAGACGCCCAGGCCAAAGCCGACGACATGAACGTAGGCCAACTTGCCGGCCTGGGCGGCGCGCGCCTCCGCCTCCAGCAGCAGCATGTCAAAGCTGATGGCATAGCGACGCTTCATGACCAGATTATCGAACACATCCTGCTTGTTGCCCGAGACGCCAAAGCGTTTGCCATCGATGCTCACCTCGCTGCGCAGATAATCGCGCGTCTCGTAGAAGTTGCGCCACAGGCGGCGATAGTCCTCGGCGCGCGTCTGGGCCGTAGCATCCGCCGGCTGACCGTAGCCATGCTCCTTGGTGTTCTGCTGGCGCGCAATGACAATGTCCTGGAACTCCATTAGATTGCGGCGCGACAGGCGAGCACCAATCAGGCCCACAATCACGCCCTCCGGCTCCAGGCTATGACGATTGTGGGTCACACGGCCGCAATTGGCGCGCTCGCCCTCATTGATGAACTCCGTGTGCGAGCTGACGGATAGCAGCGCCGACAGCTTAACCTCATCGTAGCTGAGCACATCCTCCAGCAGCAGCGGCGGCTGCTCCTCCCGCGTCCCAATCGGCTCAAAGCCGCTGGCGCCGCGCTCGCCGCTCAGCAGCAAGAACTTGTCGTTGCGCGCAAAGAAGCTGGCGCAGCGCTTGCTCAGCAGACGCTGCACAAAGCCGGTCAGCGACAGATGCCGATAGACGGGCTGCTCCACTTCGTTGCCTGGCAACAAAATTTCCCAATTAGACATTTTTTGCCGCATCAAGATCTGCGACGTCGTCCACTTACCCCACTGGCCCTTGTGCTCCAGATACTCCAGATACAGCGCCAGGGTGCGCTCATGCAGCAGCGGATAAACGGAGCCGATCTGCTGTGCAATGCATCCATGACGCGCCTTCGGCTGACTCCGTACACGGCAGCTCTGCACGCCAAACTGTTGGCAAATTCCAATTTTAGCTGGACAGGTCGTTTAACTAATGCATATTCTACGCACCTCGAGCGGAAACTGCATTGATTTTGCCATAAATGCGGCCACATCGACTGTCGCCGCCGGATCGGGCACCTTCAGGCATGTGCATTGCTCCAACAGGCGTCGTCCGAAGGGAGTCGGCGGCGTTGGCTGTGCGCTGGCATCGGCCGGTGGCCAAATTGCGTCCACTTCAGCTCCGAATGTTGACATCGTGTCAATCGTTCAATTTCACAATTATATTTAACAACAAGTTGTCTTGCGTGCGGCATTTTATAAACAATGCATACGCTGTAAGCCATCAATTAAATGGAGTATATTGACTTTGCGCTTGTGAATGGGATGCCAACACTTGCTGCTAGTGTGACCAGCTTTTCATATGTTAATAAGCCACAATCAACAACATAACAGCAACATAACATAAATGCAAATTAAATAATTACAAATTGCAACAGCTAAAAATCTTCAAATAGTTGTGATTTTTTGCGCACATACTTTTATTAATACCTAATGTATTTTGTATGCCAGGGTATGGCATAGTCGCCTACCAGCTGGTGTTATACAGCACTTAATGCGTGCACATGACAATTGCCCAGTCTGGTGAAATATGAATCGGCCTGCAAATGGCAACAGCTGCTCTACCGGCTTTTAGCACACTGACACTCTGGCATGTTTATCAACACTTTTGCGCTTGCTAGCACTGGCTGAGCGGTTGCGGCGTATTTGTTTGTTTTTGTTAAGTTTTGTGATGAAATGTAATATTAATATAACATAACATAACAGCATAATACATAAATGCAAATTAAATAATTACAAATTGCAACAGCTAAAAATCTTCAAATAGTTGTGATTTTTTGCGCACATACTTTTATTAATACCTAATGTATTTTTGATGCCAGGGTATGGCATAGTCGCCTACCAGCTGGTGTTATACAGCACTTAATGCGTGCACATGACAATTGCCCAGTCTGGTGAAATATGAATCGGCCTGCAAATGGCAACAGCTGCTTTACCGGCTTTTAGCACACTGACACTCTGGCATGTTTATCAACACTTTTGCGCTTGCTAGCACTGGCTGAGCGGTTGCGGCGTATTTGTTTGTTTTTGTTAAGCTTTGTGATGAAATGTAATATTAATATCTATAAATATTAATATTGCCCGCTGTTTTGTAGGTAATGCGCAAGTTATTTCAAAATTTAAGTCACAATCTTCGTATCAGCAGCCGCAGCAAAATGACGCACTTCTGGCCCAATCCGGGAGCTCAGTTCAAGCTCAACCCAAGCGACTTTGCCAGGCAACAGTTGGCCATGTGCAAGAAACTGGATAAACCATGCACCAAGCCCGATGCTGTTGATTTGGATAAGTTTATGGCGGTTTCTGACAGCTTTCCCATCGAGGTAGGTCCCGCCACGATGCATCCAAATTTGCGGCCTGACCTAAGATCTCATCTATCGGCAGTTTGGCACAGACAGCTCCCGGGTGAAGTCGCAGCCGTTGGAGCGCCGCCAGCTCATACGCCAGCAGATAGCATCCGCCTATCCGATTATACACGAGCTCACACTGTTTCTGTACCTCAACTTTCTGGAGCACAAGCAAAAGTTCGGTTAGAGCATATTATTGGGCATTCGCCTATCAATATTTAAATGTTGATTTCTTTTGGACAGGCAATGCCCAAGAATTGAATGTTTATCGGAATCTTTCGCTGGTGGCATTTGTGCAGCGCTTGCTCAGCAAGCGTTGTGTCTATTTCTTTGGCTCGTCGGACGCGTTCTTGCTGCTGGACGGCAGCAGGGGAGACGGTGGCTTCGAGCGGATCGGCACCGGCACAGAGCGTGCTCCACTTGTGCTCGAGAATGTGATCAGCTATGATGAAATCAAGCTATCGGCCTTGCTCTATGTGTCCACGCACTCGGAATTCATTAATGACGGCTCGCGCGCCAATGCAGGCAAAGTGGAACCGGACAAATCCAAGATTGAGACCGAGGGCGTCATCATGGGCCTCATTGGCGCGCGCTTCGAGCGTAGCAATGTCATGGAGTGCGAGGACATATTGATAACGCCCGAGCAAAATGCTGCAGACCGAGGCTATGGAATCAGCGGCAGCGGCAGCGGCAATCGGGCGCAGGACTATCGTCGCATATGGCGCCAGTTCTATGAGGAGCCCAAGGATTACTGCTACAATGATGTCCAGGCGGATGGCAAACGCTTCATACAGCTGAACAGCAAGATGCTGTTCGACAAGCTGGTTATGAGCAAGCGCTACGCCATCAGCTTTGATACGCTGCTGCTGGAGGCGGAAGCACGCGCCGCCGGGGCAGGCAAACCGGCGTACATACATGTCGTGGGCATTGGCCTGGGCGTATGGAAGGTGTCGCCGCAGCAGGAGGAGATCTTCTACGAGACTTTTGAGCAGCGTTTGCGTGCGCTCAGTCCGCGTCTGACGCACATTGGCGTCGTGCACTTCTCCTGGTTCCATCTCGACAAATGGGGCGGCATCTATGATGGCGCCTGCATAACGGAGCCACAGCATCCGCAGGGCGGCATTAAGCTGCACATCTCCGTGCGCAATCCGGCCGACAAGCTAACGGACAACATGCTGCCCATTGTCACATACGCCTGGGATGGCAACGCCCTGCCGGGCAACGAGTACTGGGCGGTAAGCAGCTCGGCCCAACAGAGGAGTTCTATTATTTAAATATTTACTTGCTTTTAGCAAATACTTGTTGGCACTGGCGATCCGGCAGCAGCGTGCTCCACACTCATAGCCGAGCTCCAGAATCCGCACATTAACGCGGACTTTATGAACGGCAACAATCTGCACATTGCATCCATGCAGCACGGCGTCCTCCATATTGCTGACTATGCCAAGACGCTGCTCGACTAGGGAAAAGGGTGCGCGACTTGAAAGAGACACACAAACAATTATTGTTAACCCCGCCAAGTAGAGGATGACTGCATTTGTTAATCGTATATACTTTAATCTATATATGCATATATCTATCTATCTATCTATATGTTATGCTCATCTTTGTCTGATTTGTGTAATTTACGCTTGAAGCGAAGTTGTACGCAGATGTGTCTTTTGTTTAATTGCAAAATGCATCTAAAATATATTATATATAATGATTATGCGATAATAATTTTGTAATTTGATAACAAAGTCTTGAACAAGATCGGGATTTATTGCACAATGCTCTGAAATTTCGAATTGCAGGCAGAAAATGTTTTGTTGTGCATTGTTTGGCAAAGTGAAAAAAGCCATTTTATAATTGCAAAAATTTGCCAATTTGTGACATTAATTTTTTACAGCTTCAGATTTATAGCAAGATTTTATATATGTACATATCAAAAAAAAAGTCTACAGCATATGAAGTATGCATTAATAGTATCCATATTTTTTGGGGACGATTGTAAAAATGTCCAAAAAATGTTAATTAAAAATTGATTTACGTATATTATAGAAGCAGTTAGCTGGCCATGCTCCACCTGAGTTTGGCAGGACATGGCAAATAAGCTTAAATACGAAACACTTGTCTAAATACACCTGCTTAGGTCGTGCTGGGGGAGGGCTGCCCGCAGAAGTGAAAGAAATGAATGTTTAGCTGTTGCTTAGATTTGTTACAAAAAAAGTTATTTAATAAATCATTTAAAATTAGGCTGAGACACTGCAACACATTCGCTCTCTGTACACGCGCACGCACAAGGCGCACAGGGATTACACAACGCGCTTGACCTCAAAGAAGCGTTTGAGGTAATACACCTGGCCGACGGTCATCAGAACCAGGACGAGGGCCTCAAATGTCGACCACAAGACGACACGCGAGTTGGTGCTCTCGTTGACCGAACGATGAATCTTGTCGCGCACCTGCAAAAACAATAACAAAACAAATGAGATAGTGCGTCAATTAGTGGCATGTTGCAACAGCTGGCACTCACATGCATGTACTCCTGCTCGTGCTTGACGCTGGTCAGCGTGCCGGATAGCTCGCGTATCATGTCCTCGAGCTTGGTGTGGCCGACCTCCTCTTCACCGGGTGCGCCCGGTGCACGCTGCGGCGCATCGCCCATTTCAATGGAGAACATGACCAGTTTGGGTGTCATGCTGCTGCGCTCGTTATTGAAGCAGACGGTATAGACACCCTTGGTGGGCGCAACGAATGTGTATTTGCCCGAAGATTCCTTTTCGCTTTCGTGCATGACATGCTGATCGGGCCCGGTGATTTTGATGTCCACATCCAGAAAGCCGCCCTCAATCACCTCGAATGTTACGCCTGCAATTGGACACTCTTATTGCCCATAATAGCAGTGTATTTTTGATAGGCGTTTACTCACCGAATTTTGTGCCACCTTCGACATTCTCGAAGAAACATTCCTCGTTATGCGCGTCCACACTGACAATGAAGGCCTGGCCCGCAGTTGACAGCAGTATTAGGCCACATAATGTGAGCAGTACTTTGGCAACTGTTGTTTGCATTGTGTTGTCACTGCTTTAAGCTGATTTTCTTATAGTTTTGCGTGGAAATTGTTATAAATTTTCCAAACAGCGGCAGCCACGTAGTTGTACTTGTGTCGATTGGCAATCCCGATAGTCGTGTGTGTTATCGAGCTGGCTATACTGGGTATTGTTGCTGTCGCCATAAAAATACTAGCATTCAATTTGGACTTTAAAACGGGCACACACAAAACTTAAAGTGTGTGCTGGCATTCAAATAAGACAACTAACATAATAGCAGAATCAAACGATTTAATTGATAAGACTACACGAGTTAGTTGTTCGGGTAAACATTAAATATGTATAAATACGTCTTTAATAGCTTTATTTGAAAATTTAAAGTGATTTTATGCCTATAAACACCTTATTTTATACCTTTAAATACCACTGCTGTTTATTAAGCTTTATTATATGGTATATTATTAACTGAGTGCTTTCTGCATGTTAAATTGTAAATGTTATTAGATATATTTTTTTAAGGCAGCTTAGCGCGCGCTGTCATAACAGGCCTTTAACAGCCGCCTAGCACTGTTAAGTATCGACGGTGCAGTAAAAATACTGAATGTTATCGATATTTGGCGTTTTTTTGGGCATTTTGTACTATTGCAAAATACAGTAGAGTCAGCTTTATTTTGAATCTGCAAATTAACAGTTAGCTGTAAACCTTTAAGCCAGTCGGATGCTGTGCACGCAAAAGCGAAAAATTCAACGCGCTTCAAATAATTACAATAGACTTTGGATCACGTGCATATTGTCCTAATATTGTTATTCAATTTTTTGTTGTTGTGGTCGTTCGAGTGCAGTGAACATACAATTTGTGAATTGATTATTGTTGTTTAGGTGCGACAAGTGTGCCAAGCAGTGTTAAGCGCCTCAACCAAACGTAATTCCAAGCCAAATCACAAACAAAAACAACGCCTGGCCGATGCCATGGCTACCGATTTGGACGACACGTGCAGACGGCGTCGCCGCCAGATTCAGCGACAATAGTTGGTATATTGCCGACAACAACCATATTATTAACAGCATCAGCAACAACAACAACAACAACAACAATAGTTGTTGACCATAAAGCCCAAAAGCTGAAAGTGGCGCCGCAGCATCTTTAAGTGTTTTGGTCACACCATAAATCAAGTGACAGGCGGCCCCGCGAACGGCGCGCATAAACAAAACTCATTTGCACACGTTGTCCTTAGTGCCGTGTCCTTTTGTCGCAGCAGCGGCAGCGCATAAATTTGCCAACAGTTGGCAGCGCCGCCACGCACACTGTCCACCGACGCCATCGGAAGTGGGGGTAAGTCTTGAAATATTCTATATATATATATTTAGAAATATATATTGCATACTTTTGTGCCGCACTCAGGGTAATTTGCTGGCAATGCGCTCGCATTTTGCGCCACTGTGCGTTCACTTATTCAAAATTGTGTTGCTGCAAGAGTACCGTTATGTTGCCCAGCACGCATTTAATGAGCTGGCAAGCAGAGGGCGCAGCCCAGCACCGTTAGTTGACATAATTTGACAAAATACAGTTAATCGAGTGTCCGTCCGTCCATTTCCCTGTCACATTAGACTAGAAACAGGCGAAAACACACGATTTCGACTGCGCTTATTAATTTTAATTAATACGAATTAAAATTGGGCCAAACGGATAACGGTAATCAGCATTGTTGCAGCTCTTGGTTATTTCCTTTTGCTCCGGCTGCCCGCTGGCTTCTGGCCCTAAAATGTAATGTTGCCTGCAAAACTGTGGCCAGAACAACAACAGCAGCAGCAGCATCTACAACACTAGCCCCCCCCCCCGCCGCCCACTGCCCCTTCATACCCTTCTCTCGGCTTTGTCCGCGTCTTAGCGTTTGCATTTTTGCCTGATTTATGCCAAAGGCAACAAAAAACGCAAAATTATGATAAATCGCCACAAGTCGAAAATGTTAAGCAAAAAAGTAAAGCGCAAAAAAAAAAATATAAATAAATATGTAAGTAAAGCAAGTAAAGAAATTGCCATGTTTTATCCATAAATTTCGTGTACATATTTTGGCACCGTTATCCCCTTGTCGCAATTATAATATACAAATTTGGAACCAACATAAACATAAATTTCGAAAAAATCGACTGCTGAAAGCTGAGCGAAATTTTAACGGTCATAACCTTGGCGCGGGGCATTACGATCTCGCGATGATAGGGAGGGAGAGGACCAGAGAAAGTTGTCGTCGAGAAAGTTGTCCCTTTCTTTTGTGTGTGCGCATTAGGAAGAGAGGGGAATAAACCAGAAGTGTGCTCAGGCGAGAGAACGAGAGAGGTAGATAGATAGAGAGTGAGTGGGATAGATATAAAAATTGAGAAAAATGAGGGAGAGATATAGGGAGAGAGAGAGAGAGAAAGAGAGAGAGAGAGCAGAGGGCTAATGGGAGGGAGGAAGACAGACAGAGAAAAAGAGAAAAATATAGGAAGAAAAAAGCTAACAGAGAGGAAAAGTGTTGGAGTGGGATGGAAATAGAGATAGAGAAGCATGAAAGAGAGCGGCAGTCAAGATAAAATTGTTGAGCCGAAGACGGAGAAAAAAGAAGAGAGGGATAGGAAGAAAAAAGATAGGAGAGATAAAAGATATACTCCACCATATCGTACATTAAAGGAAAGAGAGAGACGGAGAGAGAAAGAGAGCGAAAGATGGAAAGAGAGAGAGCAAGATAGATGTAGAGAGGGAGACGGTGAGAGAAAGAGAGAGAGGCAGATAGATATACAGATAAAGAGAGGCAGAGAAAGAGAGCGAAAGTGGGAGAGAGAGCGAGAGTGAGAGAGAGAGAGAGAGAGAGAGAGAGAAAGAAAGAAAGAAAGAAAGAGAGCAAAAGATTGAAAAAATGAAAGGTAAAGAGAAAGTTAGAAGGAGAGAGTGAGAGAGAGAGAAAGAGAGAGAGCCAGATAGAAAGAGAAATAGAGAGACAGGCAGGGAGAAAGAGAGAGAGAGAGAGAGAGAGAGAGAGAGGCAGAAAAATGTCCCGTTTCGTTTCTTTGTATATTGGGAAGAAAGGAGAAGAGCCGCAAGTGTGGTCAACAGATAACAGTCCGATAAAGAAAGGGAGAGAGACAAAAAGAGAAAGAGAGGGATAGAGTATATGTATATATAGATAGAGTATAAATATATATAGAGAATAGCATGTGATGCGCACATCTCGTCCCATTTACCCCGCATCGGTTCTCAAATAACTCATGGGTTAAACAACCCGACTGACTGCCAAAGCATGTATTTCTGACAAGAGGATGTCAACGAGATGTCAAGAATGCGCGCAATTGTGACAACGGGATTGGGCTGTTACATTTTTCTGTCTATCTATGTAGATAAACTATTTGTTAGTTAGTTTTATTAGCTACATATTTGTCATCTTTGAAAAGGTTAACAGGTGTGGCAACATTTAACAGCAGCTATTCAGTTTGACAGGAACTCGCAATATAGAGGGTTTTCATGTATTAGTCATTTAGTTTAATTTGAAATGCTGTTTCAGTTTTGGGTGCCAGTTAAGCTACGCGCTTAATGCGACCAGTTCCAAATTTGGACGGTGCGACATGAAGGAAATCGTTTGGACTCATTTACATGCGCTCATTTGGGCCAAAAGTTGTCATTGGTTTGGCTCATTAATATGAAATGGTCAGTCAAAACTGCAGCAATTAAATATGCAATCTGTGGTCGCCTTAAAACCGAGCTGAAAGCGAGACAGGCTGGCGGAAAGGGAGGGGGAGAGGGGTAAGCGTGGCAGTGCGTGTGTAAGCGAGACAGACAGCTGTACCGCAAAGTCATGCAGCTGAAAGCGGGCCCAACGCTTGACTGATTTAATGCATGTCAAAGTGTCAAAATGTGAAATGCACAAAGAAAATGGCCACGCCCCGAACACCGCCCCGAACACCGCCCCGAAGACCGCCCCTCACCCCATGCCAGGCCAGCCCCCTCTCCCCAAGTGGGGCGGGACCGCAATGACCAAATGGTTGACACACAGCCAAACAATTATAAATGATAAATGCCCGGCCCAGTGAAAACGAGAAGCAAGTAATAGCGCCTAATGGCGGCGACTGACCGACTGTTAGATACCCTGTATCCAGCAGAGTAAGCGTATGGGCCTTTTCTGCTTTTCCCAGCATCGCATTGTCTCTCTTGCTCTCTCTCTCTCCGATTGCTGTGCTACTTGTATGTTCCGATTCCTGGCCAAAATGGGGCTGAAGTATTTAAATTGTGAAGTATTCTTAATCGGTGTACAGCTTACGAGAACAAGTTTACTAAATAAAGTGTCTCTAGCTAAGTGGTAGGCTTAAAAATCGATATTTATCGATAATATCTGCTGCAATTGAGATACCACGAGAAGTTCTATTTTTAATAGTCTCCAAACTTAGTGCGTGTATAAAAAGAAATCATGTTAAAAAACGATTCGATCCAATTTGGTATTATGAGAAGTCATAATTCACATAGTTTTGAAATTTAGTATATGTAGCTTACGTAATCCGCGCGATACGTTAAAAGAAACTAGGCTAATAATCGATATTTATCGATAATGAGAGAGCGGTAGTAAATAAGCTATCTGCAACTATTGAGGTATATTTTTAATAGTCCCCATACAAAGTGCCTGCAGCGATCGCAATTTGCGAGATATACAAAAGAAATCATATCGGATATCGATATTTATCGATTCCATCTACTTTGGTATTATGCGAACTTATAATTCTTATAGTCTCGCAATTTGGTATTTGTAGCTCAAACAATCCTCGTCAGGCGGTAAAAAAAAACGTAAGCTGAAAATCGATATAGATATCGATATCGATATCGATTTATCGATTATTAGAAAACCAGATTAATTGTTAGAAAAATATGAAAAAGTGGATATGCTGTAGCTCTACACTGCTACAAACACTTGCAAAACTGCAATAAACCCCAATTTAGTCTTTTTTAATGGATACAGGGTATTTCGAGTGAATAGTGCTGTGGTTGGGGCCGAGGGGAGGGGAACGGGTTGGGGTAAGCCTGTACAGTTGCTTAACATTTAAACACACATATATTAAAGTTAATTTGGCTCAGCTCATTAATAAAACAACACCCCTCTGCCCCCGCCCCAGCACACACACTCGCACACTCGCACACACACACACACACACACACACACACACACACACACACACACACTCGCACAGACAGGCAGAACCACATCAACAGTTGCTCAAACTTTAAAATGTTGTCGTCCTTCTTCCGCCGAGGCTGACAAATGACAGGCGCTTGCATAATTTATGCATAATAAACCGAAGCGACGGTAAAATCAACTTATTAAAAATACGCAACAACTATAAATAACCAAAAATAGCTAAAGAGACAGAGAGAGAGAGGGGGAGAGAGGGGGGAGAGAGGGGGGGAGATGGACAGTCGGGCATTGCACTAAAGTAGCCCAACTTTTATTGTGTTTCGTTTTTTGCCATACAAGTGGCCGCGAAACTGAAGCGCGAGTTTTTCGTGCCGACCAACAATTTGGTGTCAAGTGGCAACAACAACAACAACAACAGCAGCAGCGACAACGATTACAACTAACGGTAATAGCTGTACATGACAACCGACCAAAACTGTTGGCATAATATTAGTAGCAGCAACAACAGAAACAACAACAACAGCAGCTTGTCAGAGGCAGCTGCTTGCGATGCGCTCACAAAAAGTCTCTCAACTTGGCTAACACATTTGCCAGCACGTGGCACATGTCGTGCTTTTGCAGTTGTTAACTTCGTAACAACAAGTTGCAAAGCTTTTAACAACATGCTGAGTGCCCGTTTTGAAAAAAGCAATTGCACAAAGTTCGTTTGAGATGCGTTTGAAAAACCAAAAGTGCAACGTTTACGAATGCGGCACAAAGCGTAATTGATAAAACCAAGCATTGCGAGAGCATATTAGCGCTCAAATCTCAGTCGATCGTTTTTTTTTTTGCCAAGCACTTTACCAGGCACTTGCATAATTCAACTTTTTAGGCCTAATTGCAAAGGAATTTGCAAGTAGGTAGCAAAAATTTGAAGCCTCCAGCTGCTGGAATATGTATTTTCAATGCGAAAGCTATTCATTTTATTTTGTAAATAAATATTTTTTATTGATAAGTAAAAAAAAACCCAAATAGAAGCCTAGAAAAAATGTTTATGGTATATATGTATGCTATAATATTTGCAATATTGTTTCCTATGCAAGCAGCGATCTTCCCAATTTAAAGTCGTCGAATCACTTTTTCAGAGTTGTCATCCTCGCCAGCCTATCGATAACTAAGCGCAGCCAACTTCACGCTGATGACCGCCTCACCTGTTATCGATTAGAGTAGAGGTAATGCTCAAGTCTGAGCTGTTCTTATATTGTGTTTCTTAAATTATTTTGTTAAGTCAATAAACGACCAGTGTTGCCACCTTGCTTCGACTGGCCTGACTGTTAGGGCATTAAAGTGTTCGTTGCGCTGCACTTTCGATTTCTGCTCAAATTTATAGTTATTGTTGTTGTGGCAGTCGCTGCTTGCTTAGCTAAGCGCTTCCCATTGCTTTGCTGATTTATGCGCCCAAACAGTGCATGCTAAAAGCACGCACACACACACACACACGCACACAGAGCAGCACTCGCAGTGCTGCTCAAACTGTAAGCAGTGCACACACATAAATTAAGGTAAAGCAACTCTTCGCTGGCTCCTGTGAGGCGTCTCGCTCTCTCGCTCTCCCTCCCCCCTCCCTCTCTCGTTCGATCTGTGTGTAAGCGATGCGTTTTCTTAACCTTATTTTTGTGTGCACTACTTAAACACACACACACGCACACACACACACACGCACGCACACACGCGCGTGCACACGTAAAGTTGCACCCACTTGAATTTTGACCCTGGCTGAGCACCGCGATGATGATCGGCCTGATAATGATAATCATGTTGATATGTGACTTCGACGGCAAAGCAATTTCGCAAATTGCACAAACACGACACACACACACACAGACACAGACACACACACACAGACAGGCAGGCAGCTGATGGTAACTGTAAGCGTGCCGTTATTTCTGCACGCACACACACACTTGGTCGCACGGTGCGTATGATTAATTTAAATGCAATTCTATTTGCATAGTACAGCAACAGACAAACACACACACACACGCACACACACACACACGCACACGCACACTCAGCTGCAGCATCATTCACTTTACTTCACTTCACTTCACTTCACGTCTCTTCTCTGCGCTTCTCACTTCAAGCAATATTTGCTTTTTTTTTTTGTTGTTTTTTTGCTTTTCTTTTGCTGCTCAACCATTGACATTTGCCTTGCCTCTTCCCCACTCTCCCGTTCGTGTGTGTGTGTGCGTGTGTGTGTGTGTGTGTGTCTTATGCTAATGTGTTTGTTTCTTGAAGCGTGCGCTGCATAGCATTCAGTGGCCGCTCCGCCCCCCCCCCCCCCCCACGCCCGCCCTGGATGCCAGTTTGGCTGCTTTTGTTTTCGCTATTTGTTTGCTTAAAGCGCTTGAAATCAATTAAATGCATAGTTTCGAGTTGCTCGAGAGTCCGCCCGCTCTTCCGCTCTTCCGCTCTCCTGCTCTCTTGACAATTCCAGGGCCAGCCAAAAAAGCTGCTGCATACTTTTGTGCGCGCTGCACAAACATTTTTATGCGCCACGCTCGAATTCATTAGCACGCAAAAGTTAAGTTTTGCCAGCCGCTGCTCAGCCACTTGAGTCCTTTCGCCTTCTACCTTTCATGCTGCACCCCCCCCCCCCCCCCTCCCCCACCCTCTGCACACCGCAACTACCCACGCTAACTGCTCCGTTTGGCAGTCGTAACTGTCAGTGCGTCTGTCTGCTTGAAGTGTTTAGCTTATTGAAAAGTTTTCATTTTGGCGTCGCGCTCACGTTTAGCGTAAAGTTGCAGCCAAAGGCTCAACTTTGTGGCATGCTGCGGCCAGGTGGTCGGCGGGGTAAGGGCTAAGGGCTCTGGGGTCGCCTCAAATACCCAAATGACAAAGTGAAGTCAACTGGCAGCGTCGGCGTCGCCGGCAAATGTCGTGCTAATCAGCCGAGCCGCCGTATGCAAGGGCTGCCTGTAGCCTGACACGGCAGCAATTGCCATTGCAACATCAACTGCGACTCTGAGTTCGAGTCTGACTGCCAAAGTTGAGGCTGAGTTATGTAGCGCGGCAGTAATTAGAGGCAAACTTTGTTTTGCTGAAATAGTTTTAGACAGCGTCGAGCGAGTACACAGCCGGCAACGAGCTGTTCATTGTGTGCCTCAGCACAAAGGCTTTGTTATCGATCAATTTATCGATCAATGCTAGGTTTTGGGCACGCATATACACACTAAGTCAGCTATTTTGTGTATTATAATTCGATAGTCTTGGAAACTTATCGATATCTTATCGATACATGGTTAATGAGTTACAACAAGCGAATGTTTAGCTTAATCTAAAAGCTGATTTATTAATCAGCTGTAATCAAGCAACAATTATGCATTCCAGGCATTGCTTAGTTATCGTTTATCGGCTTATCAATTTTAAAATTGCGATATATACATATATACAAGCAATTTTTATTGTCTTCAGCAATTTGACGGGCAAAAGTCAATGCCAGAGCGTAAAAAAGACAGTTATAACAATTAGATAGTAAATCGATAGCTTATCGATAACTTATCGATGACTTGCTGGCAGACAGCAGTTGTTGAATGCATGTGATAAGTAGTCTAGGCATGCAATTCAAATGATATATCGATAATGTATCGATAAATTATCGATCAAATTGCTGGGCTTCGCCATTGGCACCTTGGGTTTGCTTCACAATAGAATCTTTTTCGCCCCTGTCCACACTTTATCATCGGCGGCTACTTAAAATCAAGTGCCTGCTGTCGATATATACACATATATATTATCTAAATGGAATGCTCAAATATAAATAGTCAATCCGAATGTCTGTTTCAATGTGCATTAATAATAATGCGATTGCTCCCATATGTCTGTGCGTGTTATCAACGGAATGCAATAATCGTTATCGAACAAACAACTGAAACTGATTTATGAGCATTTTGTTGTTGCCGGCTGTTGTCGCACAATGTGTTGCTCTTTAGCGCCACTTTTAACATGTCTGCACCCCCAGACAGGAGGCACACACCACACACACCACACACACACACACAAACACACTCGACTCCTGTTGGCAGATGCGACCCTAATAAACCTTAACGAACGAATTGGCAACGAGTTAGACACCGCTAAGCCATTAAAAATGCCATCAATGCGAGCCGCCGAAAGCAAGGCACAGACCCGAAAAAAAGAAAAAACCCCTTAACTGCCACTGTCAACTCCCAACTGTCAATGCTCGACCCCAAACCCCAAACCCGACTCCGAAACGAAACCAAACCAATTCAAACCAAACTAAACTATTCCAAGCCGTAAAAAAGGCAAGCTGGTTCATCTACAACAGACCGCTGTTGAAATACTCTAGACATTTGGCTTGATAGTTTTATTATTAAGATTTCTTAACGCGGCAAAAAAGTTTTCTATATGCAAATATATTATTCCATCGATTCTTTAGATTCTATAGATATATAGATATACTAGCGGGTATAACCCGGCCTTGCCCGTTGCACGTATGTTATAAAATCAATGTTCTCAAACAAATTTGAAATGATTTTGAAACTGATCGGACGGTAAACAAATAACTTTCATACAAACGTTTTCCGCCAATTTACCACTGTTGCGAGTGGAATTTCCCAAATCGCTGAAACAAGTATTCATTATATTCTTATGTAGAGCTTTGAAAATAAGTTTGAAGCAAATCGGACACAATTTAAAACTTCGCCGAAAAAATCTTTGAGTCGCATTCCACCCGAAAAAGTTTGGATTCTGCAAAAAGTGTGAAACACGTCTCAAATGATTTTTCTTATAGATCTCTGGAAATGAATTTGAGCGCGAAACGTCACCCATCAAATCTTTGACCTCCATTTCCACCAAGGAGGAACGGATTTTCCTTAAAGTGTGAAACACCCCTCAAATGAATTTGAACAAAGATCTTTGAAAATAAATTTGACCGATCGGATGGTAAACAAAAAAGTTACATACAAACGTTTTTCGCGATTTTTCCACACTTGACGTGCACCTACATCACATAAGGTAGCTACAGTGAAAATTTCAGCTTCCTAGCTCTTACGGTTTGGGCTGTGCGTTGATCACCAATCAGTCAGTCAGTCAGTCAATCAGTCAGTCAGTCAGTCAGTCCGGACAAGCAGTTATATATATAGAGAAGATGTTGTTCATACATAAGAAGGTTGTTTAGACTCGTCTAGGATTCAATTGTGACGACCAATTGTGCCTTTGGAGGCTATATGATATAGTAGTCCGATCTGGTAGCAGATGTGCTGAAGACAGACAGCTGAGACGATCGCATCGACTCGACTGATCAAGACTATATATAGGTATATATCTATACATTCCTGCTATGCGTCACATAATCGAAATGGGCAACGCAACGGGCATGCAGAGGATAAATACAAATCCATTGTAGAAGCGTATGGCATAATAATATTAATAATAATAACCGCCAACTTGTCAACTCACCTCCGGCACGAAGTCAACCTTTGTAATGGGCGGGCCCGGCTTGGATCTTGGCTGCTGTCCCTGTCCGTAAAAAAAGCATGTCGGAAAGTAAAAAATTACGTGTGTCCTTTTTCTAATCGCAGCTGCGTGCCACAGCTACTGGACGGGGCGGGGGGACATTCCACAGCGTTGCGTAACGAACTATTACATTTATTTCCTCTGTGGAGAGCACACCTCTGGGCGCATGGCCCTGCTGCGGGGGATGGGGGGAGGGGGGGGGTGTCGACTCCTGCTGCTGCTGCTGTCACTTTGCGGTTTAGTTCATAAATGTTGCGAGCTTACGAAACTGACCGAGTTTCAATCTAAATTTGAGTTTCAGTTTGCAACCGCAAGCAGCCAACCAGCCGCTAACCCCCCCCCCCCCCCCCCCTGGCACGCACGCCTCTGCCCTTAACACTGCAGGCGTTCCATTTCATTTCGTTTCGCTGCGACGTTTTTTGTCTTTTATTCTTTGTCTGTTTGTGTGCCGCATACAAAGTGATAAAGAAATAAATAAATAATAAATTTCATTTTTATTTCAACTCGCACGATAAAATATATGCTATATAAATATATATATATATATATATATATATATATGTATGGGGCTGCTGGCCATGCCCACTCGACTCGCCTGTCATGAAGCTTGTCGCCCGGCCAGCTGCTCAGTGGCTCAGCCAGACGACAGGGGCGGCTGCCCCGCCTCCTTTCGCCAACTGGACAGCTCGCATTGAAGCTCAAATTTAATAACAGAACGAGTTCATAAATTCTGCGTGGGTCACCAAAATGTACTTGCCAACTGGAATAGTTGTGACTATAATAAAAAAAAAATAGGAAAAAAAATGTAAAAAAAAATAAGAAGAAAAAAGCATAGAGCAGGGCAACCCTGCCGACAATTCAGCCAGCTGAGTTATGTGCAACCTCCCTCCTGCCACGAAAACCCACTGAAGTGCAGGTTGAGAGTGCGGCGGTCTCTCCAGCGAATGCCGTTACCAGCGAATGTTCCACTTAAGGTCAAGTGAACAATGAGTATACTCATTGAATGACAAAGTGCATTCATTGGACATATGTACACTGAGCTCTGCTCACATGCGGAAACACTCGTTAAACATATGTTCCAGTTGTGTTTGGCGCGCGGGGCAATTATATTCAAATACAATCCAATTATGAACATTTATCACAATTTTCCATTGTGACAGACAGATTATTATTTGATATACATGACTTTTGTCACTTTACATTGTTAATGGCATTGCTAGGCATTGCTTTTGATGAATATCGATATATTTATCGATGTATTTATTGAAATCTTAATGTATCTATTTTAGTCAATATATATTAAACATATGTTCCAGTTGTGTTTGGCGCGTGGGGCAATTATATTCAAATACAATCCAATTATGAACATTTATCACAATTTTCCATTGTGACAGACAGATTATTATTTGATATACATGACTTTTGTCACTTTACATTGTTAATGACATTGCTAGGCATTGCTTTTGATGAATATCGATATATTTATCGAAATACTTATCGATATATTTATTGAAATCTTAATGTATCTATTTTAGTCAATATATATTAAACATATGCTCGAGTTGTGTTTGGCGCGTGGGGCAATTATATTCAAATACAATCCAATTATGAACATTAATCACAATTTTCCATTGTGACAGACAGATTATTATTTGATATACATGACTTTTGCCACTTTACATTGTAAATGACATTGCTAGGCATTGCTTTTGATGAATATCGATCTATTTATCGATGTATTTATTGAAATCTTAATGTATCTATTTTAGTCAATATATATTAAACATATGTTCCAGTTGTGTTTGGCGCGCGGGGCAATTATATTCAAATACAATCCAATTATGAACATTAATCACAATTTTCCATTGTGACAGACAGATTATTATTTGATATGCATGACTTTTGTCACTTTACATTGTTAATGACATTGCTAGGCATTGCTTTTGATGAATATCGATATATTTATCAAAATACTTATCGATGTATTTATTGAAATCTTAATGTATCTATTTTAGTCAATATATATTAAACATATGTTTCAGTTGTGTTTGGCGCGTGGGGCAATTATATTCAAATACAATCCAATTATGAACATTAATCACAATTTTCCATTGTGACAGACAGATTATTATTTGATATACATGACTTTTGCCACTTTACATTGTTAATGACATTGCTAGGCATTGCTTTTGATGAATATCGATATATTTATCGATGTATTTATTGAAATCTTAATGTATCTATTTAAGTCAATATATATTAAACATATGTTCCAGTTGTGTTTGGCGCGTGGGGCAATTATATTCAAATACAATCCAATTATGAACATTAATCACAATTTTCCATTGTGACAGACAGATTATTATTTGATATACATGACTTTTGTCACTTTACATTGTTAATGACATTACTAGGCATTGCTTTTGATGAATATCGATATATTTATCGATATATTTATTGAAATCTTAATGTATCTATTTTAGTCAATATATATTAAACATATGTTTCAGTTGTGTTTGGCGCGTGGGGCAATTATATTCAAATACAATCCAATTATGAACATTAATCACAATTTTCCATTGTGACAGACAGATTATTATTTGATATACATGACTTTTGTCACTTTACATTGTTAATGACATTGCTAGGCATTGCTTTTGATGAATATCGATCTATTTATCGATGTATTTATTGAAATCTTAATGTATCTATTTAAGTCAATATATATTAAACATATGTTCGAGTTGTGTTTGGCGCGTGGGGCAATTATATTCAAATACAATCCAATTATGAACATTTATCACAATTTTCCATTGTGACAGACAGATTATTATTTGATATGCATGACTTTTGCCACTTTACATTGTTAATGACATTGCTAGGCATTGCTTTTGATGAATATCGATATATTTATCGAAATACTTATCGATGTATTTATTGAAATCTTAATGTATCTATTTTAGTCAATATATATTAAACATATGTTTCAGTTGTGTTTGGCGCGTGGGGCAATTATATTCAAATACAATCCAATTATGAACATTAATCACAATTTTCCATTGTGACAGACAGATTATTAGTTGATATACATGACTTTTGTCACTTTACATTGTTAATGGCATTGCTAGGCATTGCTTTTGATGAATATCGATATATTTATCGATACACTTATCGATATATTTATTGAAATCTCAATGTATATATTTAAGTCAATAAATATGAATGTCATTAACAGCATCGATATACGATATAATATTGACATATTTATCATGGAAAACTATATATATATGTATATATTTTCTTATCGATATCGATGTTCTGATCGATAAATTCACAGATAAAATTGTTTGTGTTCTCATCAAACAAAATTTAATTATTATTTTTATTTTAATTTTATTAGCATCGATAAATGTTAACAATTCCCATAAACGCATTGCTGCATTTTATTATACATATGTATATCTTTCATTCATATGTTTTTCTTCGATTTCAATTTGTATATCGATACTTTTTTGGTTGTTATCAACGTAAACGAAATTGAATTCAATTAAAAATATATAAGTATTGTATATATATTTTTTGATTTGTATTAAGACGAGTCTTAAATGAATTTCCATAAACATTTTCCACCAATATTTCACAGCTGCCTGTGGAATCTTTGGCCAAATTCTCGCCGGCTTCGTGTCACGTGGAAAAACACGAAACTTTTAATTGGGGATGAGTGCCTCGTATACTTAGTTATAGTTAAGCAGTTTTGGCCGGATCAAAGTCACGTCCAGGCTAAGGTCCTGCCTCGCTTGGCCTGCGAGGCGACTTCTCACTGTCTGCCAGACGGACGACAATTAATCATAAGCAGCAGATAAACCTTGAGCATGTTGCCGTGTGCCAGGCAAACCGAGCGAACCTCTGGTAGCAGCAGCAGCTCAGGTGCTGCTGCCAGCCAAAAGTTGTGGGCCACCCCAGCTGGCAGTTGCCAGTTGCCAGTTGCGAGTTGTTGGCGTTGTCTGCCCGGAGTTGGACTCTGTCAGCCTGTCACACGGGGTAGCTAAAGCAAATCCCAGTGCAGGATATGGCAAAACTCCGTGGAGGCTCAGGCCAGCAGGGCGCACGGAATGCACAACAGCGAAATAATTCGGTGAGCCGCAAGCTTGCTGCAAAATATTGCGTCTGTGCGTGCCCCATTGCTACACACACACACACACACACACACACACACGCACACACTCACACACACACGTGGAGCCAGCGGGCGTTGCTGTCGCAATGCGTAACACGTGCTGCAAATGAAAGCTGATGCGAAAAGCTTACCACGCAGCTTTTCCCTTTGCTGTAAAATGGCTAGCAATTTGCTTTCCGACAGCGAATATCTTAATATATGGCGTATATGCAATTACAGCTATTCGTCTGATCTATGCCTTGTATATATATATACATACAATATATATATATATATATATGTGTGCAACTCGAGTATAAGTCTTTCATCTGTTACTTTTCTTTGGCGTTTGTCATTTTCCATTACTATTTCTTATTTTATGCCTTGTGCACATCATTGTAACGTATACCCATTGCGTATGTGTGGGAATGGGGTATAAGGCCTCTATGCAAGCGGAGGCAGCTAGGATATTATATAGCGCATATTATATATATGCTCGATCAACATCAAAAGCCGAGGCGATCTTAGCATATTCTTTGGTTCATCTGCACTCGAAAGTTTTTCATGTCCCGCTATGACATTTTCATTATATCGATAACATAGAGCGAGAGAATGAGAGAGTGAGAATGAGAGAGAGGAAGAGAGATTGAATGAGAGCGAGAGAGAGTGAATGAGAGCGAGAGAGAGTGAATGAGAGCGAGGGAGAGAGAATGAGAGAGAGATAAAGAGAGACATAGAGATAGAGATTGAGATTCAGATTGAGATTCAGATTGAGATTCAGATTGAGATTCAGATTGAGATAGAAATAGAGATAGAGAAAGAGATAGAGATAGAGATTCAGATTCAGGTTGAGATTCAGGCTGAGATTCAGATTGAGATTCAGATTGAGATTCAGATTGAGATTCAGATTGAGATTCAGATTGAGATTCAGATTGAGATTCAGATTGAGATAGAAATAGAGAGAGAGAGAGAGAGAGAGAGAGCGCAGATTTGGAATGTTGGGTCTCGTTTGGTATACACAGATTGGGAACTTATCACTTTTTGAATATCTTCGCCCATTCTTGTCAGAAATCAGCAAACTTTTCAATTTAAAATGTTCAGCCCTGCGCTTTGGTATTTGCATTTATGTGCCACATTTAAGCCCTAAAAGTCTTATAAATATCAGACTGGAAAGACCAGAGCTATTTAACGTGTCTTTCGCCTGTCTGTGGTAGAAGCACTGGGTATCTGCTAGTCGGGCACGCCCGTCTACACAGCACTCTTTTGATTAGTTTTCAAATAACATTTGAAATATGCCCCGCCCGCTAGCTGCAACCGCTCCGCATGGCAACCATGTCATATGATCGGACCCTAAAATACTTGTACCTTATGTTTTTCATGGCCTATTACTACTTATATTCGATGCTCATAGCCAATATTTATGTATTTTAGCTGTTCTTTTAGCTGTTCCATAACGATTTGCTCCCCAATCTCTGTTCCATCTAATTTGTTAAAATATTTGATGTCTTCGCCTACTTGTTAGCCAGTTTATCGCGGCATCTTTTTTTTTTTAGGTAATAATGCGATTTCTCATATTACATGTCACACTCGCTTTTTGTGTGTCTCTTGTGTGTGTCTCTTGTGTGTGTGTGTGTGTGTGTGTTGTGGGCGCGGCAGCTTAGTTGCATTGCATTTGCTTAGCTTGGCACAAATGAACACCTGTCTGTACGTCCACCTCCGCCGTCCCCCGCCGTCCCCCGCTCTGGCTCCGGCTCCGGCTCCGGCTCCTTGGGCGACTTTGTTAGCGCCATAATTTCACAAATAGTCTATACTTTTTCAGCAGTCACCCCGCCCCTTTTACCACTCTCCCGCCCTCCAGTCGCTGCAGGCCTTCGGCTGCGCATGCTGTTTTCTTTCACTCTGCCTCGTAATTTGCATTTAAATTTGCCAATGTTTTGCCTTTTCGCTCGTTGCCAAAACAAAAGAAACAACACAGCGCCGCTGCTGGTTGGGGTGGATTGGGGGCAGGGGGTGAATCGGTGTGTCTTTGTGGGCGTTTGGGGGCGTTGGGCATTGGGGCGTGTTATCGGCGCAAGTTGACAACTTTCTGCAATGCGTTCGCCGAGATTTGTTTAATATTCGCCCGCAGGATATCAACGACAAACTCAACTCAACTCAAAAAAAAAAAGAGCACTTTTAAATACGAATATTAAATACTCTTAACGAGCTTTCAGTCATGTGCGCAGAATCAGCAAAGCTCGACATTGCTGAGCATATCTTGAAAAAACACAAAGTTCTTATTTTTGTATCGATTCTTTCTGTAGAGCCTAATGATAGACTTGTCTGACAGTCTCACGACGATAGCCTTAAGGCTGACAGACAAACGAACAGATGGACTCGGATATGACATATGACATCTACCATATGCTACATATATGCTATATGCTATATGATGTATGCTATATGCTATATGATGTATGCTATATGATATATGATATATGCTATATGATGTATGCTATATGCTATATGATGTATGCTATATGATGTATGATATATGCTATATGATATCTGCCATATGCCATATGCTATATGCTATATGACATCTACCATATGCCATATGCCATATGCTACATGCTATATGATGTATGATATATGCTATATGATGTATGATATATGCTATATGATATCTGCCATATGCCATATGCTATATGCTATATGACATCTGCTATATGCTATATGACATCTGCTATATGCTATATGACATCTGCTATATGCCATATGACATCTGCCATATGCCATATGCTATATGCTATATGATGTATGATATATGCTATATGACATCTGCCATATGCCATCTGCCATCTGCCATCTGCCATATGTCATCTGCCATATGTCATCTGCCATATGACATCTACCACATGCCATATGCTATATGCTATCTGCCATATAGCTTCAACAGCTCGATCATGAATATAGATCAACTTTTTGCAGGCAGAGATGTCTTCTTCGTGACATAGTTATTGGACCCGATGCAAGTGTATAGGAAACTGTGTGCGCATCCCACGCTCAGTTCCTAGCCGCCCACTAGCCACGCCCACACGGCTTTGATGTTTGTTATGAAGCAACAAAAATAACAAAAAAAAAAAAGAAAGTAAAAAAAAAAAATAAATAAATAAACAGCAAAAACAAAAGTGCCAAGTTGGCTAAGTTGTTAGTGAAATAAATGTTAGAGGCTGCCTCTGGGGTGAGGGGGTGTGGCGGGTGAGGGGGTGTGGCGGGTAGGTGCTCAAAAGCTGTAGCCAAATATTAAATAACCTTTCGTTTATTGGCTTAGACATGAGACGCTCCACGTGCTGCCACGTCGCGACGCACAGTTGCGGCAGCTAGCTCAGCTTGCCACTCTGCCCCATCTCTGTGCCCCAACTCCCCTGCAGCATATTCCATATTCCATTCCATGCCATGCCATGCCATTCCATTCCGTTTCGTTACGTTTCGTTTTATTGCCACAAATTTCGTTTGATAAGCCGGCCAACTTTTTACAGTTGACAGTTCTGCCCCATTCGACTGGCCCAAAGTAACCCACTCGACTTTGGCTCTGTTAACCCGCTTCGTTTGCGGGGGGGGGGGGGGGGGGGGGGGGGGGGCTGCCCGAAAGTTTTGTGCCTCCGTCGTCGCAGCCCGAAAAATTTGACGTAAAAGCTCATTAACGTGATATAAATTAGATTTTGGGTGTTAGTGCTGAAAATTTAGATACACTTTGCAACACTTGGCATAGTTAATGGTCGGCTCTCGGGTCAAAGGGTCTCTCTCTCTCTCTCTCTCTCTCTCTCTGTGTGTGTGTGTGTGTGTCATACTCGTTAGGCATATTGTTGCCTCCGTCCCCTCCATTTGGCCCACACTTATGTAAGCCTGAGCCTCGCATGTCGGCAGCTCAGCTGAAAGTTTATCACACATTGCTCGACCCCAAAATGGTTTGCAATTAGTTCGGCTTGGGGTTTCTTTATTCTTTATTTCTCTTTTTTTTTTTTTTCTTGCTCGGGTCGCAACAGCATTATATTTTATTGCCTATTTTCTACTGGAGCGGTTTTTGGGTGCCATTAAACCTCCAGCTAATTAGCTCTAGAATAAATGCAATAATTTGGAAACATTCTCGAGCTGTCAGTACGATCCGTTTTATAAGCAATTCAACAGTTTTATGTAGCCCGTTTTGTTTGTAATTTCATTATTATTTATAAATAATATAAATATTCTCTTCATTGTTAATGAGTAAATAAAAGCTATGGAAAATGCTCTAATTCTTCAAAATTAATTTGAACAAGAGGTTCTAGTCGGGAGCTCCCGACTAGGGGATACCCTGAACCCTCTGCTTCCAACAGGCGATAGGTATAAAATGAAAGATGCTTGATATATATGTATATACATACTATTCTAGAAGCTACATGTCAAGTTTGGTGACTCCATCTCTTATTATTTACCAAAATTTTTTTTATCGATTACTTGAAAACGGGGCAAGTTATCGAATATCGGAAACAAACTGCGCGGGCACTAGGTGGACATACAGCTAAAATTTCAAGTATCTAGCTCTTTTAGGTTCCGAGATCCTTGCGTTCATACATACGGACAGACAGACGGACGGACGGACAGACAGACAGACGGACAGACGGACATGGCTTGATCGACTCGGCTGTTGATGCTGATCAAGAATATATTTACTTTATGGGGTCGGAGATGCTTCCTTCTGCCTGTTACATACATTTGCACAAATACATAATACCCTTTTTTACCCATTTTCATTGGGTTCAGGGTATAAATATAAGGAACTAAGAGAAAACCAAAGCTTGCCTTATCAATCTCTATATATATAACTGTTTGATTTGATTGAGTGACTGACTTTTGTTTGTTGAACGTGGAGGTGTTTTTGGTAATTTCCACCCGCAAGTGTGGAAAATAAGTGACAAACTTAACTGAATGCAACTTTTTTGCTTATCATCCGGTTGGGCCGCAAGCTTATTTTCAAAGATCTTTGTTCGAAATTCATTAGATCGGTGTTTCACTCTTTTCGGAAAATCTGTTTTGCGCTTTGTGGAAACTAGGGTTAATGAGGATCTTTATGAAATCCCATTTGAGACATGTTATACACTCTTCGCAGAATCCAAGCTTACGAGAAAAGCAGAGGACGATTCAATGATATTGATAATAATGTAGAAATTTCCAGTTCCAAACAGGGCAGACAGATTATTTTGCCATGTAAGAACCTATTTATTAACAAATCTGGCCGATCTTGATACGATTCTGCTTATATATGACGAACGAGTATTGTGGATCGAATAAATGCCGAGTTTGGTCAAGATGAAAGTTTTCCATCCTTTGGCAGCTATATAATATCGAGCTCGAATCCGTCTGGATCCAAATGAAACCTTTTCTTAAATACATTAACCAAGCTTGGCTTTACATTCAGATATGATTCAGCATATGCATATATCTAATGGTTTGTCAAACGTCCTATCTTTAATCTTAAGACTGATATTGTTTTTCCACAATCGCAAACGCATTCTCATTTCTCAATTCATTAGAAAATAAGTGTACTGAGCCGCCGGGGTTAAATAGCCGTAATAATCTTAAGCGAATGCCATTATGTAATTGACTATGTCAAATATGTCAAGCAACAATATTTGCTTTAGACGGCAATATTGTATTGATATGTCTCGACAAATTGTTTCCAATCGAATGACGTTAAGTAATCTCATTCCGAATGCCAAGTAATTTGACTCAATTCGAGTCGGTTTGCTTTTTAGCCATTGCACATTCCAAAGTTTTTCTGATATCTCTATTGGGTTTTTTTTCGGCTCCCTTTTTCGGATGGATTGCAGCACATGCGTTCCATACAGCTTGTTCACAGCTTGTTCTGCGTTTTCACTTTCGATCCATGCCACGCCCAGTCGCGCCCACTTGTATTTCTATTGTGTGTGTGTGCGCAAATAGCAAATAGCCGAAAAATTGTGCGCCCGCCGCCCGTTTGTGGAGGAGACAAACGCAAAACCTTTGCAAAACAGTGCGAGCTCTAGGGTGGCTCTAGGGTGGCTCTAGGGTGGCTCTGTTGGAGAGAAGCGCCAGTGCGAGTGCGCTGGCTCGTACTTGAACGCATTCTTGTTATGGCCATCTAATATTGGATTTGTTATTGTTATATTCCTTCGTTTTTTTTTTTTCCCAGCACTTTTCCTTTTTGTTTTTCATTTTTTATACACACACATACGCATATGTATATGTGTATGTGTATGTGTATGCACAAACAATATTCATGCGAGCCCAATCAGGCCCCAGAATTCTGCGGCTCGTGTCTGTTGTTTCAGGCGCCCAAAAAAATTGTCTGTTTTCTATATTTATTATTTTTTTTTTTTCTTCCTTTTTTTTTGCTGTTGTTGTCCTTCGACGTTTGTGCTGTTGCGGGCGCTTGTTTGGGGTCCTGTCCGCTGCTAAGCTCAGGATTTATGTACTGAAAGTACGTTGAAATGCAAAAAAAAATGGGAGGGGAAAAAATAGAAAAAGCGGAAAAAAGCGAAATTCCTATATAGAAATAAAATAAAATAAAATAAAATAAATTTTATTATTTATATTTGTCGTGACTTCGATTTATTATATGGCTATGACCTACACACAGACGCACGCATAAATACACACTCACACACACACTCACACACACACACAGATACACGGATGTGTAGCTCAGTTAGATGCGCAGATAAGCCCAACTCGATTTTTGGGCCTGCCAGACGCGTCGCATATGTCTATCTTAATGTGTCGCCTCCCTATGCGATTCTCCTCTATTTATGACACATATTCGTTCGGGGATTGACTATACATATCTCGCTGTGTGTGTGCGTGTGTGCGTGTGTAATGGGTGTATTAGTTGTGTATATGGCACTTTCTTTTCAATATGAGCCGTTTGTTTATAACCCGTTGTCATTTGCCGCCGCCCCGTTCCCCCTTTTCGGCTCCAAATGTGTATTTATTTTCGTCTGAAATGGGGCTTCGATTTGGAGCATCGCCTGCTCGGCATGTTCTTGTTGTAGTTCAAGTAATTGCCCCATATTGATGTGCATTTGAGAGGGCAGACCATTTAAGGGGCTCTCATTTGTGGTTGTGTTTGCCCCAACCAATAACAGCTTACACTTGACTTAGCTCAATGCCAAGTTGTGTGTTAAGCATTTCTTCCAAGTCCTTTCGCAGTGTCTTTTTGGCCTTAGTTTGTCTTTTTGGCAATTGAGTTTTATTAAATTTATGCCAAAAATTTGATATAATCGAACGTTTGTTGAATATTTTTAAATATTTCAGCTCAGTTTTTATCGGCCTGCAAAAAGCAAAATCTGTAGAGTAGGAGGTTTTAATACTTTGAAGCAAATGAAAATGAGCAAAGAAAGGGCTAAGAAGGGTTTGTGTAAAAGTGTGTAAAATGGGTAAGGAAACATCTCCAACTTTATGGAGTATATATCTGCATCGAGTACTTTTTAGAAATGTTCACCTGACCGCAAAAGCTAGATACTTCATTATATTTTTATACCCTGAAAAAGGGTATAAGCATCTCCGATCCCATAAAGTATATACATATATTCTTGATCAGCATCAACAGCCGATTCGATCTAGCCATGTCCGTCTGTCCGTCCGTTCGTCCGTCCGTCCGTCCGTCTGTCTGTTCGTAACCTATAAGAGCTAGATACTTGAAATTTTGGCTGTAGGTCCTCCTAGTGCCCGCGCAGATCGAGTTTCTTTCCGATATTCGATAACTTGCCCCATTTGCAAGTAATCGATAAAAATCGATATCGAAATTCTGTTTTTTGAGCAACTTTGGTAAATAATACGAGCTAGAGTCACCAAATTTGACATGTAGCTTCTAGAATATTATATATATATCAAGTATCTTTCATTTTATATCCCCTAGTCGGGAGCTAAAACCTCTTACTTGTTTAATATCCATAAATATCGATTTTGAAACATGGTCGCCTAGGCATAACCCGAAGATTATAAGAGCTAACTGAACCAAACTGGCTGTGTAGGTTCTCGACCAGCATGGATGGCTTGGGAATATTTCACTTTTTGTATACCTCACGCATTGCCCTCAATCTTAAAGCTAGCGCCTTGCGCTTTAGTATATACACTCTTTTATCTGTCATATTTAGTTCGTGCAATTTTCATCCAGATCGGATTATCGATACCGAAGTTAACCAAGATCACATTTTGCCATGCATAGTCTGTGATGGCGGGAAGAAGAAGACGCTGCGCAGCTGCTGCACATGTGTGTGTGTGTATGTGTGTGTGAGAGGATAGCTGTAATGTGCATGCTCCGGGCAATAACGCCTAGAGTAATCTATCCAATTTTTTGCATTGGCTTTTCAAATTTTAATTCCTTCTTTTTATACCCTTGCAGAGGGTATTATAATTTTGTCGTGAAATGTGTAACGCATAGAAGGAGACATCTCCGACCCCATAAAGTATATATATTCTTGATCAGTATCAACAGCCGAGTTGATATAGCCATGTCCGTCTGTCCGTCTGTCTGTTTCTATGCGAACTAGTCTCTCAGTTTTAAAGCTATCTTTATGAAACTTTGCAGAAGTCCCTCTTTCTGTTGCACGCAGCTCATATGTCAAAACCAGCTGGATCGGACCACTATATCATATAGCTGCCATAGGAACGATCGGTCGAAAATTAAGTTTTTGTATGGAAAATTTTTATGTTTTTCAAGATATCTTGACCAAACTCGGCATTTATTAGTTTTACTACGATCCCCACATATCTGCAAAATCCTATTAAGATCGGACAACTATATCATATAGCTGCCATAGGAACGATCGGTCGAAAATTAAGTTGTTGTATGAAAAACTTTTATTTTTTTTGACAAGGACATGGACGTATGCCAGACAGAAGCAAGCACAAAGTGCTTAGAATTCGTGATAACCGAAAAGGTTCGGCCTGCAAGGGTATTAAATCTTCGGCGTGCCGAAGATAGCCCTTCTTTCTCGTTTTTTTTGGACTTGAACCAAAAAGACCGCAGGGCCCGCAAAGGCCAAAACATTAATTTTAACCAGCTACCATTAATTGTGGCCAAGAAAAGCCAAAAAAAGCCAAAAAGAGCCAAAAAAAACCCAAAAAAAGCCAAAAAAAAAGCCAAAAAAACTCCGACTGTACAATTCAATTAGCATGCCAAAAATCATGTCGAGAACAATTATAATTACTTCCGGGCTTTCGTTTTAATTTCGCTACAGCCCCCTTGGCGCCCCGCCCCTTTAGCCACTGTCATTGTCAGCGGCTCCCTTTTTTTCTTCTTCTTCTTATGGTGAGCGGCGGGGTGGTGGCGGGGTGTGGGTGCTGCTGGCCTGCTGCCATGAGAGTCTAAGCTCATTAGACCGCAAAACTTTGGCTAACGCTTAAAGCTGCTCAGCGCAGAGCTGACTTGCTAATGACAACAACAACAACAACAGCAATTACTAGACAGATAGAAAAAATAGGCATTTCGAATATAAAGAAGCGCAAAAGAAAAAACACAGCAAAAATCAAACACAGCAAATCAACAAATTAGCGCTGTCAAATCCCAAAGTGCAGAGGCTGGGTGTGCGTGTGTGTGTGCGTGTGTGTGTGTGTGTGCGTCTCTGGCTGTGGCTTGCGCTTGCGGTTCGTGGCCAATAATGTAATTTGAAGTGACCCTTAGCAAACAGCCGCCGCCGCCGTCGCTGCCGACGCCGACGCCGCCGCAGCGCACACTCCATTCAATAAGTCAATATTTACGCATTTCATTTAGTCAGTTTGCAATTTATAACCATTAAATGTAATTTCTGTTTTCACGCTGCCCAATCCGAGGATAAGCATGCCATCCGGTGCATTTAGCTTAGCCTTAAACCACCCCCCTTCCCCTCCCCCTTCACCAATCGCAGCGTTGCCCCTTGTTAAGCCATCTCGCTTGCTCATTTGCGCATTCGCACGCATTTTGCCACTACAATTTTTCAGCGTTAATTTCACAGCTACTTATGCGTCGACAAAGACATTTGACCAAAAGCACATCCCATCCCCCCCTCCCCTCCCCCCTCTCCACTTCCCCACCCCGCCCTGCCACTGCCACTTGCACACTCTATTAAGTTGATTCCTATGGGTAATACATCTAAGTGCTTGGGGACGATTCATACAGAGCATGCTTCATCGAGCATGTTCGCTGTGCCGCGTCGCTTGTTGCTTCGACAATTTCGACAATTTCGCCAAAAGTCGCGTTTCTATTGAACACCTCTTAAACAGCAGAAGTAGCTGGGATCATCACGGGCTGCTTTAACGTGTTTAAGCGTTGTTTTACTTTGATTTTAAGTTTGTTGTACAAAATCATCTATATCATCTATAAATAAACTCAATTTGTGCTATAAAACGATATAAGCTCGCCATGATTAACAGCGGAGATATGCTGCTATAAAAGGACATAATGTCGCCATAATCAACAGCGGAGATATGCTGCTATAAAACGACATAAACTCGCCAAGATCAATGGCGGAGATATGTCGCTATAAAGCGACAAAAACTCGCCATAATCGACGGCGGAGATATGTCGCTATAAAAAGACATAATCTCACCAAGATGGCGAAGATATGTCGCTATAAAACTATATAAGCCCGCCATGATTAACAGCGGAGATATGTCGCTATAAAACGACAAAAACTCGCCATGATTAACAGCAGAGATATGTCGCTATAAAACGACTTAATCTCGCCATAATCAACGGCGGAGATATGTCGCTATAAAACGACAAAAACTCGCCATGATCGATGGGGGAGAAATGTCGCTATAAAACGACAAAAACTCGCCATGATTAACAGCAGAGATATGTCGCTATAAAACGACTTAATCTCGCCATGATCGACGGCGGAGATATGTCGCTATAAAAGGACATAATCTCGCCATGATTAACTGTGGAGATATGTCGCTATAAAACGAGATTTTGTCGCTATAAAACGACATAAACTGGCCATGATCATCGCGGGGAGATATTTCGGCGGAGTTATTTCGCATGGCCGAACGACTTTGCTTGTGAACTAGTAAATTAGTTTAAGAATGAATTGATTAAATTTTTGACTTGAGTCTGGGCAAACATTATCCTAAGTTGATGTTTATTTTTAATAACTTGTTTTTGCTTTCACGGGGCTGCGAGCCACAAATTTCATGCTCGGTCGAAGGTTGGCCCGCGGCGCTACGCAAAACTATCAAAACAAATGAAACATTTAAGCTATTATTAATGTTTTCTTTGTGAATCACAGCAAATAATTCATTAGCTATTGAAATTTGAAAATCGCTGCTGGATTTGAACTGGCGACCGGTCGAGCACGAACACACACACACACAGTCGAAACTGAATTGAATTGTGTGTGAGACAGGCGCACAGAGAGTAGAGCATTTCGAGTTCGTTGTGCCGCAGTTCATTGAACTTGTGCGTTTAATTTTGAAGTTCCGTTTTAGTTATGATTTTTTTTTGTTCATTCGATTTTTTAATATTTTTTTTTCTCGCTGACGTCGGCGTCGGCGGCATTTTTTAATGGTTGCCATTTTGTTCCATTCCACACAAGTTGTAAATTTAGTTAGTGGCGCCTCCATTGCCTCCCCCCTCCACCAACAGTCAGCCCCCCCCCCGGGCCCCTGAGGCCTAAGCCATGCCCAACCAATGCCCGCGGCTCTTTCAATTGTTTTCGCTAGCCCATTGTCATATCATTTTTTTCCGCCAGCTGAGCTGCTTTTTTCGCCTACATTTTTTATCATATCTATATAATGTAACTGCTTTGGGCATTTTGGCCAAAAAACTTTTTGCTCGGCGCTCAATTAACGCTTAGTTTTACGGCCGAGAAATGTTGTTGTTGTTGTTGTTGTTGTTTAAAGAGATGCCGGGCAAGCAGAAACAACACTTTTTGGCATAACTTTGCGCCCGACTCTGAACAATTAGACAGCGCCAACCAAACTAGGCAACAAATTATGCTCCAAACAGCCAGCCACCATTCCCCCTCCCACCATCTCTCCTCTTGCCCGTCCCCTCGCCCAGTTACCTACGCAAAGTGGCTTCATTTTGCCTTCGACACCAACAACAAATCTCAGACGCTTGTCTGTTTGTTAGTTTTGCGTTTTTCCTTTTTTTCTTTGCTTTCCGTTTTCAGGCAATTTTTAAAGCTTCCTTTACACTGTGAAAAAATGTTGGCAAAGTTTTAATTTCTTGTGACATTAACAGTTTTCCACTTTGGGCTTAGAGTCTGAAATAAAATAAATAAATTTGATAAATTGTTTACGATTAATGCCACAGAATATTTATTTAAATGTATAGGAGAAAAGTCCACCAAACAATTCCTGGACCTAATAATATGTACATATTTATTTGAATATGATTTTGAATTCGATCGAATGAGCATTAAAAAGCGTCTTCATTATTTCCGTGTACTGAATTTTAAAAATCACTTAAATACGTGTCAATCAGACAGTCAATCGGTTAGTTGGTAGGTCAATCAGTAAATCAGTTGGCCAATCAGTCAGTCAATCAATCAGCCAGTCAGTCAGTCAGTCAATCATTCATTCAGTCAATCAGCCAGTCAATCAGACAGTTGATTATTCAGTCAGTTAGTCATTCAGTCAATTACTCAGTCAGTCATTCAGTCAGTCAATCAGTCATTCAGTCAGCCAGTCAGTCAATCAATCAATCAGTCAGTCAGTCAGTCAGTCATTCAGTTAGTCAGTCAGTCAATCAATCAGTCATTCAGTCAATCAGTCAGCCAATCAGTCAATCAATCAATCAGTCAGTCAGTCAGTCATTCAATCAATTACTCACTCATTCAATCAGTCAGTCATTCAATCAGCCAATGAAAAACTAATTGTACATATAGGGAAAAGTAGAAAAATAGTTTTTAAATGTAAACTTGATTATTTCTTACTGTGTATAAAGTCCTGCACCCACCCACCCAGAAGCACTCAATTCCCTTGCTATTTCCCTAAGTTTCTTGCCTTGTTCTCATTTTTTTTTTTTATATTTTATTCCATAAAAGCGGACCCCCCACCAAGTCAGACAAAACTTTTCCACTTTACAGTGTTATAGTCAGCAGCTCCCAAACAAGCTCCCAATTACTCCCCCCGCCAACCCCTATTTTCATTCTCAGCCTAGTCTTGGGGCAAACGCTTTTGCCGCCCACAAAAATATAGTGAAAATCTATTTTCGAATGCCAGTCAGCAAAGCTGTGGGGTGGTTACCACACCCCCACCCCCTTACCCTCTATTCCCGCTCTTTGTTCTCTACACCAACCGTCCCCGAAAGTGCGCTGTTTTGCGCATTACAAAAAGTATTTTTCATTACATTTGCCAACAAATTCAATGCACCTCCCCTCCCGCATCCTCCACGTTCTCTCCACACATTACAAACCAGCGTCTTGCTCGTCGTCCCATTCTTCATTATTGTCAGCCACACCCCCACCCCCGCCCCCCGCCCTTCAGTGCTCTGCTCGCCTCTGCTGAGGCAGTTGCCAGTTTGTAGCTCCCGCTTCTCTGACCAATGTCGACTTAATTTATAATTACGATAATTTGCGCGCTACGTTTTCTTTTGTTGGTCTGCCCACCCATCCCCCTTCAGCCAGCCGCCCTCTCTCTCCTCACACTTCTTTTATGCCGCGTCAAGCAAACTTTTGTTGGTTAGTTGGCCGCTGATGTCGCCAGGGGGCGCTGATTGGTCAACGCCAGCTCAGTGAATCGCAGCTCCGCTTCTGCTCAGCCGCTGCCGCTGCCGCTGCCGCTGCTGCTGCTGCTGCTGCTGATGACAGCAGTCGCGACTTGACGCTGCCCAAGGCTCTGGCGCCGTTGCTGCTGCTGTTGCTGTTCGCTTCTTCTTTCCTTCTCCTTCTCCTTATCCAGCTTGCTTTTGCTTCTTCTTGCTTCTCCCTCTTCCTTTTGCCGTTGTCCTTGCGGCTTATCAATAATGTTGATTTCACTCTGTGTCGCATAATTGAATTCTGAAGTTGTTAAGTCACAGCGCAGCCAAATTTACGCGCAGCGCATTCCCTAAACATTCTGACCCCCCGCCCCGCCGCGCCCCGACCATACCCTAACCGCCCCATCCCATTTCCATTTTGGGGCCGCGTCGCTGATTGAAAATTTGCCAATTAGAAATAATGAAGCGTGTGACATTAAATGCAAGACAAGCAGCAAATCGGTCGAAGGCCTCTCACGTCGCCAGGGGGCTGGGTGCGAGCCGCTGCCTACTGCTAGATGGCGCCACTACTTATAACATAATATATGTATATATATATATATATATATAGAGAGAGGGGGGGGGGGGAGATTTCTTGTCCGCCTAACGTTGCGATAACAAATTTTGCTTAGACGGAAGTGGAAGCTCTTAAAATCTCATTGCCGCCTAACCAGCACCGAGCCCCCTACCCCGCGCACATACGCTCTTGCCACCACACGCAGTACCGGCAGTCGTTAGGCACGGATATCGAAAATTTTCATGTCTTCCTTTAGTTTGTCTTAGTCCTTGCTCCGTGTTCAATGCAGCAGCAGCAGCAGTGGCAGCAGCAGCAGCCATCATTAGGCTCTCTGCCACCCAATTGGGCTCCATCAGTTGAGCTTCCCATTCCGCTGGCCTGTCGGAAATTTATAGTCTTGAGACGGCGGCCATCAGGGTCGTAGGTAAATGCGCATTAGCTCTGCTACGATACGCAGCGATGCTCAATCAACCCCAAACCCCCCACCTCCCCCTCCACCATTTGCACGTGATGCATTTTTTTCTCTCTTCCACCTCGCTCCCGCCACTTTGTTTGTTGCCTGCGTCTTGACTTGCATTTCAACACTGTTAGCAGTGTGTGTGTGTTTGCGGGGGTGGGGGTGGGGGGTGGTGTGCTAGGGGTTGTGCAGCTAAGCCAGGTGCCATACACACACCCTACACCCGCACTCCCCTGCACACACACACACACACACGCGCGCGCGCGCGCCCATACATATTTCTTTTAAGTAGCTCATTATTTTTTTGCCGATTGCTGCCAATATACATAAACCTGCTGCAGTTGGCGGGCCACCCATCACTTCACATAGATGAGTGCCAGTGTTGGCAAGTGCTGCAAACTTGAAAAATGCTAAGGAGCTGCACAAATTTGTCATATGTTTTTGCTTGTTTAAATAGTTGCATCTAGTTAAATAAAACAAATAATTATCTAAACAAGTTGCTTCCATTTATATAGCCAAAACACCCAATCTGAAAATCAATAATTACAATCTCATTGAAACGGAGTTGCCCTTCGATGATTTGAATTAATTCTTAGTCTTCCCTTATACGAATATCTGCATGCCAATTCTTTCGATATGTGCGCGAACAAACCCAAATCTAAGAATCGATAATTATCGAAATGAGCTAACTTTGCTTTAAAGTGATCTGGGCGGGCAACAGCGGCGACCTTGGGGCATACTCTAACAATCGATAATTATCGATTTGTGGTGTCTTTATGTGCTCGAACAAAACCTATTTTAACAATCGATAATTATCGAAATGAGCTAACTGTGCTCTAAAGTAGACTTGATCTGGACGGGCAACAGCGGCGACCTTGGGGCATATTCTAACAATCGATAATTATCGATTTGTGGTGTCTTTATGTGCTTGAACAAAACCTATTTTAACAATCGATAATTATCGAAATGAGCTAACTGTGCTTTAAAGTAGACTTGATCTGGACGGGCAACAGCGGGCCCCTTGGGGCATATTCTAACAATCGATAATTATCGATTCGTGGTGTTTTAGGCTTCGATATGTGCTTGAACAAAACCTATGTTAACAATCGATAATTATCGAAATGAGCTAACTGTGCTTAAAAGTAGACTTGATCTGGACGGGCAACAGCGGGCCCCTTGGGGCATATGCTAACAATCGATAATTATCGATTTGTGGTGCCTTAAGCTGCGATATATGCTTGAACACAACCTATTTTAACAACCGATAATTATCGAAATGAGCTAAATATGATTTAAAGCGGGGCCCTTGTTGGTCTCCCGCTCTCGTCTCTTAAGAGAGTCAGGCTTACTAAATGCGGAGTTAAATTCGATAGTTTTTGATATCGTGCCAATTTACCGAGTTATGAATTTAAAGTTATTAGCTCTTGTAATCTCTGAGAACGTTGGACGGCACGACAAGTAGATAAACCGATAGATAGCATATATATTGTATAGCTTATGGTTTCGGAGAAGAAGCCTCCTTCTGCCTGTTACAGATTTTTCCCGGAAAAACTCAGAGTCTTCGACACGTGCCTTCAGCTGCCTTCGTCTTCATTCAGCTGGAACACTCTGGTTTGATTAGCAAACCGTGTTAGTAGATTGATTCTGATCTTTAAATAGTACTTCCTTTGTCCCAACTCCTATTTGTAGCCCAGAGCCTTTCATCTCTCTGTCTCACTGCTCGAATCGCGCCCGCCTCTTTACAGCTCAGAGCAGCCCTTGTCAAGCAGAAGTCGAGGCTGGGATTAAATTAGTAGCACCTTGTCTTCATGCCATTCAACGACAACTCAGGCCCAAACCCAAAGCCGAACCCAAACCAATCCGAACAGCTCTTATGCGTATTTACTAGCCGTATATATGTATACACATTCATCTAGGGGCGTTCAGACGGGGCGTGTCTAGGGCATCGCTCACCCAAGGCGCATAATTACAATTCTGCTTTGTATTTACGTGTATTTATATTACCTTTTCCTCTTCCAATAGCCGTGACTTCGCGATGTGCCTGGGTGGCAATCAAAACCCTGCCACACTACAAAATAACCACCTCGAGCCTTTGATACTCTAAGGAATTCAATGGAATTTCGTGTATATGAAAAGTATTCGGCATTTTGGGTTGCTTAAAATTCAATTTTCAAAAATTGTTTTTTAGCTAAGTTCGAAAAATTATATCTTACTTTGATTTAGAGTGTGGGAAAATATATCAAATTATATTAACATTTTTCGCATATCAAATTTTGATAATATCAGCTAAAAGCTCTTAATATCATCCCAGACCTCGAACTTTAATAGAAGCGGAAAGAATACAAATATATATATATATATATGGATAAATCAAAAATATGATAATATATTTTATAAGATCATAGCTGTAGACGGTAAATGGGTTAGTCGGAAATGAAAGACTAGAGTTTGGATAAGTTTTATATATGTTTTATGCTTCGATTTGAGTGCCATTTATATATGTATTGGTGTGTGTATGTGTAATCCTTAAAGCGTGTATGTAACTACATTGCTAATACTTAAATAATTACTCTGTACCTATATTAATATTTACTTACTTACTTTGTACTTACACATAATATTTATATAATTACTTGGTTTTTTTTTTGTTATTATTATATATATGTATATAGGGTTCGATCTTCTGGAGTTATAATACATTGGTTTTCATTCACTTCACACATTAGTCATTTCTTATTGGGACAATGATTTTTCTTACTTATTGGTACTCAACGAGATTAGACGCACGTCTCTCGTCCCCATTATCGTTTGCTTCTGTTATAATTAATTCTGTTAATTAACATGCGTCTAACATGTTGTCGATAACTCTACCCGGCAGAGTTTCCAGCCCTAAAAGAAAAATCAAAACTGATTTCGAATAGATTTTATCAATTCTTCCATTAACTATAAACGCATATAAGCTACAGCTTGGGCCAATTATTATAAATATTGTAAGCTAACATATTTTAAATAAAGTAAAGGAATTTTCTATTTATATTATTCAGTTTGGCTTCTGGAATGTAGAAAAATCATTTTGGCCAAAAGCAAAAGCGCCTTTAACAGGTGCTAAAAGTCGTAATATTATTATTATATTATGAGTTCCGTGATTTTAAAAGACATCTTTAAAATATTTATATATGTATATATATATAAATGGATGCTATTCAAATGAGAACTTGAGGCAAAAATTAAAGTTCGAATAAAAGAAAATAAAAGAAAAGACTTTGCTCGGGTCTAGAACAGTTGTCATCTGCCTTTGTTGAGCACATGCTCATAGGAATATAAAACAAAAATGAAAATTAATAAAAAAGTGAAATAAGTAAAGTTAATGGTTTTTGTGTTTTTTTTTTTTTTTTTTTGTGCCGCAACGTATCCCTAGAAAATGTGACAGCTGTCTAAGTAGACACACTTCATTCATTTCTATGCGCCTCTGTGTCACAGGCTTCTTGACTGCGTTGTGCTACCTCTGATACAAGTTGAACGGCATTCAAACGCACACACACGCACACTCGCACACACACACACACACACACACATAGAGATCCATTCACATATACACCCACACGGATACTAACTGGGCTCGTCGCCGTCGACATATTTCACGTTGATGTATGGTTTAATTACATTTGCGTGGCGGCAATGCGTTTGGGAATGGGAATGATAATGTGGCGGGAGCGGGCGCGGGCGCTGGAGTAGGAGGGGGAGGGGGAGGGGAAGGGGGATGGCGCCCAAGTAGCAAGGGAAGAGCGACTGGGTTAACGTATATCAAGTCAAGAACGGGGCAAGTTTTCAGCTCAGCTCCGCCCAGCCCCAATTCCGTCTGTTTATAATATGCCCAGGCGTTATGAAGGGGTGTGTGTAGTCGTGTAGGGAGGGCGTGGTAGGGGCGGGGTAGGGGCGGGGTAGGGGCGGGTAGGGTAGGGTAGGGGCGGGCTGAGATGCGCTCTCAGCGCTTTTGTTTAGCTGTCGTCGTTGCCATTACCGAGCGATGTCTCAACAACAGCAACAACAACAGCAACAGGCATTAAGATAGGTGACTGCCTCAGGCTCATAATTATCAAGTCGAGCAAGCCGAACTGTTGCTACACCCTATATTCGCGCCCCTTCCCCCGCTTCGCCTCCCATCCAGCTTATCCTGCAATTTGTCCAGGCAGCTGGCTCTTTTATGACTTTTAACACGTCTTCAGAGCAAAAGTTTTGCCCGCTCGCTGTCGAGCAAAAAGTTCTTAGCCAGGAATTTTGAGCAACTGTCTCTCCAGAGTGGCGCCTACTCATGTCACCGCCGCTGGCTGTGGGTTAAGTGGGTTTATTAGGTTTGTGGGTCTTTAATTGATGTTGAGCGCAGAGTTGATGTGCGGCACTTGCATGTTTTATTTGCAACACGCGCGACTCTCAACTAGCCCAAGTCTCGCTCTCTTCGTTCTCCCTCTCGCTCTCTTCGTTCTCCTCTCTATCTTGGAACTATTCCATTCAGTGTCTTACCCTTTGAGCCAGCAAAGATTGCGGCATTTTTCATTAACAGCCAAACGATAATTTCAATTGCTCCAAGCTGCGAGCAGCTCCAGTAACTTGGCCAAAACTTGAGCTCATTAAAACGCTGCCGGAGGCGTCGTGTGGCAATTGGTTTGGATTGCAAAAAAGTTTGCTGTACGCAAAAGGTTCTATAAAACATAAATTTCAGTTGTGCACCTGAGACATATCAAAAAGGTGTTAATTTTCGTTAAAACTCTTTTGCCTCCTGGCCCAAATCCCAATGGCTGAAAGCAGAAACTTACTTTGCATAAAAAATGTGCAAATCGGTTGCATTACACGGCAACAAGAGAGAACGATTAAATATGTTTTCAGTCATAATTACACCGTATTTTTTTCATATAATTCTCAACTACTTTTAGCCAAGAACTAATTGAGTCCAAGTGCTTTAACAGCAACAACATTTTTTAACATTTAACTGTCTGTCTTCATCTTGAACTTTAATTAAAACTTCACTCTTTGTAATTTGCGATCTTATATATTTTATAATTTGACATGACGTTAACAAGAGGTTAGGAGCTGGGCAATGCTCGCAGTGGCTTTAACATGACGTTAACTAGCAGTTAAGAGAACAGCGTTACGTTTGAATTGTTGCCCTGATCACAGACAGCTTTGGCATGACGTTGACAAGAGGTTAAAGGTTTGTCAATGCCCGAAGTCAGTTTTAACATGACGATAACTAGAGGCTTAGAATAAAATAAGCTGATTTTGAATGCTTGTCAACATTAACTGGAAGTTCAGTAAAATATGTATGTTTTCATGTTTGTCAATTCAGTTTTAACCTGATGTTAGCATGAGGGTTTTAAGTGCTTGTCAACGATTGCACTCAGCTTTAACTTGATGTTAACTAGAGGTTTTGACAACATCCTATATTTTTGAGTGCTTGTCAGCGATTGCACTCAGCTTTAACTTGACGTTAACAAGAGTTCCAAAACTATCTTTTTAAAATAAGCTGATTTTGAATGCTTGTCAACATTAACTGGAAGTTCAGTAAAAATTGTATGTTTTCATGTTTGTCAATTCAGTTTTAACATGATGTTAACATGATGTTTATAAGTGCTTGTCAACGATTGCACTCAGCTTTAACTTGATGTTAACTAGAGGTTTTGACAAAATCCAATATTTTTGAGTGCTTGTCAGCGATTGCACTCAGCTTTAACTTGACGTTAACAAAAGTTCCAAAACTATCTTTTTTTTTGCGACTCCGGACTTTACACCAGCTTCTTCTATCTGTTCGTCTTCCACTCTCTCTGTCTCTCTCTCTCTCTCTCTCCCTCTCTCTCTCTCTTTCTGATTTCTTCTTCTCTTAGCTCCTTTAGTTTTCTGTCAACATCTAATGTGGACTTTAACTTGGCTTCTTAAGGCTTGTGGAAATCGCGACCAAGCTCCTGCTTGCCACCAATTACCTACCATTCATTAAGGCTAACCTCAATTTGACCACACTTCAGATTCAGTCAAGCGCCGCACTCATCCACCTGCAACCCACCCACACACACACACCCACATCCACACCCACATACATGCACATCCCCACAAAGCCACACACATACATATGTATACACACATGGCCGGCGTCGTTCAATTGCAGCACTTTCAAGTTTCTCCATATCCAGCCCGACCGACCGACCGCATGTCCTTTCTCAGTTTTTCCATTTCATGTTACGCGCTTTGCTTGCCTCATTAATGACCGCCTCCTCCTGCCCGTTGCTCCCATTGACTTTGGGGCTCACTTGACTTTTTACCACATTTCACTGTTTGACGCGGCTCGGTTGTTGCGCTCGCTTTTCAGCACATTTCATTTATTTATGAGAAGCTTGACTTTAATTAATGTATTTATCGCTCCAATAAGTCGCAAATAACTTTCAATGGGACTTTCGTCCCACTTGCTCGCTGAAAGAAAAAATTCAGAGCAATTTTGACACTATCATTTTTGACAACAGCTGTGCAACGTATTCACGGGTGGAGGTACTTCCTTAACAACTATATAGAATAATATCTATGCTTAATCATAAGGTAGATCTGATTCCTTTAGACATGCTTTAAGCCTTGCTTTGTCTAAACATTTTTACACATAAGCAATCGATTTGATATTGTTTATCAGTTCATAATTGAATAACTATTACTTATTGATCCCCTGATGAAATTTACATTTTCCGCATTTCCACCAAGTGAAGTGAATTTTTCGGCAACAGTGAATCGCATTTAAAATGCTTTTATGTATATTTATTAGAAAATGTGTTAAAAGGCCTTTAGATTGAAAGCAAAAAGCTGCAAAAAACAGTCTTGCCATTATTTGCAATAATTAAATTTAAATAAAGCGTACAAAACTTGCAACTTTTAATTTAAAGCCCCTTTTTCGCCTAAGGGGGTGAATTTTTCGAAACGTGCGAAACATGCTTCTGTTTCACCTAAAACTATTTGTGTTTGGGTTTAAAGTTGAACAAGCTCAAGCAAGCTTTTAAGGAACGAGCTGTGCTTTGATCACCAGTCAAGCAGCCAGTCGATAGACTATCAATCAGTCAATCAGTTGATCAATCAAGAGAATTAAACCTATGCTTAAAGTAATTTCTGTGTCATGTACACAACGAAAATACGTTCCAATCCATGACAGCCAAATGATATTCTAGCTTAATTTTATATATATATTTTTTTGCATCCTATTAAGCATATCTTGAACAAACTCATAAATAACGTGCAGCTATATTATGCTTTGACAGTTTGAACCGAATTTAAAAATATCACTGCTATTTATTATAAGCACCTCCCAACGGAGTGATTGCGTTTAAATTCCTTTTTTTTTAGGCCTCTCTGAAAAATGTAGCTAATTTTAATTTTAAATAGAATTGTATTTATAATAAATCCGCTGGCAGATGAGTTGAGTCTGGGGGCGGGAAGATCCGGTTTCTAATCCCTGGCTAGTTTATGGATGTGGAAGTCCCGCAGCCAAAGTCAAAATCATGCTCTAATCGGGCATGCATGACTAGCAGATACCCTGAACTCGGCCCCAAAGCAAGACTTTGCTTACTTTTCGAAATCTGTTTATACTAAACGAGAGTTTGCTATATTTAGGTCTTGTAAAATCGATATTTATCGATTAGTTGAAATCGAAAGACGACTCAGCTTGTCGTCCTGATTTGAACAATAACTAATAAAATCCTGGGCTTAGTTTGGTGTAGGGCATTCAATCTTCGGCATTCGGCAGATTGTTTTGCTGATTTACTGCCGCTTCAGATATTGTTCTCTTGTTGTGCGTTTAACGCAATAACAAGTTTTACACACGCACAGCAGGAGAGTTGTTTTGCTTTTGGCTTTTGGGCGTGGCCTGGCCCGCAAAACTTTTGTCAACCGTCTGCCCGACTGCCCGCCTGCCCGTCTGCCCGCCTGCCGGCGCCTGTCTCTGCGGCTGGTCATTCGCTTTCAAGTTTTGGCTCATTAGAAAATCTTTTTTGTAATTTGCCATTCGCATTGTGTTGACGCGCAGCCCGTTGCGCTGGCAAAACTTTGAGCTTAACAACCGCCAACTCGCGCTGCTGCCCCAGCTTCAGAGTCGGCTACAAAAGTGAGCTGCAGCTCCAGTATCTTAAATTATATTATTATTTGTCAGTTGGTGTCAGTTACTTTGGCTTTTCGCATGTCCTTCAACTGCTGCTGTGCGGCACACCTCAATCTCCTGGCCACGTCCTGGCTCCGCTCTCTGCCTACAGTCAATTAGGCACAGCTAAGATACCTGTTCCGTTTACCAAGTAACTTAAGCTTTGACTAGCCCCCGCATGCCCCGCATGCCCCGCATGGCCCGCATGTCGCCAGCTCGCTTGGCTCGGAAAATTATGCGCACTTTACATTTTGCGGCTTTCGGTATTCAACAATTGCGGCGAAGGACAAACTTTTGGATGATTATTTACTTAGTTCTCTGAACGTGAATTTAACGAAATCGTTTTGTATCTTAAGCACAAATGAATTACTTAAGCAAAGCGACAACAACAACAACAACAACAACTGAGACAAAGACAACAAGCTAAAGCTAAAGCAGATGAAGCTGCCAACGTGGTCAGGAGCTGGCAGTCAGAATTGTTTGTGGCCAGCCTGGAAATAGCACAAGCTGCCAGCGAACAATTGAAACAATAACACAGATAAGAAGCAGAAACAGGAGCAGGGGGCAGCCTGGCGGGGTGGCAAAAGGAAAGGCAGGTGTACAGAATGTAAGGGGGACAGCAGGTTGAAAGTGGAGCCAGGCGGACAGAGAGTAGTAAAGACAGGGAATGCGGCTAGGAATGGTTCCAGGAGTGGGAACCTGTCGGGCACGAATAAGGGGGATGAAGTGGGGCCAGGAGTGCGGCCAGGAATAGAGACAGAAGAGTGCGGCCAGGACTGTGGGCTAAAGTGTGCCCAAGAGTTGCATTAAATTAGTGAAAAAGTGTAGGGGAGGGGAGGGAGGGGAGGGGAGGCAGGCACACATTGAGGTGTGCTGCCATTGTGAATGAGAAAGGGAAGAGGGGAGAAGAGGGGGGGCGGGCGTAATAGAAAAGCGATAAGCGTTTTGCCCGCCTCAATTCCATGGAGAGTCATTCAAAAAGGTCACCTAGGCCAAGGCGCGGGCAGGCTGCCAGCTGGTGGGGTAGACCCTCCCTCCCCTCCCCTCCCCTCCCCCCGCACAATGCCAGATTATATACAATTGAAGGTCAAGTTTAGCCAAAGAAATGGCTTCAAAAAAAAGGCATATCAAATAAGGAAACGGAGACGCTTCGCCAAGCAAAGCGCTTGCATGAAGACAGCGAGAACGGGGCGACGGGGGTGACGGGGTGTGCAAAGGGTACGAGGCAAGTTGCCGGAAAGCTGACTATCATGGAAGCAGCAGCGGTCACATTAATATGATTAAAGGCAGCTCATAATTGTCAGAGAGCGAGAGAGAGGGGAGAGAGAAAACTGAGGCAGGAGCTGCTGCCCGTTCTGGGTCCTCGGCTTTTGGCCATTAGAAGTTGGCCGCGTGTGCGACGATGCGATAACTGACTGTAAGGCAAAAATGTCAGGTTGTGCCCATAATAAGTTAATGGAATTGGGATTGAGAGCACAGTCGGGGCCCCCAAAAAAAAAAAAAAACAAAAGAATAGAAAACGGGGTTAATGAGAGGCTGATGAATAGACAATGAGTTTGTCAAAAAAAAAAAACAATAATGAAATCGAAAAGAAAAGAAATTGTACAAGAAATTAATAAAACTTTGCCAAATCAAAGAAATGAACACAAACTTTAAATTGCCAGGTAAAACCAAATTGAAGTCGAGTCCATTCAAAAAGAGGAAGAGTAAACCTAACGTGACAAACCTAACCAATTGGCATTTTTACCATGAACCTAAACTTGTTTTCCATGCATTTCACTTTTTTACTGAATGCCTGACTGTCTTAAAATTAAGGAAGATCATGAACATGATTCCACCCGCGATTTGGGAAAATTTCGTGAATAAAGTATTAATTATTATGCAATCCACTTTAGCGCTTAGCATCCAATCGGCTTTCAACATATTTTTAGAGAAATTTATAAGCATTCTCTGAAGATGTGTTTCACACGTGTCCGGAAATCCACACACTTGGGTGGAAAATGCCGCCCGCGGCTCTAGTTTCAACCAATCGGGCTTAGGCTCATCTAGGTAAATGCTTTTTGAACGCAATTCACCATTTGCGGCAAATCCGCTCCGCCAAGTGGAAATGAGAGCTGCTCAGAGCAGAACAGCCGGGATATGGGTAGGGCACAGGGTAATATAACATATATTAAAATATGCTGAACCTAGTTGAAATGTAGACAATATTTTTCTTCTCTTTATCTGAGCTCGCAAAAAATTATGGAATGTCGCCCTTATCGTGTGTTCACTGTGTGTTCTTTGCGTAACGCGGTCTCCGATCGCATTGGCTCGCTGCTGTGCATTGTGGCATATTCCCGGGTGCACTGTACTCCATAAAGCATTATCCATTATCCATTATCCATTATCCGGTATCCGCTATCCGTTTGCCCAAATTGGCTGGCTACGTTCTGACATAAAAGTTGCGCTTTTTCACTTTTCCGCTTGGCTACCAGTGCACACAATTGTGCGCGCGAGCGAGCGAGACAGCGATAGAGAGAGAGATAGAGAGAGAGAGCGAGAGGGGGGGGGGAGGGGGGAGGGGGGAGAGCGCGAAAGAGTGCGTTGGAGTGTGTGCGCCAGTGAGATAGAAGCAGCGAGTGCAAAAGCGCAGACCAAGCCAGTCGAAAATCCCGCCATATAAGTTTATACAAATGACATCCGGCACACACACACACACACACACACACACACGCACACACACGCACACACATACGCGCACACATACATCGAGCGAATCGCTCATTGTTGAATGATGTATGTAGCTTTGGGCGCCATGCGGCTGCTTGCTTCAGCTTATGTCTAAAGCGGCCCACACACACACACACGCACACACACACGCGCACACACGCACACACACACACAAGCGGACAAGCATCTACCGCAAATGTTGAACTGCCGCTGCAGACGAGGTGTAAAATCGTTTGGGCATCTAACAAGCAACAAAGGCCACACACCCAACGCCCCACACACACACACACACACACACACACACACACACACACACACACACACACACCCAACGCCCCACACACACACTCGCACACACATAGACAGAGAGAGAGAGAGAGTTGTAATTTATTTGGTACATGGCTCGATTAGTTGGTTCTGGTCAGCGCTGCCTCAAACAAATTCACATTTCAGCCATCTGCCACGCCCAATGCCACAGCCAAGGCTTAAGCCTGCCGAGCCCAACCCCCAACCCCGCCCCCAGCAAAATGGGCCAAAATAGTCGAGATTGTTGTCTAGTTAACAATTCAATGTCGAATAACTGAAATTCCACGCAGCAGCACAGCTGTTCAGTTGACTTCCAACTACTATGCACGGCATTCAACAGAATGTTTTGGCCACAGGTAGAGCTGGCAATTTTTTATTATATTTTTTTTATCTTTTACTTTATTCCAGCAAACTTTTAAAATTGTATAATATATGGCACCTTGAAACTTGAGTTAATTTTTTATCTTAATTTGCAGAAGAAAAATTATTCGAAAGCGGAATTCCGATTCAGTCGAACCAGCGACTTTTCTGATAGTTTTATTCGTCATTGACTCAGTTTCATGTGTTAAACTCATACAAGAAACTCACCAATAAATGCAAAAAAAGTAAAGAACAATTAATTCTAGGGTAACGTTTAGTCTTTAATGAAACTAGTTTCCTTAGAAAGTAGCCTAGCTTGTTAAAAGTTCAGCTGCTCGAAGTGCAGAAACTTGCGTAGAACCAGCGACTTTTCTGCTAGTTTTATTCATCATTGACTCAGTTTCATGTGTTAAACTCACACAAGAAACTCACCAATAAATGCAAAAAAAAAAACAACAATTAATTCAAGGGTAACTTCTAGTCGCGCATCCATGGCTAGCTGGAGCTGAAGCACCGCAGGCAACAATCGCATTGTTATAAACATAATTCCACGACTTTTATAAGCAGCTTAAAACTTGACTCCAAATACCCGACGCTGCAACAGTTGAGGGTATTTAAAAAAAATTGCCGCTCGTTACGGCAAAGCGTATCAATTTCATCATGCGTGTCCTTACACTTCATGTACATTCCTGCCTGTGGGTGTGTGTTCGCGCGTGTGTGTGTGTGTTCGCGTGTGTGTGTGCGTGTGCGTGTGTGCTAAATGCCGCAAATTGAAATATGGTTTTCGATTTTCAGTTTATATGCAGTCATCTATAACACAACGAAAGCGAACCAAATCATTTCTATGCATGTGTGTGTGTGAGGGTGTTTGTGGGTGTGTGTGTGTGTGTGTTTTTATTGTGTTTACTTTATAAAACTTCAAGTCGTTTATTTTAGATGCACTCTACACTTTTATAGCACCAGCCGCAATTTCTTCAGCTTTATTATACATTTTTCAACATTTTCCAATTCAATTTATTTAATATCATTTTAAATACAGATATTTTGCTGAGATATGGATATATATAGGTGTATATATAGCTGTATTTATATGTTATATTTAGGAACTGTAAATCGGGGCATTATTGCTGCATTTCGCAGGATATCTTGGCCTATCATTATTGAATTACTTTATCATCTAGTTGTCATTGGAACAATCAGTCGAAAAGTAAGTTCTTCTAAGCTAAATTCCTGTCTCGTTTGTTTGCTTGAAAGAAAGATTTAAACAATCAAGACTTACTTCGACGCCAACTAAAAGTAATTTAATTATTCTTTAAACTTTGTTCAGAAATACAGAAAGATTTTTCGTACTAATATAAATCAGTTAAGATGTTTTTGCAGCCTTTTTGTATGTGAGTTAATATACCTATCTAACTTCATATAAGTTTACATGTGCATGTATATATAAGAAGAACGAATCTAAAAAGAAAAAAGAAATATTAGCTTTATAGAAATTGGGCAAATAGGATTGATGACAAACAAAGTCAGAGTTGTATCAGTTCCTTCGTGCTCCTAACTTAAAAGTAAGGGAAGGTCTACATACTAGACAAAGCTTCCATAGAAAAGCGTGTGGCTTTTCTCGCTTACTAGTTTTTTTGTGTTATTGAAGAGCATTTGAAGTGCGGCTTCAATCAAAGTCGCAACAGTTCAAAGCTATTCTGTTATTTTTAGATTCATGGCTGTGTACAGTTTTGTGATTGAATAACGGCTAAGCCAGTCCATTGTGCTTGTATATGCGCAAAAATAAATACACACACACACACACACACACTGACACACACTGACACACACACACACCGCAGTCGCACACAATTTGAATGCAAAGCACCAAACACATTGTCATATTAAATCAAACAATTGGTCAGGCGCGCCCAAAAGCGGGCAACAAATTTGTGAAACCGAATCTCGACCTCCATACGCCCCGTGCACCGAGTGCTGACACATTTTGCCATTCACTTTGCACGCTCACACCCACACACACACACACACCCGTACACACACAGCCACAGCCACGCCAAACACAGCGATTTGTGTATCAGCTGCGCGTGAAAATGAAGCCAAAAATGGAATTTGCATGGTCTGCGTGCGCTTTTCAAATACCCTGCAGTCAAACAGAACGGCTATGCACAGTGTCACAAAGCTGTGCATACATGTACATGGCAAATGACAGCAGCTGGCATTGTTTAGCCCAGAGGGTAGATAAGCTTACGTAATGCAAATGCGCAATGAGTATCAATTTTTTGTTGTAAAAGAAAGTTGCCAAACAAAAAATCGATAACTCAATGTTGCGAAATATATACATATATCTCATAGATTTAGATATTTAGATATTAGATATTTGCAAGTAATGGAAAAATTAGCGACTGACAGCGACACTTTGGTGAAAATCGATATACCGATAGTTCGATAAAACATATGTATGTATATATATGATTGATCAGCTGCAACGTAAGCTCCAACTAGCTATATACGGCTCGAACTTAGAAAATCCTAAAGCTAGTGGCAATTTTGTGCATTTACTTTCTGCTGCTGACAAATTATCGATAAATCTATCGATAGCGCTTGTCACAATCGATAGTTTCTCATCAATGCGCTTTTGATATTTGTTTAAGCGGATTGTTGAAAGCGAATGCTTGTTATTAGATATGGCTATTACACTAACACTAACAATGACAGGTGAATAACGATTGTTAAAACTATCGCAGCTATCGATAGTTTGCTGGGCAATGTTTTGAAGCATAATATTCGCACATATGTTAAACTCGATGCATTTAAATGCAATTCTACGATATGAATCGCCTTTATAAGGTTCCACTCAAGTCAGATAATATATTTTTTTCCTATGTGAACAATTCGTTGTCTCTTTACAGGGCATCTTCTAGCCGAGCGCAAGCAACATTTGTTTTTTTGAACACATTTTTGTTTGGTTTTCATTTTTAAAAAAGTTCCTTTTTTCTGTCGCTTTTCTTCACTTTTTTTTTTGCTGCTTTATAAACTTTTAGATTTTTGTGGGCGGGCCCGTGGGGGCGTGTGCAGCTGTGTGTCTATTTGTGTCATGCGATTCGGTTGTTGTTGTTGTTGTCAGCAATGGGCGGCTTAGCTAAATTTGCATTTATTGTTATAATGTTTCATTTCATTTCATGTACTTTGCGCCCCCGAGTCGACAAACAAAAAAAAAACGGCAGACTCAAACCCAATCCGAAAAACTGCACACGTGCTTGTGTGAAAATGCTCGATTCGGTGACTCTGCCTTTGCTTTGCGTCATTCAAATGTGGTTTTTCTTTCAGTTTACCCTATTTTGTTTTTTATTTGGTGACGACGGTACGGTCTATTGGTCGATTGGTCTATTGGTTTTTTGGCTTTGGATTATGGCAAAGTTTTGGCAAGCGTGAAAGAGTGTGTTGCGAGGGGTTGGGGGGGGGGGGAGACTGTTGATGGGTTGATGAAAGCCCACTTTTGGCTTGTGGGCGTGTGAATAGAAGCAGCTTAAAAGTGAGGTTAGCTTTTTGGGGAGTTGCTTTTTGGGTTAAGCGAGATAGTTGCCGAAGCATACGATTCTGGATTGTCATCATGCAATTGGCTTATATGCTTATGCATATATATATATATATATATATATATCTATATCTATATATCTACCATATAAATATGCTATATATACATGCATCGAGTTTTGAGATTTTATTTATTTATAGTTTATTACTTGACACTAGTCAACATTTATTACTAGTTGGTTCTGTCACACAAATACATTTTGCATGTGGCCTTCCACACACCAATTAATTTTACATTTGAAACATTCGCTCTCGCTTTTATGGTACGCAATAAAAATAAATTATAGATTATGCTGTATCCCATAAACAATGCATATAAGAGTTTGCGTCTAGATGGACTGACTGCAGTTAACTCTGGCAACTATGACAACCGCCGCAAATTGTTGGCCTCCCGACATATTTGAAAAGATTTGAGTAAAAATTCATCGGAGATTAGTTTTTGATAATGTAAATTGTTCTTATTGGTTACAAATTAACTTTTACACCAATATTTTAAAAGTGGTAGGGACTTCGTGCTGTGCCGCAAATAAAAGAAATCATGTTCGATACCGCCTTTCTATGTGATTCTCATCAATTCAAGCTGGTCAGGCTTGCATGCTTCTTTTCGAAGTCAATCTAGTCAACTTTATATCAGCTCATACTCTCGCTCTCCCTCTCTCTCTATCTATCTCTCCCTCTCTCTCCTCTCTCTCCTCTCTCTCCTCTCTCTCTCTCTCTCCTCTCTCTCTCTCTCTCTCTCTGATTTACATCTATATCTACATCTCCCACGTCTTCCCTCTCCATGTTTCTTCCTCGCTCTTTCTTAATTGAAATAACTTGATTGCTTCTAGTCTAACCAACTCGTTCTTTACTTCTTTTCTTTCAGTGATTGTTTAATATGTCTGTCTCTCTCCAACTAGTAGCAATGACAATAAAGTAATCGTTCCTCTGCATGTGAACACTTTCGTTGGGTAAGTAAATTTATAAAGACATACCAATTAATGTTTAAATGATGGGCATGGCTTGTTCCTTAGTATATGTGTGTGTCAACTCTGAAAAGAGAACGGTTTGTCGTGTCTGACTGGCTGACTGGCCGGGCAAAGCTGGGTAATACGTGCAAGTAAGATGTATATGTTTATGAATGGGCTCTATATTTTTATTATGTTACCAGTTATTTCTCGGTGAATTACTCTCGCTTCAGCTTCAGCTTCAGCTATTGTATTTCATTGTTGACCATTGTTCGGCTTCTTCGGGTAACAATTGTTTTTCTTTAGCTGCCCAATTGGCTGGTCATATTGCCATTTTTGCCTTTGAGGCTGCCCTTCAGCTACTTGACCCGCCGAGCGCCGGTTCCGAATCTTTTTGCTCGGTCTAAAGGATTCGACCATATAACTTAATTTGGTTGTTAACAAGTGACCGAAACAGAACAATGCAGAAACAAACAGAATAAGCTCAGGCTATGCGAAACGACAGGCCCAAAAATGGCCACAATGTCAACACGTGATGTGGCTGGCGTAGCTTTCCACTCACCCAACCCCCCGATCCCCGCAACACCCCAACCCTGCAGCCTTTAGCCTGCTCGCACCGCACTCCGCGGCCCGTTCGCATTGTGCGCCGTTGTGTGGCAAGTCACAAAAACGTTGCATACAATTGGGCGCTGCGCTTTGTGCCAAATTCGTTTGCATGCTTTTTGGATGGCGACGAGTGAACGACTCGACGAACTGACGAACTGGCAAATTGACAACTGGCGACTCTCTCTTCTTCACTCTATGCCGTGTGCTGGTGTGTGTGTGTGTCGGTGTGTGTGTGTGTGTGTGACGGGCCATTTAAAAAGGCATTTCCATTGCATTTTCATTCATCGCTCGTAATTGTGGTGTAAAAACGATCTGAACTGCCTATTTTTTATTTTATTTTTCCCTTTCGCTCTTGGTCTCTCGGCAAAAGGCGAAGGGCAAAGGCAATAACTGTCATTTCCTGGCAACCTACTAAATTCTCTGTGTGTGTGTGTGTGTGTGTGCGAGTGTGCTTTCGAGTGTGTATAAAAACGCAGAAGCTGAAATGAAAATTTGCTGACCTCTGCAAAACGAGCCTAAGGCTCCACAAATGAGGCAAGCGCACGTTACGTGCGTGTTGAGGCGCCTTTTTGCCAGACACACACACACGCACACACACACACGCGTGCAACAATTGTATTTGTAAGTAGAGACGGGCGCGTTTTTCAATTCGACCAAACACTTTCACAGGACTTTAAACATGACACAACACAAACCAACACGATTCTTAGCCAAACACGATCTAACATGTTTAAATTGAAGTAAACACGACTCGCACGTCTTAATTCAACACGGCTCTAATCATGCATCTGTCTTAGCAATAGCTAGCACTGATTCTAACTGGACACTAATGCGATTCCATACCAATTAACAAGACTCGTGATAACCTAATACGTTAAACACGAGTTCACGTAAATAAACACGAGTTAAGCTGCGCTTCAACACGATGCCGCAGCAAACTTAACACGATTCAAAAATGGAACTGAAATCTGTTAATACGAATCAGAATAGATCAACTGCACTAACACACTCAACACGACTTAATACAGAAATATTAAACACGATTTAAAATAGTTCGGCTTAAACAGGACTCAGCATGTTACAAAACAGGTCGATTTGTAGAATCAACACGATTCTAAACACGACTCAACACGAATCGAAAACTATTCACAACACGACCTAGCACGAGCTATTACTTCTTCGCAACCCTCCACGACTCTACGATTCTAAACACTATTCAGCGTGAGTTAACGCAATTTAGAGCACGACTTAAGAAAATCCAAACCAATTTCAGGCACGACTTGTCAGAGCCGATATATGTATAGACTACGATCAATGTATGATTGGCTGTTATTACAAAAGAAGGCATTATAAAAGCCATTTGCAATTAAAAATCAAATACCAAGTTGAAGCACGAAACGCTCACGCGCTCATCTCCATTGGTAACGCCCGAAAAAACGAATTAAGATGTCGACCCAATGCATAATTCGTTATCTAAATTCAGGTTGTATGTCGAAATGTTTGGAAATGCTATACTGATTAAATTTACCCCACGCACACACACACACACGCCGAGATAAAGGACATGATGCTCTTGCATTGAAAATAAAAACCTCCAGCTCCTTAACACGTTTTGGGGCTTCAATGAACGTGCTGGCCACATACATATGCGAACACTGTGAGTACGTACGCGCGATACTCAATCCCCTTAGAGTCTTAGTCCCATTTTCAGCTCCATATCCATGCCCATATCCATTGCCATTGCCATTCCTGGGATTCGTTTGTGTAATTTCAAGTCAGCTTGTCGGTCGGTCGCTCGGTCGGTCGGTCGGTCGGTCGCTCGGTCTGTGGGGCAGCGAGTCGGTTCAGTCAGTCAGTCATTGAATGGGCTTCTTGTTGTTTATATGCATTTGTAGCACAGCCAGCAAACGCAACAGTCGCCGATGGCAGCCTCTTCCTGGCCGCGTTCTGGCCACGTCCTTGCCTCGTCCTGGCCACGACACGTACTTCATTCGCTCTCGATGATGCAAAAGATTACCAACTTGCTGGCATGTGGTACAAAAAAATAAATACAAATAAAAAACAAGAAATAAAAATAACAAAAATGAGTAGAGAAAAGTTTTTCTATGCTTGTGGGTCATTATGCAGACAGCAGCGCCCCAAGCCCCCATGCCCCACGCCCCACGCCCCAAACCCCTTGCCCAGGCCAAGCCCGGACACCCTTCCGGCAACATTCCGCTACGCTTCCGAAAGCCTCTGGCACACAAAACTGACGGCACCAGAGACGCGTCAGTTATGGCTGTGTTTGGTTTGCATCCATGACTGCCCCAAAAGATTTATTTATTGCGGCTTTTAAGTTCGCTCCTTGAGTTGGGTCTTTGATTTTCGGCATCTTAGTTGCGACCGGACCCGATGAGTGATTTACTTAACTGATGCACGTCCAATGCCACGGATAATGAGTGTGCTAAAGCAATGCCCTTCCTTTCTCACTCTCTCCTTGTTGAAGGCAGCGTAAAATTCAAAAGGCATGCAAAATTCCAGGGAGACGAGTTAATAATTGGCAAGCTGCTTACTTTGCGATTTTGGAGCGTGCTGTAACGAGAGGCTTACATCAGTTCAACATGGCTGTAGCGAGTAGTTAACTCTTTGTGATTATCGCATTTCTATAAAAGCAACGAGTGCTTCACTAACGAGAGTCTGTTTCAGCGAGTTGCGGGCGAATGTTGACCCTAGCGAGTAATCTGTAACGAGATGTTTTACAATTCTGATTTTATTACACATGCGGATTATTGCATATATATTTCAGCAACGAGTGCTTCACTAACGAGAGTCGGTTTCAGCGAGTTGTAGGCGAATGTTGACCCTAGCGAGTAATCTGCAACGAGATGTTTTACAATTCTGTTTTTATTACACATGCGGATTATTGCATTTCTATAAAAGCAACGAGTGTTTCACTAACGAGAGTCGGTTTCAGCGAGTTGCGGGCAAATGCTGGTCCTAGCGAGTAATCTGTAACGAGATGTTTTACAATTCTGATTGTATCACACATGCGGATTATTGCATTTCTATAAAAGCAACGAGTGCTTCACTAACGAGAGTCGGTTTCAGCGAGTTGCGTGCGAATGCTGGTTCTAACGAGTAATCTGTAACGAGATGTTTTACAATTCTGTTTTTACTACACATGCGGATTATTGCATTTGTATAAAAGCAACGAGTGCTTCACTAACGAGAGTCGGTTTCAGCGAGTTGCGGGCGAATGTTGACCCTAGGGATTAATCTGTAACGAGATGTTTTACAATTCTGTTTTTATTACACATGCGGATTATTGCATATATATTTAAGCAACGAGTGTCTCACTAACGATTTGAATGTAACGAGTAGCTGTTTCGGCGAGTTGCGGGCAAATGCTGGCAGCAGCGAGAAATCTGTAACGAGACGTACTCCGGAAGCCTTGTCTTTAATACATTTGCAGTATAGAGACAACGAATAAAGATGCAATTTTTTATTTATGAGTGACGAGTAGCTCGCTAGTTAAGCTCAGTAATTGTTTGGAGTTTCGCTGTATAAAAATACTAATTTCGTTCAGCTAACGAGTATACGACTAATCAAATTTAATTTGGCTTAATTAAAAGCTGCTTTTACGTGCTTCAGCTTGTTTTGAGGTGTTAGCTGTGTAGTTATAGTGTTAACGATCCGTCAAAGTATATACTATATATATAAAGAAAGTATGAAAGCTTAAAACTTAAAATTTAAAATATATATTCTTCAATAGAATACGCAGAATACGATTGGGTGCAACATCAAAGGCCAGACAAATTGCACAAGAATCGGACTGTAAGCACCGAAGCTATTCAGAAACATATTCTCGTAATGGATTAAGGAAAGAAGAAGAAGCAGTGAACAGCGTGTGTGACTTAGAAGAAAGCTAAAATGCAAATTCTCTAGGTGCAGAGTATGGCCTAGTCGGGCACTCGCTGGACGGGCGCACTCGAAGTGGTTTTGCGTGGTATTTGTCGTCTTTTGTTTGGCAAAATACTTGTACACAGAGAGAGAGAGAGAGAGAGAGAGAGGGAGAGAGAGAGAGAGTGATCCGTGGCAGCTATTCAGACACGTACTTTGGGCAGCTGTCTCAATGCCAAAATGGCCGATTGCTAATTGAAGGCACTTGGTCATTATCTGTGGACACACATGCGCATTCATTTCTGAACAGCACTTGAGAGTTGCGAGCTTGTTAGGGAGACGCCTCAAATAAGGATGCGACCAGAGATGAGAATTCAGCTCATCGTCTGGCCTTGTGCCAATCAACGGCAGCCTCAGTCTCAGTCTCAGGCTCAGTCTCAGCCTTAGCCTCGGCGTCAACGTCAACGCCACAGTTTGTGCCACTTGTGGCAGTGACCCAAGCGCCGCAGCAGCCCCGCAACTTGCAGCATGTTGTGCTTGGCATCCTTATTGTGATGCACACACACACATATACATATATGTGTGTGTGTGTGCGTGGCGAGTGCATAAAAATTCGTGGCACAGAACTTGGAGCTTGCATCTAGTTTTGTTGCCGTTTTGCGTCTTAGCCTCAGTTTTAGTCTCAGCCTCAGTTTGTGTCTTCTTCTTCGCTTTTTTTTTTTCACTTAGTTTACCTTACATATTTCATGATTTTTTTCAGTGCGCGCGTGTGTGTGTGTGTGCGCGTGTGTGTATGTTATTTTTTTCTCTGCTATTCGTTCTGGTTCTTTGCCTTATTTTTCTATTTTCATGTCGTTTTCCATTTGGTTTTTATGTTTAGCACAACAATTTTATGTTGGTTTGTTGCCCAGCCGCAACGCCCCCCTCAGCCCCCTAACAGCCCCCTGGCCAGCCCCGCCCACTTGCCCACTTTGGTCGCTTTGTACGTGCAGCTGCTCTAGAAAAATGCACACAAAATTCTTCATTTTGCTGGAACGTCAACGTCAGCGTCGACGTCAACGTCGACGCCAGCCAAGCTGAGCCCGAGCTAAGAGCTTCAATTGAATTTAGAGCTGAGGCTTTTCCATACACACTCACACACACACACACATACGCAGCTGTATTTGTGTTGGGGCAGTCAATCATTGCAGGACTCGAAATTGACGAAGGCCCCAAGTTGGCTGGCTTGAACAATTTCAGGGCTGCACTCTGCTGCTCCCCGGTTTGTTTTTGCCGCATATATACGACGTTTGTTTTTTTATTTTGTTTTTCTTTTTATTGTATTTCAATTTATTTTCATTCTATTTTGATATACAACGTTATTTTGATACCCTAGCGCGCGCTGTGTGTTATTTACAGAATGTGCTGCGCATTTCCAGGGTCCATTAACTATGCATAGACTCTTAATCAATCAGACGAAGCTCGCCCAATCGCTGCAATCTGGACTGTCAGCTATGGCTGCTTCTGTTCAAATTTGATTAAGTTGGGTTTGAACCAGAAACTGGGAAACCAGCGAAATCTAGAAGGATATCACGATATCGCATTGAATGTTTTGGTTTTCGCTTAGAAAACTTGTGAGATTATCTAGATACACCTGTCTACACTTGTGTAGGGTATTTAAACTTTGCCATTAAATTTGCAAAATAGAAGGTTGTAGCTCCGAACCCATAAGCTATGCATATCTCTATATATATAACTGTTTGTCCTGACTGACTGACTGACTGACTGGTGATCAACGCACAGCCCAAACCGTAAGAGCTAGGAAGCTGAAATTTTCACTGTAGCTACCTTATGTGATGTAGGTGCACGTTAAGACGGGGTTTCGGGAAATTCCACCGGCAAGTGTGGAAAAATCGCGAAAAACGTTTGTATGTAACTTTTTTGTTTACCATCCGATCGGCCTCAAACTTATTTTCAAAGATCTTTGGTCATTTGAGGGGTGTTTCACACTTTAAGGAAAATCCATTCCTCCTTGGTGGAAATGGAGGTCAAAGATTTGGTGGGTGACGTTTCGCGCTCAAATTCATTTCCAGAGATCTATAAGAAAAATTATTTGAGTCGTGTTTCACACTTTTCGCTGAATTCAAACTTCTTCGGGGGGAATGCGATTTAAAGATTTTTCGGGCGAAGTTTTAAGTTGTGTCCGATTTGCTTCAAACTTATTTTCAAAGCTCTACATAAGAACTTAATAAATACGTATTTCAGCGATTTGGAAAATTCCACCCGCAACAGTGGTAAATTGGCGGAAAACGTTTGTATGAAAGTTATTTATTTACCGTCCGATCAGTTTCAAAATCATATCAAATTTTGTTGAGAACATTGATTTTATAACATACGTGCCACGGGCAAGGCCGGGTTATACCCGCTAGTATATAATATATATATATATATTTTGTGTATAATAATTGGGATCAGTATCTTCCAGCTTGTCTGTATATCTATATATCCATCTTACATACCTATTAATCTACTCTTCTATTATTTAATCTACTCTTCTATTATTTAATCTACACTTCCCTATTTTTCTTCCATTTCAACTGTAGTTTTTTGTATTTTTTTTTTTTTGCTTTTAATTTATTTGCTTGCTCTCTGAAATCTGTGAAAGCAGCTAAGCAAGAACAACATAAAGCAACTCCCTTTGTCAGACGTGCCGGCGTTCGAGTTTGCTCGTGAAATTGTTTTTTCATTTCCATTTCGCCGCCGGTTTATTTGCAGCACATCTTTGGATCTTCCGCTTGCGCCTCCGGCCATTTCAGCTTGAATGCTTAGCCACTTTACTCCCAGCTCCATTTGGATGCAATTTTTTGGTATTCACCCTTCGCCAGCCGCCGCCCCCCTGCACACACATGCCCGCCAATGTCCCCATGCCCGGAGCACTAATGGGTTAACTTGAGTTTGCTACAATCCAGCCCAAGGGCCGCTCAAGTGGGCAAAGCCCAAGCATTTGTCTGGCGACGCCCACGGCTGAAGGCTCAGGGGCTCCGGGCTCAGGGGCTCCGGGCTCTGGGCTCCGGGCTCTGGGCTCTGGTCACTGGGCTCAAGTTCAACTTGTTGGGCAGCAATTTGTGAGGCTTTTCATGTTATTGTTGACCAGTGCGGGGCGGGGCCTAACAATTGGATAAGCAGAATCTAACATGCACACAGCGCACAGCTCACAGCTAGTGATAGTTTTGCAGTTCTCGGTTTCATCTTTAAGCCATAATTTGTGCGTCCTGCCAAGGGGCCAACCCCCAACCCCCCTCTCCCCCCAGCCACGCCTCCCTAGCTTCTATCATTCGGCAGCTCTTGTGTACATCGAGTGTGTAAAGTTCGCTTCATTACTGTAACAAATCTTTTTCTGTTATACCCTTCCCTTTTAGTCGGCCTTCTTTAAGCTCTTGGCAAACAATATCTTTCTTTCAGCTGTGCAGATATAAGCCCTTTTTACTTTTTGGCTTGGGTTAGATCAACAGCTTGTTAGCAAGCCGTTTATACCCTACAGCTAGAAAATGGGCTAAAAGCAGCGGTTCGAAACTGAACCGATTCGAGGTCGGAATTTTTAGATTTTAAATCTGATTCGATGTTGAACCAAAGCATTATAATATTATTTAAATGCAAATATATTATTGAATAACTTTTAAGCTGTTTAGGTACGGGGTATCTGTTGGTCGAGCACGCCCACCCGACCTAAGCACGCCCACTTGCTTCTACTTTATTTTGCCTTGTTAGAACTTTTCATATTTTGTTCACTTGAAGTTCTTGATTTGCTTGGTTTGAACTTTTTACTTCTCCTCGTGGCCGTAACCAGTGTTAACAACGTATTTATTCTCTTCTTCATCGCACGAACATAGGAATTTTCGCCTGCGAATAGATTTTTTGTTTGATATCTTTTTTTATTTATATAATTTTGATTTATTTTTGTTTCTCAGATTTAAACATATATTTATCTAGCGTTCTCTTTTCTTAAATTCTCTCTATCTGCACTTTTCTCCCTCGCGCTCTCTCTCTCTCTCTTTTCTGTCTCTCTCTCTCTCTCTCTCTCTCTTTTTTCCCTCTTTCTGTCTCTCTCTCTCTTTTTTTCATATGCAACAAGCTGTTTCTCTCCCTGAATATATTATTTTTCGCGCTCCCTCTCTCTTCCCCTTCTTCTTTTTCTTGCTCTCTTGGATCAGCCTCGCTGTTTTATAGTCATCTCTCTCTCTCTCTCTCTCTCTCTCTCTCTCTCTCGATTTTTCCGTCTTTTCATCTCATTTTTGCTCTCTCTTTCTCCCGCTCTCCTTCATAGGCAGGCTGTAGCTGTTTATATAAATTCGTTTCTATATTTTTGCCTTACTATCTCGGATCTGCCTTGCTCTTTAATATATTCTTCCAGATCTAAGCTTTCATTTGTAGCGCGTCTCTCTCTATCTTTCTCTTTCTCTCTCGCTCTCTCATTCTTTTTGTCAGCCCCATCTACTCAAAGCAATTGCTATGTTCCAATTGCATCTGCTATTGTGGCTCAGCTCCTTAATCCGCATTCGCATCTGCATCTGCATCTGCATCCGCATCCGCATCTGGCAGCAAATTCTTTTGCCCCATTTGGCCTTAGGGCTTGTGAGCCTTGTTTTCGTCTGGTTTGGCTCGGTTTGGCTCGGTTTGGTTTGGTTTGGCTACGTTTGGCTTGGTTTGGTTTGGTTTTGGTGGCTTGGCTCGGGTTCGGCTTCCCGTCCAGCCTTTAGCCATGCTCCACTTTTTTGTGCCATTTTCCAATTGCTTTTTGTGTGGCTGCTTTTGCTGCTGCTGCCGCCGTTGTTCTTTGTTGTTGCTGCTGTTGCCCATTGCTGGATGCCTTTTACCAAATCTGAGCCGTGATTTGCAGTTTAATTGTGCAGCAGGCTGCCAAAGACGCACTGACTGCGAAACGGATATCTCTGGACACTTTGCACTGTTTTGCAACACATTTCACAGAATTTCGCCCTGTCCATCTCTGGCTCAAGAAGTTTTGTTGCTTTGTTATCCGACAGGGATTTGATTTCAAGGTCACAGCCGCAATGCGAATGATTTTCTTGTGGCAGATGGTGCGTATTTTGCTTAATTTTGTTACCAGCGGCTCATCAATAAGGCCAAAGAAAAAAGGCATACCGAGCACCAGATACCCATTTATTTGCTTACCTTGAACCAAACGTGAGACTAGACTAGAACCGAATCATTTTTCCCTTCAAAAAATTTTTAGGCGCTAAGACATTTTCTTATTTGGATAATCGAAAATATGAAGCCAATATATTCCGACTGGCATTCGGCAGTCTTCTTCATAATAATATAAATATTTGATAAATAAAAAGAACTTTGTTTCTAGTAAATTGAATCGTTCTATGGACAATTATACAATATGTGAGTTTATAGAAGTTCTGCTAGTTTTACGGTTCGAACCAATTTTTTTTGCTTCAGTCCTTGGCTTGTCGCTAATTTTTTAAAATTTAATAAAATACAATTTATTAATTTATTATTGCTGCTTCTACAGAAAATATCCCAAGCTGTAAATATTTGCAAATAGAAGTTTAGTTCCAAATTTAATCTAGTACAACCTCAATTGGCATCTATCAAATATGCTTGGATCAATTCAGCTGAGGTCCAAGGATTTGAAGCTAAGTCTCTTTATTTTCAAACAAACCATTTTTGATATGGCTCAGCTGTATTTTTTCTTTCTGTTAGTTTTGGTTTGGGGCGCGTTTAAAAGTATAAATTAAATTTGTAAATTTGTTGGCTTAAAAAAGTGAAGAGTCGCATCGAATACATAACCAAAACAAGTAAGAGGTTCTAGTCGGGAGCTCCCGACTAGGGGATAGGTATAAAATGAAAGATACTTGATATATATATATATATATACTATGCTAGAAGTTACATGTCAAGTTTGGTGACTCTAGCTCATATTATTTACCAAAATTGCGCAAAAACAGGATTTCGATACAGATTTTTATCGATTACTTGGATACGGGACAAGTTATCGAATATCGAAAACAAACTTGGGGCTCATACATACGGACAGACAGACGGACGGACAAGGCTAGATCGACTCGGCTATTGATGCTGATCAAGAATATATATACTTTATGGGGTCGAAGATGGTTCCTTCTGCCTGTTACATGCATTTGCACAACTACATTAGACCCTTTTTACCAATTTTTAATGGGTTCAGGGTATAATAAAAGTATTTAAAAATTCAATATATTTGTCATATACGATTCCTATATACTTCAATTAGCTGTATTCAAGTCGAGAGCTCTCAGAGAGACAACATGATTTCGAATTGAAAATCAATGTTTATCGATTTTGTTCAAACTTTTGTCGAGTTACTTCAAATTAACTAGCAAACGATATAGTAAATTATATTTATCTAAAACTTCTGTTGTTAATCAAGAATACATTTAATTCCACGTTCCATCAATACATCCCCCCACATATGCATAGTATACCCTATTTGTCGCTTTATTTTTAAAGGGTATTGCGTATAACAAAGCAGACAACGCATTGCACTTACCCAAATGGCCACAGATACACAGTATCTGCTGCAGTTACAATTACGCAACCAACATAAAGTTCGGGTTTTTAGGTGTTCGCTAGAGAGGGGGAGAGGCAGAAAGGGGGAGGGGGGAAGGGGGGTTAGAGCTGTAACTTGAAGATGTTGTTAGCAGTCGCTCCATTTGATTTGCCATGTGGGGCAAATCAGTTGCAAGTTTGGCTATCAAAATTCCGCAAATAGTTGCAGCAGCTACACGTGTGCTAAAAGTAAGTTAGGTCTCAATCAGGAATATGGCGATGCGATTGGAATTTTGAAAAGCCGTCGACTGACACAAACGACTGACGAACTGACAACGTAGACACGCAGACAAATATACAGACAGACAGATGGACAATCAGACAGAGAGACAGTCTTAGGGCTGTGGCAAGCAGCTGGCTGCATCTGCGACAGGAAGAAAAAGTTGCTTTTAGCTTTTTGGTCTCCCTGAAAGTCTCCTGCATTTGATTAAGTGCTGGACGTCGTGTTTGGTGTGAAGAAAAGAACACGTGAACTTTCTCATCTGAGCTAATGATCCGTGTAATCTGCTTGGGTTTTCTTTTTATACCCTTAAACCTTGACTAAAAATGGTAAATTGGTTTTGTGCAAATGTATGTAACAGCACGCAGACGTAAGCATCTCTCTCATCCATCACATATATTTTCTTGAAAAGACGGACGTGGTTAAAACGATATAGTCATGCCGGATGGGTAAATCAACTAACCCCGTCGTGTCGGTGATTTTATTAGCAATGTGTGCATTCTGATTCGGCGTTTAGCTTAAAATCTTAATTTTTTTTTTCGTTTTGTCGACCTTAAATAATGAGTTATGAATAATGAATAATAAATAATAAATATTAAATAATAAATAATAAATAATAAATAATAAATAATAAATAATAAATAATAAATAATGAATAATAAAAAATGAGTTATGAATAATAAATAATGAATAATGAAAAATAAATAATGAATAATTACTTATAAATAATGAATAATGAATAATGAATAATGAATAATGAATAATGAATAATGAATAATGAACAATGAATAATAGATAATGAACAATGAATAATGAATAATGCACAATTATTAATGAATAATGCATAATGAATAATGAATAATATATAATAAATAATAAGTAATAAATAATAATAAGTAATAAGTAATAAATAATAAATGATAAATAATGTCCGTTTGTCTAAACGGCTCAATCTCAAAAACTGAAGACTTGCATATTGAAATATTATTTCCGTAAACACTTTTGCTTTCTCTTGCTTCTATCTTTCTTTCTCTCTCTCATTCTCTCTCAATTACCGATACCGATTCCCAATCGATAAGAATCGATTTTGAGAAACAATTCCACCTAAAATTGAAAACAACTTATATCCAAAGGCAGAGCGCTTTGGTATATTCACACTTCTGTATGCCATATTTTAACCTACATGTTTAATAAAGATCGGACTTTAAGCACCGAAGTTAATCAAGAATGTGTTTGGTGCAGGGGGAAGAAGAAGGAAGATGCTTTTAACAGCAGCTTGGCGCTGAGCTTAGGGCATCTTCCAGTCGGACACTCCCGACTAAAGCATTTTACCTGTGATTTTTCTACACCGCCATCTAACACCCCTCCCCTACTCTTTGTGTGTGTAAAGTTCCATGGCAAAGGGGAAGCGCTACATGGCAGGCAAAAGCTGCACATAATTGGCATAAGTTTGCACTTAAGTCAAAGGCACACACAAACACACTCATACCCACACCCATACACACACGCGCGCCATTCAGGTGCCTTCTGCTGTGTGCTTACGGTAGATTTAACACACGGCAAGCGTTCAATAAATGTCAGCAATTAAAAAGGTGCGATGAATGTGTATCGAATGTCAGAAGCGAGCACTCAATATGCATGAGGGTGGCCAGTTGGTGCTTCGGTGTTGAAGGGGGCGTAGGGGGTAGCTCGGTCTATGGGCGTGATTAAACAGCAGCAACTGTCAAAAGAGGGCAACAGCCAATGCGGCCGCCATATGGGGCCAATTGCAAATACTGAAGCGAGCTGGATTCCCTTTGAATCAAGCCGCGGCCCAAACGAATGCGAAATCGAAATGAGAACGCTAATCGACATAAATGGAAGGTGCTCATTTATAAAATCGATGCCGTTGCTAGCACTCAAGATTATGCCAGACAAACCAACAGGCGTACAGGCAGACAGACAGGCAGACAGGCAGACAGACAGAGAGGAATTCAAGCGAAGAAAGAGCTATCTACAGCAAGCCGAAAACAAAATACCCTTGCTTCTCTCTGGCACAGATGTGTGTTCGTTCTCAGATAAAGAATATTGGGTAAAGCCCTGAATTGTTGATCGCGAGCGATCATTCGCTTCGGCAGCTCTATGATATAGTAGTTCGATCTGGCCAATTATATAAATAAATATATACTAGCGGGTATAACCCGGCCTTGCCCGTGGCATGTATGTTATAAAATCAATGTTCTCAAACAAATTTGAAATGATTTTGAAACTGATCGGACGGTAAACAAATAACTTTCATACAACCGTTTTCCGCCAATTTACCACTGTTGCGAGTGGAATTTCCCAAATCGCTGAAACACGTATTTATTAAGTTCTTATGGAGAGCTTTGAAAATAAGTTTGAAGCAAATCGGATAGAATTTAAAACTTCGCACAAAAAATCTTTATATCTCATTCCCCCGAAGGTGTTTGAATTCTGCGAAAGGTGTGAAACACGTCTCAAATGATTTTTCCTATAGATCTCTGGAAATGAATTTGAGCGCGAAACGTCACCCACCAAATCTTTGACCTCCATTTCCACCAAGGAGGAATGGATTTTTCGAAAAGTGTGAAACACCCCTCAAATGAATTTGAACAAAGATCTTTGAAAATAAGTTTGAGGCCGATCGGATGGTAAACAAAAAGGTAACATACAAACGTTTTTCGCGATTTTTCCACGCTTGCGGGTGGAATTTCCCGGAATTTCTTCACGTGCACCTACATCACATAAGGTAGTTACAGTGTAAATTTCAGCTTCCTAGCTCTTACGGTTTGGGCTGTGCGTTGATCACCAATAAGTCAGTCAGTCAGTCAGTCAATCAGTCAGTTAGTCAGTCAGTCAGGACAGTCAGTTATATATATAGAGATATATATTGCGAGCCATAAAAAGACGGAACCTTGTTATGTTTCATGTCTATAGATCTCAAACTCAAATTTGGCTGTTTTTAGCGATCATTTATATATACTTTATGTAGTCAGAGGTGTCTGCTTTCATGTATTCCGCATTATGTGACAAATTTATAATACCCTTCGAGAGGGTATCAAACGCACAAGTAACATTTCAATTATATTCTGATGCTGGAGACAGTTTCTGGCTGAACGCATATGATTGACACATGTGCTCAGTTGTTTTTTTATAGGGCTTAAGGCGTAGCTTTGCGTAGCACCGAATATCGAATACCCTAAAAAAGGTTATGTCTACTCACAATTGGAGTCTTAAGAGTTTGCAATAGCTATCTTTGCACTAACGTTTGCTGTAGCTGCCTTTTTAGGCTGTTTTTTAATATATGCATCTTTTTTTTGCCTACTCTTTAAAGCCAACCGATTTCTTTTGGGCTGTCAAAACTGAGACAATATATGCATTTATATACCTGAACCAAATAGCTCAACTTAGTGTAACTTTTTATGGCATTTGGGGGGCAAATGTTGCATTTACTAATCAAATTTCTAGCTCGTATATATCCCGATCATGTGAAGAGAGAAAGAATCACGTTTCTGACTCTGATGACACGACTGCGGTTTTATTTTTTATTCAGTTTAGGGTCTCAAGCTCAATAACAAACGAAGTAGTAACAATTGTAACAATTCCGATATTTAAATGAGTTATAAGATGTGTGAAAATATGAAGTCCATGTGGCTTGATGAGATAATTCATAAATCCCGTGAATTCTTATATACAGCAATGGGCATTATTATCTGACATAAGACAAATATATTCTAATCGGTCGAAAAATAAGTTCTCATATGAAACAATTCACCAATTTTGGCGCCAACGATTCTTATTGTCCAAGGAAAACCTACCTTGTAGCTTAGAGTTTTTCAGTTAGCACTCGAGTTCGTAGGCTCCATTTGTGGAGCACAGCTCTGGCCAAAGGATTTATTAATCGGTAATCTTTTATTTGATGCGTTGATTAGTTGCCGTGCAACCTGCTGTGCTTAGCTTTGTGCCAGACTGTGTCCCTTTCTATTTTATTCGACATATCAACATTGAAATCCTTTCTAAGGACTATCAAAGCGCTTTGATCGATCGATTAGAACCGTTAAATTTCGAAAGTGTTTGCCTTATTAGCGAGCAATAATGGGCAGCAGCCTTTGCCTGATTGCCGTGCAAGTCTTAAGCGGCTTATAGCTGCACAGAGATTGCAGTCACACACACACATACATGTACTACATATGCATTATGCACATCGATTTATATCGACACTTATATATATATATATATATGTATATATAGTACACGTATATAGATTACAAATATCTGCACATGCGATACACAAGCGGCTTTCGATATGGCCAATGCTTTATAAAATGATTTTTCAACTGAATTTTAAGCGCAATTAATGCTTAATGCATATGCATATGAGTGTATGTGTGCGTGTGTGTGTGTGTGTGTGTATTCATTTGTGAATAAAATGAATGCTGGTGAGCGCTGTTAATTCGTTTGATTCATTTAATACGACTCGTTATAGCCGTTATTCACTTTACGCCTATCATTTCAATAATCCGCAAATCTGCCGCTCGGCTCGGCTCTTGCCCATAACCCGCTCAGTGTGTGTGTGTGTGTGTGTTGGTTGGTGTGTGTGTGTGCGTGTGTGCGTGTTGGGTGTGGTGTGAAAACGTGACGTGATTATGCGGCGGCCTTTCATAATTAGCATTGCGAATGAGCCAGCAAAAATGCAAGTCATAAGCACACAAAATGTTAACTGGCTCCTAATTGAAGTGCCACACGTGCTCTCAGCAATAACAACTACAACAACAACAACAACAACACTAAACAGACACACACACACACACACACACACACACACGAAGAACAACAACGACAACTTGAGGGCAACAGCAACTCGACAACTTTTTGTTTGTGCTTGTCGGACAATCTTTAATTTAAATGCCGGCCATCTTCATGTTCATCAGATAAACGCGACAGCAACACCCACGACACACACACACACTCACACACACACATACACACAGGCACACATACATAAACGGATACACATATTGTTGCTGCTGCTGCTGTTATTATTGTTCTATACCCTTGCCACGCAGCGGGCACATTAACTTAGCACGAGACAAGATCTTGGACCTTGGCTTGTGATTTGTTTTTAAAGCTTTTAAAGCGCCTCTCTCTGTGATAATAAAACATAATTAAAATAGAAAACATATTCATTCAAGTGTGTTTTTCTTGTACTGAAACTTCCTTAAGCTTAAAGATGATCAGCTAAAGCTAGAGAACTCCCTTTTCTCTAACTTTTCTTTAAACAGGCGCTTTAACATGTTGTCAAGCTGAATCTGTTTTTGTTATTGAAATTTCGATATCAGTTCATCAGGCTGTTCGTTAGGTTCTTCATTTCCCGACAAAGTTAACAGTCAGGTTAGCGAACTAGACTTTGTTTTCATTACGCTTGTTTTCATATTTGGGCAGTTAACATTCGTGTTAAATTCAAACTGAACAGTTAACATTCATGTTAAATTAATGTTGAACAGTTAACATTCCTGCTAAAGTCTTCAAGCTGCGAGTTATGTAAATGTGCTTCTTTATTTACTCAGCATGTAAATGTTACTTGAAATATCTGACAAAATTTAACTGTCAGTTAACTAACATGAACTTCCTGCTAAAGTCTTCAAGCTGCGAGTTATGTAAATGTGCTTCTTTATTTTCTCAGCATGTAAATGTTACTTGAACTATCTGACAAAATTTAACTGTCAGTTAACTAACATGAACTTTGAAAGGATTTTCCGTTGATGCTTTGACGCTTACGACAAAATCTGTGCATTAATATTTTGATATTGTAAAAAATGTGAGACAAAATTTTAAGTAGACGTCAAAGCTAACTGGAACTTTACCTTGTTGCTACGTTAAAGTATTACATCAATTCTTTTTGCCAGTCTACTTAATTTATGGAAGGTATTAGAAACTCTTAATACGAAATACATTATTTGAAACATTTTGATAAAAACATGCACAGCAATTCATGAGCTTTTCAAACTTTGCGCAATTGTGCAACACTTAACACTTAACGTTAACTAGTGTTCTAAATTGATGAAAATTTTCAAAACATATAAGAAATTTAAATTTAAATACATTATTTCAGCTTTTGGATTGTAAGTTCGAACTTTTCGAAAAGTGTGCAGCACTTTTTCTGCAAAACTGTGCAACACTGTGACACCAATTTTACGAATATCTGTGAACTTATAGAAATCTAAATTATATATAGGAAATTTTAAATAATTAATAAATTATTTCGACTATTTCGTAAACTTTTCAAAACTTGTGCAAAACTGTGTCATGCTTGTAGCTCTAACGAACTCTGCAGTATTGTTCAACACTCACTGAAAACTTTAAGGTTAGCCAACACACTTAAGCAATATTGTGATTTGCGAGTCTCTTTGTCGCATTTTTTGTAGGGTATTCAATGTATCGGGTGAAATAACTTCCCCTGCTGCCTGCTAACTCAATTACGCATCTGCCATGCAATTTGTCTACAGCACATGTGTGTGCGTTGGTGTGTGTGTGTGCTGTGTGTGTGTTGGTGTGTGTGTGTGTTTGCGAGCGCCCAGAATCGCAATGTTCATTTTCATTTTGCCAGCTTTTCACGAAAATATTTTGCATTTGCAGCATCCGGCGACAATTTTTGTCACAGCGCCCAAAAACATTTGCGAGCATCATAAAAACAACAACAACAACAACAACAACAGGAACAGGAACAACGACAACATTTTCATTGCTGTCGACAAGATTTTATGACGGTCACATAATAACGCGAAGCGACAAAAGCGGTAAACGCCAAACGGAGGCGCAAAAGGCGGTAGGATGCAAATTACGTGCCACATGACGTGCCAAAGCATTTGATTTGATTGCAATACGCTCAGCCGGTCATTCGCTCATTTGGTCATTCGCTCATTTGGTCATTTGGTCATTCGCTCATTTGGCCATTCGATCAGTTGGTCAGGCTTTGATTGACTGCCGCAGCAATTGGAGCGGCAGCAAGCGGGGCGCCAGTTCGTTTGACCAGCAGCGCGTGAGACAATGAACAAAAAGTGCTCATTGCCGCTCGCTTCCTTTCTCACCAAGAGCAACAACAGCAACAACAGCAACAACAGCAACAGCAGCAGCAGCAACAGCAACAGCAGCAGCAGCAGGAACAACAGCAGGAACAACAGCCGCCCAGGAACTGGCAACGTGGCTGGCGGCAATTCACGCATTGGTCGCCAGAGCGGCTCAAGCATGTGCTTCGCAGGCGGCGCTACAAATGGCGCCCAGGGCGCCAGCAGCTCATCCGGCGGCGCCGGCAGTGGCAGCGGCAGCGGCAGCGGCAGTGGCAGCGGATCCGCTTCAGCCACAGCGAAGGCGGACAAGCAACGGGAGGGCAATGGCAGCATCAGCAGCAGCGTCCTCTGCGGTTGCCAAAAGGCGCCCAAATCGCATTGCATATCAGCGACAGGTGAGTGGCCCCAACTGCCCCCCCCCCCCCCTGCCCCTGCCCCAAGCGTCAGCTGCATCCGATTGCAAGCACTGTTGATTCAATAAGGATCCAACCTGCCCGCAGTAGTGTCGGACATGTGGATGCGCACATTCAAACTTTCCGCCACATACAAAGAAAAAGAAAACAAGAAAAACGAGAAGGAAAGGCTATCTTCGGCACGCCGAAGATTTAATACCCTTGCAGACCCAACCATTTCATAATGCTCATAGTGCTTTGCACGTATCGAAGAAGCACAGGGAAAATAGTCAATTACAGTTAATTAACCGAGTATGGTTAAGATGTCTTGAAAAACAAAAAAGTTTTCCATACAACTTAATTTCGACCGATCGTTCCTATGGCAGCTATATGATATAGTTGTCCGATCTTAATAGGATTTTGCATATATATGGGGAGCGTAGTAAAACTAATAAATACCGGGTTTAGTCAAGAAATCTTTATAAACAAAAATGTTTTTCATACAAGAACCTACTTTTCGACCGATCGTTCCTATGGCAGCTATATGATATAGTGGTCCGATCCAGCTGGTTTTGACATATGAACTGCGTGCAACAGAAAGAGGCAAAATTTCATAACGTTTGCTTCAAAACTGAGAGACTAGTTCGCATAGAAACAGACAGACGGACAGACGGACATGGCTATATCAACTCGTCTGTTGATACTGATCAAGAATATATATACTTTATGGGGTCGGAGATGTCTCCTTCTATGCGTTACACATTTCACGACAAAATTATAATACCCTCTGCAAGGGTATAAAAAGGGCAATTCTTCTTCTTGCCTTGGCCCCGCACTTTGTTGTTTGTAGGCCAATTCCGGTGAAACTTTCCGAGCTGAAATATGGCTCACACAAATGTCTGTATAGCATATACTTAGCGCTTCTCCAGAACGTGGACTGCAAACATAAAAAGTTATATACACAACACATTTGGGTGATCGAAAAATCGGATCTAAGACTCGATACTTATCGATCTGGAGATATATTTGACTAGAGTCCACCTTTGTCCACCTGGCCAAAAAATCTCTTTTTCCCTGCCGGGTTATTCCAGGATTCGTAAAACAAATAAAGAATTATGAAATCAACCTTGGCTCAATGAGATATTGTTTCTTCAACATAGGATATGTAAAGTCAAGCGTTGTCTAACACTTACTTACGCTCTACCCCCCCCCCCTCTCTCTCTCTCAGGTGTTTTGCTGTTGGTACTGCTGTACACGGCGATGGGCTCCATAATATTTGTAACGCTCGAGGGCGAGCTGGAGGATGCGACTGCACTGGAAACAGCTGTGGCCGCATCTAAGCCATATCCGCGCACCGAGCTGGCCAATGCCGAGATACGTTCCAGGTGCGTAACTGTTGTTTTTTTTTGTTTTTGGGATGAAATTGCATTAACCAAGTATAATCAATGATTGCAGAACTGTCGATCGGCTTTGGTCAATAACGGAGGATCTCAATATACTCTACAAGGAGAACTGGACACGCCTCGCCGCCCAGGAGGTGCAATTATTTCAGGTGCGTGCACGCTAGAGCTTACACCTGAAATTCCAAACTGATTTGCGTGTGTGTGTGTGTGTGCTGTGGATATTGCTTCATTCTTGCAGGACACTCTGCTGCGTGCGGTGCGCCAATCGAAGGTATATCAGCCCGGCGGCGTGCAAATGAATGCACCGACCCACAAATGGACCTACGCCTCGGCCTTTCTCTACTCCCTCACATTAATTACAACGATAGGTGAGTAACAGCTGGCAAGCAAATACACCCCCTCGCCCCCATTTGGCCCTCAGTCAGCTGCTGGGCAATTTATTAGCACTCGGACTACTGACGCGTTCCGTCTGCCAACTGCAGAGCTCTCTGTTCGCATCACGAATCGGTTCAGCTGAGTCCTCCTCCACATCCTGGCCTGGATCCCCCCCCCCCCCCTCTGTGTGTGTGCGTTTGAGACGTTGACTGAGCGCCTCAGTGCACAGCGGCCCGGCAGACTAGTTGGATGAGTGGATGACTGGATGACTGGATGACCAGTTGACCGCCGCCTGACCGGCTGCTGGTTTTAATTAACAAACTGTCAACGGACGGGCAAAGGCCAAGCCTCGTCTATATTTTTGCTTCTGCTCTTGTATTTATTTTTTTTCTTCTTTGCTGATACCCTGCAAAAGTGCCCAAAAAGTCTGTCTGATGATTGTGTGGACAGCGACGCGAAATCGATAAATATCGATTATACGTTTAGGCTATTTCAACTTATCGGAAAGCTTTTGTGAGCCAAATGGATTTCTATTCGATTTTCTATAGTGGACGGAATGTGACGGCATCTGTGCGCTGCGTACAGGGTATGCTTTAGTCGGGCGCTCCCGACTAGAGCTCTGTTAATTGTTTTCTTTTTTTTTGCCTCTTGCTTGCTCGATATCCGCCCACTTGACAACATTTTTCAATTTGCGAGCGCGTTGATTTTGCAATTTTCCCCAATTGGCGACAGGACTGCACGGCAAGGCGTGGCGAGGGCGGCGAGGCGTGGCGTTTCAGCGGCGCGCTTTCAATAAATTATAAGCAGCTCGAGGGCTAAGCAATTTGGCTGACAAGCGCAGAGCGTCAGGCGACAGGCGACAGGCACTTCGGGCCAGGACCCCGGGCCGGCCAATTGGCCCGAAGGATGCGCCAACAAAAAGCCAGCGACACGCAATTAAGTTGTATGTAAAATATCATTAATTTACCGCACTCGCACTCGCACTCGCTCTCTATGGCTATCCCTTTCCCTTTCTCGTTCACGCATTCGACTTTCGGGCGTGTAAATGCTGTTGTAGGTCACAAATGCCAAAAGGAATTACAACATGGAACACACTTTGCTCACGGCAGCCAACTTCTTTATATAAGTATAACTTTATTGTCTGACCAGCCCAAAGGGCCTTTTCCTCTATATATGTATACTAGCGGGTATAACCCGGCCTTGCCCGTGGCACGTATGTTCTAAAATCAATGTTCTCAACAAAATTTGAAATGATTTTGAAACTGATCGGACGGTAAACAAATAACTTTCATACAAACGTTTTCCGCCAATTTACCACTGTTCCGAGTGGAATTTCCCAATTCGCTGAAATACGTATTTATTAAGTTCTTATGTAGAGCTTTGAAAATAAGTTTGAAGCAAATCGGACACAATTTAAAACTTCCCACAAAAAATCTTTGAGTCGCATCCCACCCGAGAAAGTTTGGATTCTGCGAAAAGTGTGAAACACGTCTCACATGATTTTTCTTATAGATCTCTGGAAATAAATTTGAGCGCGAAACGTCACCCACCAAATCTTTGACCTCCATTTCCACCAAGGAGGAACTGATTTTCCTAAAAGTGTGAAACACCCCTCAAATGAATTTGAACAAAGATCTTTGAAAATAAGTTTGAGGCCGATCGGATGGTAAACAAAAAAGTTACATACAAACGTTTTTCGCGATTTTTCCACACTTGCGGGTGGGATTTCCCGAAACGCCGTCTTAACGTGCACCTACATCACATAAGGTAGCTACAGTAAAAATTTCAGCTTCCTAGCTCTTACGGTTTGGGCTGTGCGTTGATCACCAATCAGTCAGTCAGTCAGTTATATATATAGAGATACATACATATAGATGTATATTCTGGATCAGTGAGAATTGGACGTGTCTATAACTAGTTGCGAATTACAAGCATCAGCTTGGTTGTCTTCCAGTCAGCGCATTAAGAAGTTGTTCGAATACGAAACAAACCTTTATAGCCTAAGGATGACGTAATTGGATTATGTGCAGCTACTTACATTCGGGATATGGGTGTGCCACACGTGGCTGCCCCGCAAGGCAAGGCCCTGGTGATGCGACAAGGTGCCAATTGGCGCCCGACCATGACATGCAAGGGGCAAGGGGCTGCTAAGGCTCAAGACAGCGAACAAATATTGTCCGTCTTGGCGACTATGCGATGTTATGCAGCTCAGATTAATTACACGCCTGCCACGAAGGCTGTCGAGTGGCACACACACACACACACACACACACACACACATGTCGCCGTGTTTGTTAACATTCTCGATACATTAACTAAAGCCTAGTGAAACGCAGGGAAACATCAAAAGCAGCGAGTGCCCAAAGCATTTAGGCCACACACACACACACACAAATATATATATATATAGCTATATATTGGTACGATTATGGGGAAACTAACAAATGTGCTGTGAAATCAATCGAATTGTGTCGCAGTGTCAACGTTCGTGCGCATCGCATTATGGCAAATTGGGTTTCAAATCAAAACTCAATTTCAGGCACGCGCTTCGTGGCAAAAGGCGGCCGGCTATCAAAAATCTGTCTAAATAACTCAACTCGTGTGGCCCCTAGCCACAATCACCCCCCCCCCCCCTTGCCCCACAACCCCCCTTGCCCCTTGCCCATAGAGTTGTACGCTCCGTTTGTGTTGAGGGCGTCATCGAAATTATTTTGACATCGGACAGCGAAGCAAATGTTCTGCGGTTGGCAGCTAGGCTAAAGTAAAAAACAAAATAGAGTAAGTGCTCTAGTCGATTGTGCCCGACTTGTAGATACCCTGGCTCTAGTGTCTAGCTGCATTTACGAATATTCCCGACTTTTTTTATTTAACAAATCAAATAATTAAAAATAAAATAAACGAAACAAATAGACTATTCCAAAATACACAGACAGCGCCTGTGCTTCTTCTTTCCCATTGCTTTCGTTATTGATTAAGTTCGGTATCTATAGTCCGATCTTCGTGAGGTTTTCAAGGCCAGACAAGGCTTTTACCTTAAAGTGTATTTCGATACTAGGGGAAATAGAGGAAAAAATATGTTAAATGGATATCAGATAAATCGATATTACGAAACTGGAAGAAGATATTGAACAAAAGATTGATCGACATGAAATGATTATGTTTATTTCATATTGAAAGTCTTGACCAGATCAGGAATATATATACGTTATGGAAAGTCCAGTTCTGCCTGTTATACACGTTTATAGACAAAACCCTTATGCCCCTTAACGCGTTGTCTAATGGGTTAGGGTATTCAAGAAGAAACCAGGACACATACGTTACCAGCCGGGCAGTAGCTTGGCCCAAAAACAATCATTGAAGCGCCTAAGCTGTTCGCCCCCCCCCCCCCCGTCGCCCCCGCGCCACTCCCTGCATATTGTATCTGTATATCAGACTGATTGTATCTGTATCTTAATGCGCGTGTGTGTGTGTGTGTGTGTTGCAGATCAATCAATTATGAAACAATTTAAGCAAAATGCGTTTTTGTCGTTGGGATTTTGATTGTTTTCATGCTTAGCCCCGCCCCTCAAGCCGCTGTTAATCTTGCCTCTTGCCAACTCTAAAACCGAGTTAATGTATTTTCTATAAATATAATAAATAGCCGGCGTCTGGGGAATTGCTAACGGCCAAATACAAGCACACACAACACACCCACACATGTTACAAAAAAAGAAAGAAACAAAAACTAAATCGAGCTTGAGTTATTATTTGCCCCCCTTCGGCCCGGTTTACCGTCGGCGCCCCTGACCGCACCTTGGTGTATTGCCAAAAGTTGCAGCTCAAAGTTTTTGTTATTTGTTTTATCCTATGCCCTATTAAATATGTGCATAGAGGGTATCATGCAGCTGGGCTTATGTATGTAACAGGCAGAAGGCAACATCTGCCAGCCCACATAATATATATATATATATATATATATATATATACAATAATGCAATGTTTGCCGGAAAGTAAAAGAAAGTTGTCAAATTAGAGCAAAAAATAGGAATTGTTGCTTTGGTTCGGTTCATTGTTGGAACCAATTGCCTGCATTTAGAACCGGTTCGCGGAACTTGTTTTTCGAATCCATCGCATATGATTCAAACCTGGCAACAATTCATATTTTTTGCTCTAATTTGACAACTTTCTTTTACTTTCCGGCAAACATTGCATTTTTTTGTCAGGCATAAACTTGTTCTTTTGCTAGCTGCATATCATCTAGGGTATATCGCAGTCGGCTTAAGCACTCGCTTGTGGGCCTCTCTCGTCCGTTGTTGGCATTAGGCCAGCCGCAAGGAGTTGGCAAAGCCACAGCCGCAGTCAAAGCCAATGCTAAAAACTGTAACTAGGGGGTGGAGGGGGGGGGGGGGGGGCTATTAGGCGCCCGAAATTGGTTAACTCAAATCGATTACCGTGTGGCATTTGCTCATTATGCGCATTTCGGGCGAATTGTGCGATTGGCTTTAGCCGGTTTCTGAGCTCTTTTTAATGGCCTCAATGGCGATGACGAGAGTCACGACGTCCTTTGGCCCGTTCGCGCACCTTTCAATTAAAATTTGATGCTGACTGCTGTTCGATGCCACGCCCCCGCCAGCTGCTGCTGTTGCCCATTGTTTAATCAAATTAATGCCTGACTAACTGTCTGATAAGCTGCTTGCCTGTCCGTCTGTCTGTCTGTCTGTCTGTCTGTCCGTCTGACTTGGCTGTGTGCCTAATGGCCGCTGCGTTTGTCAGCAATTGGCACATAAAACAAATTTCATTGCCTACTTTTTGGGGCTGCCGCACTTGAGGCATAAGTTATGGACGCCGTGCCGCTAGCTAGACGCCAAACAACTTAAGTGCAATGTCGCAGCTATAATACACACACACACACACACACACACGCACACACACACACACACACACGCATGCTGCTCGCAAATCTGGTTGTCCTCCCCTTTTCAATTGCTCAGAGCTGAGAGGTCTGCAACCAGTTTTATAGTAGACAATGCACACATTCAGCTTTGTGGCAGCCACATCTAATGAGCCGTTTATGCAATTTAAGAGCTTTCGCTGCCTGATTGATTGCACCCAGGTGGCAACAGGGCTGTAACCAGGCGACATCTGTGCCTTTTTTCCCAGCACTAAATCACTTGAGCAGCAACCAAAGTAATTTAATTCAATTCAGCTTTTTTTTGCTATTGCAATTTCTGGTTTGTTTATTTATTTTATTTGCCCATTTTATAGCCAATTTGATAATAGGCATTATCGTCAACTTATCGCCCTGGCGATAGATTGAATCGGTTCAAAACTCAAGTTTTCGAATTATTTTTAATACTAACCAGCACATAATGCAATTACAAAATTTGACTCGGCACCCATCGACAGAAATAACTTGAATATAAATATCTAATAGTTATATACAATTATTCTGCAATATTATTATCCAGAAGTTGCACCAAGCTGCGAAAGTATGTAGGCGATAGAAAGGCGATAAAAACGCGATATACAGTATTGCACCCAGCTACTCGTATAAACAATTGAAGATTGTATTTGATGTACATAAATGAATAATATGTTCCACATCTGTGCTCCACATTTTTAAATGTGTTTCTTTTTTTATACCCTGAACCCATTTAAAGTGGATAAAAAGGGTCTAATGTATTTGTGCAAATGTATGTAACAGGCAGAAGGAAGCATCTCCGACCCCATAAAGTATATATATAAAAGCCATGTCCGTATGTCTGTCCGTAAGTCCGTCCGTCCGTCTGTCAGTAAGTCCGTCCGTCCGTCCGTCCGTCCGTCTGTTCGTATGTATAAACGCAAGGATCTCGGAACCTATAAGAGCTGGAGACTTGAAATTTGGAATGTAGGTCCTCCTAGTGCCCGCGCAGATCGAGTTTGTCTTCGATAATCGATAACTTGCCCCGTTTCCAGGTAATCGATAAAAATCGATATCGAATTCCTGTATTTTGAGCAAATCTCGTAAGTTATAAGAGCTAAAGTCACCAAACTTGACATGTAGCTTCTGCAATAGTATATATACATATATCAAGTATCTTTCGTTTTATACGTATCGCCTTTTTATTTTTAATTTGCCTGCGTTTGGCTGCGCAGGCATAAAAAAAATCTCATTTGGTGTTGCAATAATTTTTTAGCGGCTTTACCTAATGACATTGACGGAGCCGGAGCCGGAGCTGAACGGAATGTTATAATTCATGATTGTGTTGCAACAATGCCGGCCCAATAACAATTTCAATTTATTTGCGCCCTAATAAACGAGTCGAGATTATGGCAAATTAATATCGCGCATACGCCATGTATGCCAATGAATTTTGTGTATTTGGCGCCGAGTGTTTGTAAAGTAATAAAATTAACACATATGCGCATAAATATAAACATCTACGCGGCCGGCAAATGCGTTTCTATTGAGTACGTCGATCCACACACGCACACACACGCGCACACACACACACACACTCGCACACGCTGCGCTACAATGTGTCGCCGTTTTGATTTATGCCTGGCAGGATTGCTGACAGCCATGTGTTGCGGCTTTAATGAGTGTGTGCGTGCGTGCGTGTGTGTGTGTGTGTGTGTGTGTGCGTGTGTGTGTGTGCGTGTGACCAACTCAGTCTGCCCGACTCTACATCGTTTCGCAGGCCTTGCTCTCACCCCCCAGGCCTGTTAACATAATGTAATTATGAGCGTGACAGCGGCAATCTAGTTATTGCCGTTGCACTCTCTCGGCACTGCCACGCCCCCCCCCTCCCCCTGGCAGCGCAGTCGGGCCCACCAATTTGTTTACCCTTCACCTGTTTTGGGTGCTTATTATAAATTGATTAGAATTAATTTGCATTGCTTTGCACCGCCCGCAGCCCAATTGTCTGGGGTCAATTAGGAGCGAATTGCAAATCATTTAATTGACTCTTTTTATTATTCATATATGCATATTCTATGCCCGGAGAGCTCTTTCCACCGAATTGGATGCTGCACACGCATTTGATTTGGCGGAAAATGGGTGGAATATTGTGCGTTCAGTTCCTTTTGGGTTCCTCCCATTGCTATAAACTCAACTTTAAATTGTATTCAAGTTCTGCATGCGAACTTGATTCATTTTATAATTGTGTGCTTTTGCGTTTAATTCAAATTCACCACAATCCGGGGAAAATGGCTGGAAATCTATTCCATATAATTTGGTATTCTTTGCCTTCGTTTTCAAACTCGACTTCAAATATCTACATATGGGATTTGATTTTGCCATCCATTTATTGTATGAAATTCCCCGCAATGAGTGGAAAATTAAGTAGGGGCGAAAGTTGGGTTTTCGTTCAATTGACTTGCGACACATTTTAAAAGTTCTGCCTTAAACCTTGTTCTTTTTTCGTATATTAGCAATACTTTAAGCTTAACACAATAGTTGGAAAGTGGCTGCACGTCACAATTCACTTAAAGCATTTCTCAGCAATTTCGTTGAATTCACCTCCCTGGGTGAAACTGGCTTTCCGATTTTGTTCATATCAACTTTTATATTGCAGATCAGAGAAGTAAAGTAAAGAAGAATAAGTGTAAAAAGTAATTTCACAAGTTTTCCATATTCGCCATATTGAGTGGAAAATGAAGGGAAACCTGAATTGGGTCGTGTTTGCTTTTATTTACATTTGCCTTGGGATGCCCCATGTTTCCACTTAACATTCATTCACGCACATCTTAAAGCGCATTAGCGTTATGCATGAATGCACACTAAGCACCTAAAACACCCAAACACACACACACACAGGCACACACACACTCAGACACACAGACACCTGTCTTTCCTGTAGGTGTTTCCAGAATTTGAAGCATCCTTGAGGCCGTGCAAGTGGCATGTGGCTACGGCCTGTTGCTGCTCTCTTGTTGTTTCTGTTTCCATTGCAATTTCGTACGTCCATTGTGCAATTAGCTTAAGCATAGACACGCACCAACGCTTCGAACATAGCTTAGACACGCACCAGCGCTTTAAGTGAAATCTTTTGGGCAAGTCCAGTCGGGCTTGACCTATTCCAGAGCTCGGGCTTAACCTGTTTCTGTCTAGAATTAAATAAATATGAAATACATTTCTTTTGCCTGCGCATCAACAGCTCGGAAAATGTTCTTTTATTGCTTCCTTTACCTGCTGAAGTCCTGTTCCTGCGGCCTGTTCATCGTTCCATCTGATTTCTGTGCGCCTTCCTTGGGCGGCTGCTCAACTCGCGCAAAAACTTTCTGTCTTGCCCTATGAATCGCAATCGAGTCAAACTTCTTTTAAGTGAGCTTCCAGTTATGTTTAACAATATTGTTAGCGAAACCTTTTATAGTCTACAATTTGAACTATTATTTTACTGTCCTTTTCTTTGATTGTTTGTTTTCCCATCTCTTTTTTCCTTTTCTTTTTCTGTGTGTCAAAACTTATATGCGTATTAGATGTTGTACTCTCTTTTCCCTGACTTACTTTCTACGACTTTTCTAATCATCGACTTTTTAAAGTTACATTTTCCAACGTTCCTTGAATATGCTCAAAACTGCTCATAAAAATTTCTTCTCTCTTTTCTTTCTGTGTTTTTCTCTCTCTCTCTCTCTCTCTCTCTCTCTCTCATGATCGACTGCAAATATGTTTCGTGTCTGGGCGCATACTTATTTGCCCGACTGTCGCTTTGCCATTTAATATTAAACAACTTTATTAAACAATTGTTTTTGATACGATTGCCGCAAAATGGGCGACAGCTGCAGCTGCCAACATTCGCCAGATTTCCCAGATTCCCCACCCTCCCCCTCCCCCCCCCCTGCCCCCATATGTTCCACATTCGCCATAACGCACATTCTCAACGCATTTTCATGCGGACCCTGCCCCAATTCCAGACATCGGAACTGACCTATGACAGCCGTCACGTTTTGTTGTATGTAATATGTAATATTATTATTACACAATTTGTATGCGTTAACGTTTGTTGTTGTTGTCGTTGTTGTTGTTGTTGTCGCTGTTGTTGTTGTTGTTGGCCGACTGGCAACTATAATTTGCAACACGTGCCGCCAAAAATCTATGGCCGGTCACTTGTGTGCGGACATCCATTCGAATTGCTTGGCCCCAACTGGTTGTTGTTGTTGTTGTTCGCGTTGTTGTTCGCGTTGTTGTTGTTGTTGTTAATGTTGCTGTTGCTGTTGCCCCTTGTTATGTGTGCAAAATCGCGGCAGTTTATTTTATTTTATTGCAATTCGCTGCCCGCCATTCGACATTTGACATTCGCACTCATTTTTATGGCCTGAACGTTGCGTGGGTGTCTATTATGCGTGTGTGCGTGTGTGTGTGTGTGTGTGTGTGTGTGTGTGTGTGTGTGTCGGGGCGTATATGGTGTCAAATATAAAACAAATAACGCCAACAGCAAACAACGCGCCAGCGACGGCAGCATAAAATCGCAGATAAGTCAACATTTTGCTGATGCGAACGATTTTGCAGGACACGCGGACGCAAGGACAACGCCTACGCCATATTATAGGGCAAACACAGCACACACACACAGCACACACACACACACACACCAACACACGCAGACAAGCGCATAACGAACCACTCAACACTTTATGCGCCGCTGCCCCCCCCCCCCCCCCCCCCTCCTGACAAGCTGCGTACAGTTTTTAATGTCTTTGCTGTTGAACAACGACAACAACAACAGCAACAACAACAACAAGCGAGAGTGTCGCGAGTAACCGACTAGCATATACCCTGGAACGAGCGCCAGCTGCCATGAAGAAAGCTTTCCTTGCACACACACACACACACTGGGGCTGTGCTGCTTCTTCTTCTTCTTCTCGCAGTCACACACTCTTGAATAGCTTTCGGAGCTTGTTGTCCGATCCTTATGCTATTTTTAGTACTTAATTGTGACAAGCGGCTGTAAGAAAATTGTTACTTTTTCCAATTGAGAGTGGAACGGGATGTATTTAGCTTTTATTCTATTCGAAATCGATATTTATCGATGTTACGCTGCTTTTGTAATTGCCAAGATCGAAATGACAGAATGACGGACACGGACACACATGCTAATCTTCCTGAATGAAGCTTCCTGCCGCCTGCAACACACACTTGGACGAGAGCATAGAAACACTTGGTACCCATTGCCATGGGTTCAGGGTATAAGAGCGAGTAGCCGGCTCGATATGTGTCACACTTACATATGCAAGCATGGAATTACCACCCCCCCCCCCCCCCCCCCCTGCTCTGTGCGTTTGTCTTTGGCTTGCCTTCAGCCGGGGACTCGCTGCAGTTTTTCATCTACAGCCCAGCAGCAGCTGCTTTAGCTTACTGCAGGCCATCAATCTTTTGTGCTGTACGTCTCTGCGAAAGCTCTTGGCGGCACGGCAATGGGTAGGCACGGGGGGTGCGAAGGGCGGTAAGCGGGGTGTGTCCCTGTAAATGCCAGTTATGTGCACACTTCCAATTTTTGCCAATCAAGAGCAGCCGCTTGCTTTCAATATACAAGTTGTATATCAATGCTTAATAATGTCATCACATCCACAAAAGTTAAGTCTGCAACAGCAACAACAACAACAACAACAACAGCAACAACAACAGTTGCTGCTGCAGCAACAATTCGCATGCATTTGGCTTTTGAAGCATTTTGCCTTTGCCAGCGTTGCCAGCGCCTTTCGAGTGGCCACTCTGTCACATGGTTGCCACCCCTCTACGAACCGCCGCTCCTCTCCCCTCCCCAGCCCCGCATATCACTCTTAACCTCCTGCATGCTGACAAATTGTTCAGAAAACTGCAAAGCGCAGCTGAAAACTATTCGTTAAGCGTCTCTGTGTGTGCGCGCGTGTGTGTGTGTGTTTCGGCATAAAAAAGTGCGCAAAATTTGCTGGCAAGAAAAGTGTTATACAAACACGTTAACTCATTTCATATGCGCGCACTAGCTCGATTGTTATGCAAACATAAGTATGCTGTTATACACTCATTGGAGCAGTGCTCTACCAAGCATAAGTTTTGCAACTGTTATATACGTACATATATCATAATTGATGTGCAGCTGTTTAAGTGTAAAATTGTATGCAAGCTATCATACTCGACTGGTCTACTAAAGAGAACTGATCTGACTGTTATACTAACACTTAATGTTAGTTGCGTGTACATATATAGCTGTGTAAGTTTTAACTGTTATACTGAGCCATTGCTACGTGTTTACCTCCTTTGTTGTTATATAGAGCTGTATAAATATGTGTATGCAAACTGTAATACATTTCAGTGGCAAACAAATGTCGTCATTTCTATTGCTTTACTGTCTGCTGTTGTAGCACTTAAACTGTTATACTAGGCGAGACATGGTCAAATTAGTGAAGCCACTAGACAAACTGTTTTACGATGATTTTAATGACACGATGTCCCCGTTCTCTTTTGCTCTCTCCCTCTGTTCTCACGCTCCTCTCTCCCTCTCTCTCTGTCTCTGCTTCTTCAGCTTGCTGCTGTTGATTTTCGCGCTGTTTCGGGTTTGTTTGTCGAACATGTTTGGACATTCAGTGCCCGCTCCTCCTCTTGCCGCTGTCTTTTTATGCATGTTTTGACATGTTTATGCGGGGCTGACGTCACTTCGCAATGTCACAAGCGCATTCAACGTTTAACGAGCGCGGCTGCCACGCCCCAAATGGGCGCTGAGTGATTGCTGCTGCGGCCATTTGGCAATTTCTTGCTCGCGTGCGTGTGTGTGTGTGTGTGTGTGTGTGAGTGTGTGTTGGGCTTTTATATTCATTTGCAGCGCATTTGTTTGCCACTTAAATGGCCGCTGTTGGCGTCGACGTCGACGTCGGCGGCGGCGTCGCGGCGTCTCGATAACAATTTGAATAGGCCATTTAATTTTTAATTAATTCCTCAAGCGTTTGGCATTTGGCAAGCTATAAAACCGTTTGTTGTTGTTCTTGTTGTTGTTGTTGTTGGAAGGCGTTTAATGACATGTTCGCTGTCGCCTTTTGTAGCTGCATATACATACATAATTATGATGATTATATATGTGTGTATGTGTGTATGCAACTTTAATGGCATTTACATATTACTCTCGTTGTCTCTCTCCCTCTTTCCCGCTCTCCGCCTGTCTGTCCGCCTGTCTTGCTATCTCGCTCGCTTTGGCTGCCTGCGCATTGTTTACATTGAACGCCTGTCTATTTATAAGGATGCGGCTCGTGATTGTGTCGCAATTTCATTACTCAAAGTTGCTGACACACATACACACACACAGACACACACACACGCGCGCATTAATTAAAACGTTTAAAGTCCAGCAGGAGACAGACAGCGCCAGAGCGAGACAGCGAATGGCTTCCATTGTGGTGCGACCTCGTTCTACAGCTTCAACTGCCGGCCCTGGCGCTGCACTCCTGCCCGCCCCCCCCCCCCCCCTTTTTTCTACCACCCCCTGCCCACTCTTCACATTTATGAGCATTGTTTGGTTTTATATTTGAGCCATTTTTGTGACTCTCTTAATAGCTTTCGGTGAAAATTAATTTCTTAGCTATTAGAGAAGCTTGTGCTGCTGGCAACCAGGCCCCGCCCCGCCCCGTCCCAGCCCCCGCCCAGCCGTCTCTCTCTCGCGCATCCTCACTTCCCCCTCCTTTCTGTTAGTGTGTATTTCGTAATTACTTTAAGCCCGAAAATTACCGTAGTAAAATATTTTGTTGGCTGGAGCAGCGTCCCACTCGCACCACCCCCACCCCCAGGCCGTAACCCTTGCTGCCCACCAGGGGCGAGAATGGGGCGAGAAGGCAGCCTTTGAAGCTGGAGGTCATGCCAGCGGGGCCGGACATTGCCCGTTGCCTGCTTTGCATTTGATGTTGTTGTTGCTGCTGTTGCTGTTGCTGTTGTTGTTGTTGTTGTTGCGCGTCGTAATCAATGGCCACTAATCAAATGAAACGAGTTGCGTAGCTGCATGAGAACTATGCTCCCCCTCCTCCCCCAGCCCGCCAGCTAGTCCAGTAGAAATTGGGCAATCCTCCCGGCTAAAACGAACGGAACCCGTGGAACCACTTTGCCATGAACCGGAAACTCAAAGTCCCAACGAAAAGGAGTCCCACTTTCCGCTATCCACTTTCCACTTTCCACTTTGATGGCAGCCAAATGGGAACCGAAAATTCACTCAACCGAAAGCGACAACAGGGTCTATTTAGTTGGCCAGAAGAGCATCGCGAGAATTCTCGTGCCAATTGGGAAACTTATTAAATGAAGTCAACTCGAGGAGAAACAACTACGTCCTAGACGAAAATTGTAAGAAAATATTTCACATTTTCGAAATCTTTCCATATTCATATCGAACATTTCCCAAAGATCGTGTGGGGCCACGGGACGATGCGGCAGGCGGCAAGTCGGGGCGCTGGTTCAACTCCGAACGGATTTTTTAATTTTGTAACAAATTGCATATTTAATCTATGCGGGGCAAGCACGAGTCTGACTCAGTGAAAATGAAGGCAAAAAGGCGAACGTTTTGGCAAGTCAAATTCGTCTTGAAATATTCTGCTTCAATCTGCTTGTCATGCGGCTTGGACAACCTTCAGATGCCGGAGCTGGCCAAGCACAGCAACAACAGCAAGAAGAAGAAAAGTAACAAGCAGAAGAAACCATATTTCAAATAGTTTAACTGAAGAAAACTTGAAAATTGCTAAACATAATTGGCAGTTTTTGCCGGGCCTGCGGGTCGTCAGGGTCCAAATAGAAATCTTTATGAGTTTATAGGTCCGAATATTGCATGTGTTCACTGCAGACATGACCCGCAGCTGTGGATGGGCGTGGTTAAGGGGGGGGGGGGGGTTGAGAGGCATAATTCTCAACCGGAGGCCGACATGGGCCCGCCGTTAGTTAGTTAGTTAGTTAGTTAGTTAGTTAGTTATAACCACATACAATTTTATGCAGACCATATTGTAAATGTTATAATTTTCACTAACAATTTTTTGCCCAGCGCTCGCTGCGGCTCCAAATTCATGAGCTACGAGTGAAAGGGGGGGGAGTGTGTGTGTGTGTGCTTGTGTGTGTGTGTGTGTGTGAGGTTTCGGGAAAGCGTGCTTCTGACCATGGGGCAGCCTGGGCTGGTAAAATCTCGTTGCTTTTTTGGCTTGGTACAGCTTGACGTGTTGGAGGGAAAGGGGGGGGGGAGGGAAACAGGGGCCTGCAGCTTGGATGATGATAATTTTTAGCAACTTTTTCATAGCGGACCTCCGTCCACCTCATCCGTTCAGCCCGTTTTTCCACCCGCCCCTGCTCCTGCTCCTGCTGCTGCTGCTCCTCTCTCTCTCTCGGTCTGCGTCTTGCTCTGTTACATGTGCACTTAAACGTGCTTCGGGTTTTAAAGTATTATTACATTAAGGCTACAAAGGCATACGCTACGGGTATGCACAAATCTATGTGTGCTTCTTCTTCAGAATACCCTGTAAATGCAGGTGTGCAGTGAAAAAATAGCCAACTCATGACAAATAGCTAGCATATTATTAATTAATATTTAGACTTTGTTTAAGAGTCCATACACATCATAGAGTGTCTCTTGGCTTTGGCCTCCATCTACTCGAAGTTGTCTCCTTCGAAGCTTTAACTTGTTGCGAATTGTAAACGAAGTACATTTTCTTTTTGTTTTACCCTGGGAAATGTAAGTTTTTCAAGCTTGTCTTTGCTTGCTCAAGCTGTGCTTTTTGCCTGACTCCAGTTGGAAACTGCAACATGTGAGGGATTAACCCATCCAGAATTTCCAGACCGTAAGCCCAAACAGCGCCAAGCGGTCAACTTTTTGACTAATAGGGCGCATTTTCAGGCATTATTTGGGATGGATCCCATGCAAGAATTCCAGCGGCTATTTGCGTGGCATTTTCGAGTCGAGGCGAGGGGCGCTTCCTTTACTCTATGCTGATATTATAGCTGTCGCTGTGCTGGCCTTTTATTTTTAAGTAATAAAATTTAATACATGGCTACATAGTCGCTTTACACACACACACCCACACACACTCGCGCGCACACACATGCACACATTTATATGTACATATACGCACATTTTACTCAATTATAAAAGTTTCCACATTAAAAGTTCATTGCTGAGGCAGGCGAAGCGTGAGACGGCGCCGCTGATGGTCGAAGAATCTTTTGGGTAGGGTTCACCATGTTGGGTTAGGTCGTGCCCGGCGGCTGTAACGACTACGTAGATGCCCTCCTGCTCCTGCGCCCCCTCCTCCTCCTCCTCCTCCTCCTCCACTGCAGGGCGACAACATCAAAGACATAGTCAAAGCCAAACGTCTGGCCGTAAAAGTTGTTTTTTTCCTCTCTCTCTCTCTCTCTCTACTCTCTCTCTCTTTTTTTTGTGGCCGACACAGGAAAAATTAAAAATGTTGTAGTTGGTTTAACAGCAGCAGTAGCTGTAACAGCAGCAGTCAAATTACTCTATTGAGGTGCTAGCTGCCGCCCCTCCCCACCCCTCCCCACCCCTCTTGCCGATGTGCTAATCCAATGGTAATGTTATGTTATGTTCAGGAATGTGCTATAAAGTTTCTAGCAAAAACAAAATATATACATATATATATATATATATGTATATATAATAAAATAAAATAGCATACAAACCAACTGAGTGCCACTTCATGTGTTATGAAAGTAGTTAAAATATAATAAAAACATAAAAACAAGTAAGAGGCTCTAGTCGGGAGTTCCCGACTAGGGGATACCCTGAAAACCAAATGCAGCTCGCGCTACGAGCTCGTTTGCTTTAGCAGTAATACAAATAAATTAAGAAAGAAAATATAAATATTTCCCTCGCAATTGCAATGACGTTGATACAAGTGTGCACATGTATACAGAAATTATCTATATATATATATAACCACAATATATATATATATATACACATATATATAGAGTTTCTTAACCGACCTCGATGAAATTTTCAACAGTAGATCTTATTGTAATGTCAAAATATTTGTATATTCTCAAAAAGTCAATTTCATTAAAATTGTGGCTTATATTGGTGGGCAGCATAAATTGGTATATTTACTTGATTTATAGCTATGAGGTGGTAGCGGGGAGTTGGCGATAGCTATAAAATGACAGATACTTGGTATATATATACTATTCTAGAAGCTACATGTCAAGTTTGGTGACTCAAGCTCAAAATACAGGAATTCGATATCGATTTTTATCGATTACTTGGAAACGAGGAAACTTAACCATAGTCGGAAACAAACTCGTCCTGCGCGGGTCTTTAGCTCTTATAGGTTCTGAGATCCTTGCGTTCATACATACGGATGGACAGACAGACGGACAGACAGACAGACAGACAGACAGACAGACGGACACGGCTAGATCGACTCGGCTATTGATGCTGATCAAGAATATATATACTTTATGGGGTCGGAGATGCTTCCTTCTGTCTGTTATATACATTTGGACAAATATATTATAAAAATCAGAGAGATTGGCATTATTCCAGAGTTGATTTTTGGTCAAAACCTTTGATGTAAGCCCCCTAATTAGATCCAATTGATAGCCAATCGATGTATAACATTCCAAAATCAGACGTTATTTATGCGAGATATTCAAGAAAAAAATCATTAAAAAAATTTTGATTTTTGAACCGACCCCGATTTTGAGAAATAACGTGATGTAACCCCTTGCCATTTTGTTGATATGGGTCAAAATTTAGATTTTCAGTTTTTTGATGCCAATCGATAGTACTGATCCTTACGAGTCCAAAATGGTATAAAATTCCAAAATCGGACATTTGGCTGAGATTTCAAAAAAAAAAAAAAACATCAAAAAAGGTTGACTTTAAAAACGAATCGTTTTTTGGTCAACAAACATATTGACATTATTCCATAGCCCTAATTAGATTCCATTGATAGCCAATCGATAGTAGGGATCCGTACAAATACAAAAAGGGATAAATTGTTGCATTGGTGAGTTTCTAGGGGTAGCAGAACGATACATCGATATATCTGTGAGGGCCCAAAGCACCTTAGAGCGCCCCAAATTGCGCAGGGGTGGCAACGCCTAGCTCAGGATCCACTGCCTTGAGCGAAAATAAGGTGGGAGAGCAATGTATGCGTGGGCAGATTTGGGCAAAAGTCAATTTTGAGAGACGGTGCAATAAAGTCGGGCAACAGTTGCAGATTTCTTTCTTGTTCCGGCCAACCAAAAATGTAAATAAATCGAAAACCATATTTGTTAAAACGCAAGTAAAACGTTTAATAATGAACATGTATTTAACAATAACAATAAACTAGCTTATATGTACATATATGAAATGGCGCCGAGCCGCAAAAATTTAAAACTTAAATATAAAATTGGCCCTGAACGAATACAACGTAGTGAACACTCGAGAACGATAATAAATAATTAAAACTAAATATAACGAAACTAAGGATTCCGGCACAAAAGGGAGCCACGCGGAGGACGACAGGCTGGTCCCCCGAACTCGCAAGCCCGTCAGCCGTGGCCAGCCTAATCTCATCGATGCGAGGAGGATCCGTCCCAGAGTGCACGTCGACGACTACCGGCGTCTTTTTGTCCCGTCGCTGACACCGAAAGTCTACCAGGAAGCGAACGGCAGTGGGCGAGACCACGCCCACATCAACCGAGCGAGTCCGTTCCACAAGGCCCATCCTCGCCCCGAGCAACAGGCAGAGTCAGAAGCAGACTCATATTTGAGCCCCCTAATTAGAAAAATTTAGATAATTAGATTTCGTTTTTTTTCCTTGTTCATGTATTTATATCTATTACCTTATTAGAAAAAACTCCATCAATCGCCGACAGTGATAGACAGGCCCAAAAGTTATTGCACCTGCCAAATAGAAATATTGGTTTTTGTTAACACAAGCACGAACAATGCCCCCATAATTAGATTTAACTGATTGCCAATCGATAGTAGGGATCTGTATGAATTCAAAAAGGTATAATAATTCAAAATCAGACGATATTTACCCGAGATATTCAAAAAAATTATCAAAAAAGTTTTTATTTTCGAACCGACCCCGATTTTGAGGAAAAACGTGATGTAACCCCTTGCCATTTTGTTGATTTGGGTAAAAATTTAGATTTTCAATTTTTTGATGCCAATCGATAGTACTGATCCCTACGAGTCCAAAATGGTATAAAATTCCAAAATCGGACATTATTTGGCTGAGATATTCCAAAAAATCATCAAAAAAGGTTGACTTCACAAACGAATCGGTTTTTGGTCCACAACTTTTTTCAACCCCTCGATTTTAAAATAATTTAAATGCCAATTGATAATGGGGATCCGTATGAATTCAAAAAGGTATAATATGTCAAAATCAGACGATATTTACCCGAGATATTCAAAAAAAAATCATCAAAAAAGTTATGATTTTCGAACCGACCCCGATTTTGAGGAAAAACGTGATGTAACCCCTTGCCATTTTGTTGATTTGGGTAAAAATTTAGATTTTCAATTTTTTGATGCCAATCGATAGTACTGATCCCTACGAGTCCAAAATGGTATAAAATTCCAAAATCGGACATTATTTGGCTGAGATATTCCAAAAAATCTTAAAAAAAGGTTGACTTCATAAACGAATCGGTTTTTGGTCAACAACTTTTTTCAACCCCTTGATTTTAAAATAATTTAAATGCCAATTGATTATAGGGATCCGTATGAATTCAAAAAGGTATAATATGTCAAAATCAGACGATATTTACCCGAGATATTCAAAAAAAATCATCAAAAAAGTTATGATTTTCGAACCGACCCCGATTTTGAGGAAAAACGTGATGTAACCCCTTGCCATTTTGTTGATTTGGGTAAAAATTTAGATTTTCAATTTTTTGAAACATTGGTTTTTGTTAACACATGCACGAACAATGCCCCCATAATTAGATTTAACTGACTGCCAATCGATAGTAGGGATCTGTATGAACTCAAAAAGGTATAATATGTCAAAATCAGACGATATTTACCCGAGATATTCAAAAAAAATCATCAAAAAAGTTATGATTTTCGAACCGACCCCGATTTTGAGGAAAAACGTGATGTAACCCCTTGCCATTTTGTTAATTTGTTAATTTTCAATTTTTTGATGCCAATCGATAGTACTGATCCCTACGAGTCCAAAATGGTATAAAATTCCAAAATTGGACATTATTTGGCTGAGATATTCCAAAAAATCAACAAAAAAGGTTGACTTCACAAACGAATCAGTTTTTGGTCAACAACTTTTTTCAACCCCTCGATTTTAAAATAATTTAAATGCCAATTGATAAAAGAGATCCGTATGAATTCAAAAAGGTAGAATATGTCAAAATCAGACGATATTTACCCGAGATATTCAAAAAAAATCATCAAAAAAAGTTATGATTTTCGAACCGACCCCGATTTTGAGGAAAAACGTGATGTAACCCCTTGCCATTTTGTTGATTTGGGTAAAAATTTAGATTTTCAATTTTTTGATGCCAATCGATAGTA